>CAJQZP010000419.1:3475000-3987500 GCA_907164705.1 Parnassius apollo
CGACATAGTTTTAATATGCGTTTACTCAAATGGAGACGTTGAAAAACTATTTTGACATCATGTAATATTAATTAATTATAAGCTCTTTGAAGCTTCATTCGTAAAATGTTTGATGCTGGTGTGGCATGAATTATAAATTCTACAAACCAAGCCCTTTCTACTTTAAATTTAATTTTTTACTTTGCCTGTGTAATTTAACTGAGTGGAATATTGTCTTAAGGTATGTTGTTTTGTTAAATTTGTTATAATAATTGTCTCATTGCGGGCTTTCTCTGGTGTGTTACGGTCTGAAGGGTATAGAGAGTTAGAGAGCCAGTGTAATTACTGTGTGTAATGGCTGTGAGGCATTCCATCTTAGTCCTCAAAGGTGGAAACGCATGTAACCTTCCCTGTTCGAGTCAGGTGTCCATAGACTGCGGTAGCCACTTACCATTAGACCGACTGTAAGTTTGTTTTTCAGTTCAATTTCATAAAAAACAGCTGCGAGATACTTAATCCACAAAGATAACCACGGGTTTGTAGTGTTCTTTTTTTGAGGTTGGCCAGTGTCCACTAACTACATGAGTCACTAAACATAATAAGTAATATTTCTCATCATCATCATCATCATCATTACAGCCTTTACAAGTCCACTTATGAACATAGGCCTCTCCCAAGGAATGTCACAATGCACGGTCCTGAGCCTCCTGCGTCCATCTCCTTTCTACATACCTACCATATCGTCACTCCATCTAGTTAGGGTTTAGTCCCGCCCTACAATTCTAAGTTGGTTGCCGCTCGATAACCTTTCCTCCTCATCGGTTGTCGGTTAACGAGCTATATGGCCAGCCCATTGCCTATGGGCTGTGTCGGTTAATCCGGTTCTGCTGCGGTTATCATCATTTCTAAGTTTATCACGTAGAGAAAGTTACTAATATGTATCCTAAAAGTATTAATACATAAAATTGAGTAATTTGTTTCTTCTGTACCTTTATTTAAATAGCGTACACTTATTCATAATAAAAACGGAGCAATAAACTTTAATAGCACTATTAGTCTAGGCTTGAAACATTTGAGCTGAGTTGTCCGAGACTAAAGCAATATTAAACAAAAATTATATAATGCGATTCGTTGTTTTACTATCAAAGCGCCAGTCTTTTCCAGCAATAGAATCGTCCTTTTATGACCACAGTCGAGTGGAAATGCATTTAATAAAATTTGTTACGTTCATTTCTCGTTTAGTAGTGGACGTCTAAGCGGCGGACATTAAAAGAAATCTGAAACATGCCGTCTCGGCTCGTTAGGGTCGACATGTTACCGAAATTAGCTTTTTTATTGTGTGCCGTACTTATCTACGTTCGTAAATTAATTCATTTGTGTCGTATATTTTAAAATTTATGTTATTATTTTTGAGAACCCACCGAATTTGTAATTTTAACATTATCTGATTTTTGTGTTGACTATAATGTTATATTTTAAGTTAAGAGTTGAGGTACTGCCAATTATCTTCACTAATTTATTTGACGCTATAATAAAAATATTTTTATCAAGATTGTGTAATAAGTAATTGAAAATAATGAATAAATATTTTTGTTTAAAAATAAAAATGTTTCCGCCCGGGATCGAACCGGGGACCTTCTGCGTGTTAGGCAGATGTGATAACCGCTACACCACGGAAACGTTACTTCATGTGATATAAATAAGCATGTCATTCAGGTGTTTACTGCTTATCTTAATTATGTATTAGATAAACTACGTTCAATAAAATATTTTATATAATAGACAAATGCTATAATTGCATTATAAACAGGTATATTTTACAACTATAGATTCAGATGACTTGTTGTTCATATTACCTAGTAGTAATTGATTAAAACGAGGTGTCTGCATTTGTCTTTCAATTCTAGTTTATGTTTCGGTAAACCAAATGTGGGACGGCCCCAGTGACGACCTGAAAAGTTGATGGATGCAGGTAGCTCATGATCGTGTTTTGTTGTGTTTCTTGACGGAGTCTTTTTTACGTGGAAGAGTCTCACTGCAGCTTTATTATAGTTGTAGCACGAATGGGTCGGCTCGACCGGGAAAGGACCACGCTCTCACAGAATAGCAGCGTAATGCTGCTGTGTTTCTTATGGTCAGTGTAGAGCACCGGAGACCCTTTTTACTGGAAACGAGCCTTTCCATCTTAGTCCTCACGTCTGACAATGCATCTGCATTTTGATTCGTTATCTAGGAAAAATGTAGATGTCTATAGATTACAGATCCACAAACACAGCAGCATTAAGCTGCTTTGTTTCGTATGGTGAGTGTAGAGAACTGGAGACCATTTTTACTGGAATCGAGACATTCCATCTTAGTCCTCAGACGTCATAGCGCTTTTGCATTTTAGTCCTTAGTTGAGGATTAGTGTGGATGTCTATGGGCCACAGCATCCACTTACTATCAAGTGGACGGTGTGCTCGTTTGTCACCCGATGCTATAAAAAAGCCTATGTTCAGCTATTGATGATGATTACGATATCTGTTTTACTTTAATATTTGACTCAGTTCATCAACAAATGTTGGACATACTCCTCAATCGCACACTCTTCGTATTTAGGAGAAGAAAAACCATATAATACTTACAATTTTTGAATTGACCTAAACCATTTATCGACATTTTAAACAAGTTTAACCCGATACTAAAAGCAAATATTCTCACAAAATCTTTTATACTACACGTATGCGAGAATCATAGTCGACATCCTCGGGGTCGTGATTACACAGATAGCACTATAAAAGCGGGGTGCTCCTGACCCGCCCATGCGATTTCTAGGTGAGTCACGTATGCCGGTGTTATTTACTGCGATATTATTGAATCAACCGCGCGGCGACTTGGCATGTTTTTGTATGTTGGCAAAAGTTGAGAACAGAAAGTACAATCGTTTTGGGTACGTGTGAACCCTATATGTTAATATAAGGAATCTTTTTTTTTTGCTTTAGATATTATTATAAATTCCTTGTTTTAATAATTCGCTGTCATAGAGGAAATCTTTATAATTTCCTTCTGGTCATCTGTCTTAATGCTTCAAAATTTTAAACACGTGTGTCTACACTAGAATTTCTTCTAGTCACATTTTAGAGTACTCTACTCGTCTTTTAAATTCTATAAAAAAAACCAATGGGATTTTCTTACGTTTTACATTAATTACAGCCTACAGTCTTACTGGTGAACATAGACCTCCCTTATAGCGGTTGTAATTTTTATGTATACTTGAGTGCTGCATAACGACCCGTTATTTTATGCTAGCAAATGGATAACGTTCGGAATCACGAAATCGTCGCAAGTAATCTTCGACTTAATAGTTCAACCAATTCAACAATTATAGCGGTGAAGGTAAGCATGTCTGTGAAATAAGTAATAAGTATTTCAAAGACATGTGAACTTCGGCAACACGCATTGGGGCAGCGCGGCGGACATTTCCGTTCCCTAAAACCCTCTCAGAAATGAGAGGAGGCCTGTGCCCAGCTGTGGGACGTATATCGGCTGTAACTTTAACTTTTAACTTTAACAATTTTATATTAGGCTTTTATCGCTAATTTCAAATTAAACAGTTTTTTTTGATTATAGGATTTCGTACCTTAATAATTTATTTTACAAAAAGTTGTCGTTATGACATATAAAATATTTAATTTGTATTGATCTTACGTGCATCTTTCTGAAACATTCCACAGGGCACATTAACCTTGTAACTTTGACCCAGCACGTCTGAGATTTCCCTTTCAAAGACATAACCCAGCTTGTAATGTCAACATTTGTTTAGGGCCATTGATGAAACGAAGTAATGGTGTCAGTCTTTCTTTAATCTTAGACTCTAAAAAAAGGTGATTCAAAGACACGTTTTTGACGGATTTGTAATATTTTTCATACGGATTGTTATGTTGTAGGCCATTTTTAGCTGACTTAAAAAAGCAGCAAGTTCTCATTTTGATTGCATCTTCTTTTTTTTGTACATATGTGTTACGCGATATCTTCGACAATTATAAATACTTTTTTTTATTTTTTGGGGATACTTTTTTATTATTAGTTTGAATTTTTTATAGAATAAAGGTGTCAAACGAGCACACAATCCAGCTGATGGTAATTGGATGCTGTGGCCCATAGACATCTACATTTATCCTCGATTACGAATCAATTTGCAGATGCAATTTGCTTATGTTTCGTTTCCAGTAAAAAGGGTCTCCGGTTCTCTACGCTCACCAAACGAAGCACACCAACATTAAGCTGCTAGTTACTCCAGGACGCATTTGTGCTACCACCATAGTATAACTGCAACATGGTTCTACCACGTATAAAATATATATTAGATAGGTTATATTTTGGGGGCGGTCCTATGTAAATTTAGAGAAAAGAATTCAAACAAAAACATAACAAACAAAATATAAAACTTTAGTAAACTTGTATCGCGTGATCTTGTTAATTATGTATATATGAAGGACTTCAAGGAGTAAAAAATTATAGGTCAATTATTTAAACTTTTATGTCGACTTTTACACCTAAGAGTGGAAAAATAGAAGTTTTTAATGTGACATTCCAGTTGTTACCTCGAGTTTGTGATATTCCTCAGTCAATCTAAAAGTGTTAGAAATAAAAAATTTAATATTAAGTACCCGACTTTAAAGAACTTAAAAGAAATTAAATAATTTTGCATCATTTTTTTTGCGCCCGAAGCAATTAAGGGCAACCCTCCGGTAACGGGGGAGGGAGGTGGTGAATGCTCATAGCATACCACGCAGCCGGCTGCGTGGTTATGTGGAGACTTTTACCCACTAAACACCACCTTTTGAGATTGGCTTAACCATCATCAACGAGAGATCTTTAAGCCTAAACGGATGCGACCCTCCTTGGGTGAAAGGAGGGCGCAATGACATTCACGCAAGGTGCATTCTGTGCTTTTTATTCTTATATACTCTATGTCTTAGCACCGCCTTCAGAATGGGAAAATTTGTAATTATTTTTACTTCTTTAAAGTCTACATTTACTGAATTTTTGTTAAAAAGTTTATTTTATTGATGTGCCAAGTGGCGACTTAACTTGCAAGATTGATAGTCCATAGATATCAAGTGAGGACAGAAGATTAAGTGAGTGCATAAAGAATACTCTTACTTTCCGCGATTATCAGTGTGCTAAGCTTAGGTTCGGCATTTTTCAAATAAAATACCGGCGTTTGTCGGTTGCTGGAGTAGTGTTCATTAATAAGCAAGGTTGAGCAATCGAGGTTAGTGTTTGAAGAGATTAAAAATCACTTTCACACACGTGAACTATGATACAAGCGATCTTGTGCAAAAACACAAAAAAATACGTTAAATCAGCATTAAAGCGATTAGCTGAAATACACATTCTCACAGCTGCTGTTACAACGACTACACAGTCCGAATAGACGCCTCATGAAAGGCGACCACTTTCTGTCAACACATCAGACAAATACGTCTCATATAAGAAAACGATCGCGCGATCTACTTTAGTAGCGACCACTTCCCTGACCCGTGAACATCTTGCATGTGAATCGTGAATTTTCAACAAAATAAAATACAACAGACGCGCAACATGGGAACCATGTACAATAAAATAGTGCGGAAATAGTAGCCAAATGTGTAATTAAAAAAATGGCATCACTTTTCATAGATACGTGAATTTTAATTTCCAAATTCATTAATTAAAATTAAGTCAGAGCTCAAGCTATATTTGTCACAGCAACTCGCGTTAATTTATTCGGACATCTTCGGATATTTTCGGACTATGCATCCCTTTCTTTTCAATGCAGTTCATTGTTGCTATACTTTTCTTTAATTACCGGCACGTGTAACTAGTGCTGTACCAGTTAAACTATAATATTGGTACAAATAAATATTATGCATGTTATCGTGAATGTTTTACAGACTTATACTATAAGCGACATAGGTGTGAGCTGAATTTTTTTATTGAATGTACGTTAATCCATATTTGAATTAATTGATTTAATAATTAAATCAAATTATTCAAAACTTCTTAAAAATAATTCATAATAAAATTGATATAATTTTTAATAGACGGCACTCCGCTCTCTTTACTGCTAAGACGCCATGTCAAGAAAGTAGGAAACGGAAGTGAACTTGGCAGTATTATATAACTGTTGCTATTTCATTTTTAATAGTATTCTATTATTATTTCAATATTGTAAAAGAAGCTTGTTTTAATAAAAAAATATTCTTTAAAACAAAAAATTATAGGTATTTTACTAAATACGATACCTACTTAAATAAAACTTCTTTTGTTTTATTTTTTAATTTTGTACTAATTTATAGTAGAATATAATTCTGGTACTGATTAAGTAGACTTGGTACCAAATTTATTAGTTTATTTATTTTATTTAAAATATATATTACATCATAACTAAACATTACGTTACGGTACAATCATAAGTTTATAGAAACTTTACCTTGTACCGGTATCACCGACAATAACAAATATGAGGGTGTAGTAAGAAAAAGGTACGTTTACTATATAAATTACTGTATTTAGGTAAGGCTAGTTTAGGTTTTCCTGAGTTGCGAGTTTTAGAGTATTCATATGTATGTGTAATTTTTAACTGTTCATGGAAAAATTCTTCTATAAGAAGGGTAAACTTTACCTTTTCGTGTATAGGTATAATTTTCCAATGACTAAAAAGGTTGTGGTAATCTGATTCTTTATAATGATTTTTAATACTCTCCGGGACTCAGTGGCGAAGCTAGAACTCCAAGCTAGAGCAAGCCCAAAATATAAATTGATAAAAATATAGATTGTTGTTTTTAGCAGTTTTATAAAAATACACCAATCTTGATCTGTCTCCACGCTTCAGTTTCATATTCAGTGCTGTCGAGGACGTGTTTAACAAAGCACACAGAAGGCATACCACTGCTAGATAGATTGTATTACATATCAGCAATTGCATAGCTTCGGTGGACTTGAAGAAAGCCGTTTGGGTTTGTTTAAGCGAAAGAAAAAAAATTTACATCCAATACAATACATGAACAAACGTAAAACACGAACAAAGTACAAACGAACTATGTACAAAATTAAAAAGAAATTATTTACATTCTAATGGATAAGAGATAAGATAAGATAAGTGGAAACGTCTCGCTTTCCTTTATGGAAAGATTTAATTAAGTTCACGTAAAATGTTGGTGAACGTTTTAATTGTACCAATAACTGTTTTTAATTGCGATAAGTGATAAGTCTGAAATACACTCTTAAGCTGTGTATTATCTCAACAAAGTTTAAAGATTTCCTCTCCGATTATCACTTTAACACGCTTCAATTCATCACAAGGAACACTATTATCCTCCATTTTAATTAAAAATCTTTAAAAAAGCATAAATTTTGAACTCGTAATATTAAATCGCTTAGCTATAGATAAGCACACAGAGTAAATAAACATTGAAACGTGAAATGAACTTGCAAACGTATTGCCCGCGCGATTCCCATTTTAACAAATTTATTCCCAAAAGCCTGGCTTTTAATCTCTGTACTAATTGCTATATATACAATCGTAGTTATATTTCATTATAGAATATTTTGCCATAGGTTAGAAAGAGAGCGATAGTCTTCTCGAAAGCCCCGTAAAAAGCCCACGCGAGCGAGGGAGACAACTATTAGCTCTATTAAAACTCATTTTTTATGACAGCAGCAGTATCGCTAAGGCAATACGAGGTCATCGGTCGACATGTGTCGAACAGTGGAGTGCGCGGGAAATTTGAAATAGCTTGAAACATTTTACGAGTTATTTTATTAGTTGATATTATTGATTGATTCAGGTTTAATAAGGCAAGCCCGGCTTTTCGGCTTTAATGGAAGCTTCGCCACTGCCGGGACTATAGTTTTTAAAATACGTAACTGTAGTAGATAAATACGTTATAAATGTGATCTGTACGTTCTAACATAGCTAGACAAACCATATGCTACTTTTGATGGGATTTGATGGGAGCTTTAACGGTACGATACGGTACCGTACCGTTAAAGTTCCCATCACTATTTGCTTATTAGCAAGTGTCGCAACCTTGATTTTAACCAATTAGCGTGCATTTCAACCCACCTCCCCGTACCGCTTACCTCAGACTTGACAGACAGGTTTGGATGCAGAAATACATACATTAGGCGTCTATTCGGGCCGTGTAGTCGTTGTGCTGTTGTGACTCGTATGGTGAGTGTAAAGAGCTGGAGGCTTTTTTACTAAACGAAACATTCATCTTAGTCCTCAGGATAGACAACGAATTTTCATTTTGATTCTTAATGGAGAATAGATGTATATGTATGTCTATTGGCCATTTAGGTACCAACAGGGGGTTTGCGTACTCGTTTGTCACCCTTATCCTATTAAAAAAATAACCTTTAACAGAAAAAGATTAAAGTTGTAAATATATATACGGCCATGAATAAACCCGATGGTGATAACCAACGACCGACGATAGTTACAATAATTTATTGTAGCGTTCGGCTTTAGAACATTTTACTTTTTATTTAAAGTTATTTAAGGGCGATTTTACTATGCTTGTATAGATTATTTTCTATTAGGTACGAAGCAACAAGTTTTAAATGCGCTCGTTCGAATGTATACATTGTTTCTTTTGTATAATTTACATGTGACTAGTAACGAGTGGAGGTAATTTCAACTTAGACGTGTACGTTTATTTTGTCCTCGGTTAAGAATTACGTTGTCACCCCTGAAGACCAAAATGGAATGCCTCATATCAAATAAGAATTCTCCGGTTCTTTACACTTACCATACGGATAACAGCAGCATTATGCTATTTAACGCTGGTATTTTGTGAGAACCTGGTCCTTAACTGGTCGAGCCGACCCATTTGTGCTACAAACAAAAAAACTGCAGAATGGCCCTACCACGCATATTGTATAACCAATTTTACTGGAATTTATGCTTTATTAGCCTTTATGTTAAACATTCAGCTTCAAGTTTCCCTGTGAGTCTTCTAAACTAAAGAATTTTTGTAGCTTCTTAAAATATTAAGAAGTTAGTAATGAAATTAAAAATGAAAGCATTAATATTCATATCGATCACCGTTTCAAATTTCGAGACGTGTCGACATTATGAAATCAGTCCTATTTGTGTAGGAATGAAGTAGCCAAAGAATTCATCTGCGTCCAAAGAAATTTGAATAGCTCTCGAGCAGCACTAATTTGCTGCGTCAATGACGTTCCACGAATAATGAATAGATCTTCGGGAATGATATTGAAGTGCCTTTATTGTTTATTAAAGAGATTTTTGTCTTTGCTTTTCCACCTGATGGTAAGTTGGTAAGTGGATGCTTTGGCCTATACATGTGTATACCACATCTATCCTTGATTAAGTCTTACAAAATACTGATGCGTTGTCACTCCTGAGGTAGTGAAAAGGGTTTCCGGTTTTCTACACTCACCATACGAAACACATCAACATTGAGCTGCTATTTTACGCTGGTATTCTGTGAGAGCGTGGTCCTTCCCCGGTGGAGCTGCAGCGTTGTTCTACCAAACATATAATATACATAACATATAAAATACCTTTTTATATTTATAATCTATGTCAGTTTTGTGTTGATGGCTTTAGTTGTTTTAGTGCCAGTGGGATGTGTTAGAGTTCGTCCACCATCCGGTCTCGTCATGTGGGTGCTGTAAGGACTATTATGGTGAATGCCAGAATTATCTAAGGTCTTCTAGGCGGTTTTTCCGTCTCTTATGTGCTAAAACTAACATATGTAGATAGGCGACGAGAAACATCGTCAAATCCGTTAGACATTCGATACTACAATCGGCAGTCAACCTGCCAAGAAAAAAGCTAGAATAGAAGAGAATAGAAAAGAATCTAATAATTTTTATTCAAAAGTGATTACAAGTAATTCTTATTGAAAATCATTTTTTTTACTTTTAACACTGGATTTTTGCTATCCTCTGTCATGGACAGAACCAACAAGAAACACAGCGGGACAAAAGTTTTTTCTTAAATCCTAATAATAATCGACAATGATTTTATTAGCATCACTAAACAATAGATTTTCACAAGAAAAGTATAAAGAAATGTTTGAACCACAAACATTTAGCGACCACCGGTTTCGTAATATTATTTAAAGTTGCAAGCGTAAACCAAATGTTGCGTCAAACTCGACGAGCTTTGTTCCCGGCGCGGCGCGAAGTCTCTACGTAAGCACACTCATATCTTTGGATGATGAGACGTCGAGGAATTTAATAACACGCGCCAATTCGCTCGGCTTTGTGTCCGCCTGGTACTTCAATTTCACCTAACCGACAAGTGGACGGATTCGACTTATTTTGAAACCATATTTTGTAGTCGTTTGAGCAACAAATGATTTTAAATACAGTTTAATTTGGCTGACATAGTCCATTGTTAAAGAAAATATATTTTAAGATAATTGATAGAATCAGGCGTTACTGTGCGGAAATCCATTATAATAGTATGATCAAAGTAACTTACCTATAAGTGAACTTCGATCACTATTATACGCAGTTAACGCCTCGTCTGATATGACTATGTAGTTTATGCACTTTTCGCATCAACAAACACGCGTTCAAAGATTTGGGTAAAATTAACCAAAAATAAAAAAAAAAATTGTGACGGCCACCCACGAGTCCCTGGCCGGCGTACGACAAATCATTAATAGCTCCAACCATTTTCATTATGGAGCAGAGCGGGAAATTTAATAAATGGGAGGGAGACTTCAGACGAGGCGTTAACTGCGTATAATAGTGATCAGAGTTCACTTACAGGTAAGTTACTTTGATAATACTATTATACTTATTAACGCCTCGTCTGATATGACTATGTAGATGTTGAAAGGTCTTGCGAAATAATGAAAATGTTTTCAAATAATGGTGTTTATTTATCACAATTCAGTTACAATTATAATTAATTGACTCATTGATTGCGTAGGATGAATTCACCAAAGTTTTCATTATTTTCTAAAGGTAAGTTATAAAATATGGCAAAATTTTTTGACCTATGGGACCATAAAGCTGTTGATTTAATCAAATTTATATTAAGGCCCTTTCTTTATTTGAGACTGCATGAAATGTTTAAACACCCTGGGTTGTAACAACAGGGTCGTTTTAAGATGGGTTCCGGGTCACGAGGGTATTGTAGGCAACGAATTTGCCGATAAACTTGCTCAAAGTGCACACGATTTGCACCCGAGCCATTTTGTGGAATCTCAAGAAGCCTAGCCCGATTGACACTTGAAACTCTTTATCACAATAAATCACTTAAAATCTGGTCTGACACACCAGGCTTAAAACATTCTAAAACCTTAAGTCCGGGCTTTTGATCGTAAATTCGCTTCAGAAGCCCTGGGATTCAGTAAAAATAAATTGCGCATTCTGGCAAGAGCCCTAACTGACACTGTTGTCTTAAAAAGCACATGTCCATCCTGGGACTAAGCAACTCAAGGATGTGTCGGTTCTGTTTCATAACGGAAGAAACGCCTCTACACATCCTAACCGATTGCGGACCCTTAATGCGCAAACGTAACACTCATCTGGGAAACTTGTACTCCGGCCCAGAAGAAGTGAAAATGCTCACGGCTAGGCAACTCCTTCGATTCATTGAAGACATAGGGCTTAGCAGTGAACTATAGCCATAGCAGCGATCACAATAGATCTTCTAGGTCGCAGTGATACTGGTCTCTTTACCTAGACCTGCATAGCTGCTCGCACATAATAAAAAAGGCCCTTTCGGTGTGCTGCTGATGTAGAGGCATGTCGTGTGCTATGTGCAGAGTATATTGATACATCAATTCCGGCCTCAAATAAAACATCTTTTATCCACCAGATGAAGAGGCGTATGTGGTTTTTTAATGGTGATAAAAAGATTATTTGTGTTCATCCGTTGTGGTCTTGTGGCCTCTAAATAATCACATAATCTTTTTGCAGAGCAAATACTCATATTCTCATTAAAAAACTTTAAGGTCAATAAAGGTTGAAGACCATTTATTTTGGAAGTTTTGATTAATTGGGGAACTTTGATTTTTATGCAATTATTAGTAATAGTAATGTTTATTGTCATCAAAGAAAAAGCTTGTATATCTTTGAGCTGTTATAAAGCTTGGTAATATTACTAATTTTTTTGGACAAAATACTTAATCTAATTCTGAATTTGGGTATAAATTGCTTACATAATCAAGTACTAGACTTGGATTCCAAGTTTCTTTATATTTAGGTTGGTTAGGTCTTAATTTAAAGATACCTTTAGAAAATCTATTAATATCTCTATTTGCACTTAATTCACTATCCAAAAGTACAACATTTAAGGTGCCAAAGAAGCACTATTTTTAAATCTTTAAAGAACTAAAATGTACTTTATTTGTTCAGAATTAAGAAAACAATAGAGTGTTTTTGACAGAGAATTTATAATAATATTAACACATTCCAAGGAGTATCCCTTTTCTAAGTAGATCTTGCTACAACACAGTGAAAGGCTCTTATGTAGCGGTACAAGACCTAAAATTGAAAGTAATTTTGGGTTGGGTTTTAAATAAATAGGCTTTAGTTCAACAGACTCAAAAAGAGGGGGTACCATGCTTGTCCTGGCCAATTTGGTACTACCACAATACCCTCAGCACGATCTTCTTGAATCTTTTTTTAAACAACGCAAAATTACTGAGAAAGGTGGGAAGGCATAAAATTTTAGCCCTGTCCACTCTATGGCAAAAGCACTGAAAAACAATGTGGTTCAATTTTCCATGAAATAAACTTATCACATTTTTTATTTGCATGAGAAGCAAAAAATTTCAGGTATTCCTAATTGTATAATAATTTTTTCATAAGCATATGAGGCTAGTTCCCATTCAGTTTCTATATTAATTAACCTAGATTGTGCATCAGCTTCTATATTTTCTTTTGAAGGTATGTATGAAGCAAAAATATGTAGTTTTCTTTTTTCACAAAACTGCCATATTTTTCTAGATAAAGAATTTAAGTGTGGGAATTGTATTCCACCCATTCTGTTTACATATGAAATTGCTGTTGTATTATCCGAGCGAATTAGTATATTACAATCCTTCTCTTTTTTTGCAAAGCATTTTAAAGCAAAATAAATAGCTAAAAGTTCTAAGAAATTTATATGATAATTTCTTTCCTTTTTTGACCAGTTTCCATGTAATTTTTTCTGGCCACATACTATTCCCCACCCAGTATTAGATGCATCAGAAAATATTTCCAATTTATATTTTTCTTGCTTAATTGGGGCTGAACATGAGAAGATTACTTTTTTCCACCACAATAGGTCTTCTGTAATGTCTAGATTAATCTTTATTTTGGATTCATAATTATCCCCCGAAAAAGCTAACTATTTCTTTCCAAAATTGGTGTACATCCATCCATATGGGACGAAGAAAATTGATGTAAGGAACCCAGAGATAAACCCCTATGTATATATTCTTTTTTGTGTAATAGAGTGTAATTTAGAGCTAATTTTGATTCATAATTATCCCCCGAATTTTATTAAAGCTAAATACTTATTTCTTTCCAAAATTTTGGTGTACATCCGTCCATATGGGACGGAAGGACAAATTGATGTTAAGGAACCCAAGAGAGATGCAAACTCCCTGATGGTATATATTCTTTTTTGTGTAATAGAGTGTAATTTAGAGCTAATTTTATTTCTTTTTTCTAGTGGAATACTTATTGTAAAATTATTACTATTTAGTATGAAACCTAAGAATTTACACTCTTTACTAGGATGTAATTGACTTTTTTCATAATTTATAATGAACCCTAATGATTTAAGAAATTGACATGCAGTATTTACATTCTTTCTACATTCATTGACAGTTGGTGATATACTTACTTACTTACTTACTTACTTATCTTCACGCACAATCCCTAATGGGGTAGTCAGAGAGAACAGATCGCCAAGTGTCACGATCCTTACATACCTCTTTCGCTTCTTTCAGGTTCATTAACTTCTTCATACATACACGTCTAGGTATACGAGTACTCTTGACCTTCCCCTCTTCGAGCAATTTGCTCACATGGTCTTCGAAAGTTAGTCTCGGTCTACCTCGACACCTTTTAATATTTACTTTCGCTCTATATATTTTCTTCACCATTCTGTCTTCACTCATTCGCTCAACGTGCCCAAACCATTGGAGTACGCCCCTATCAATTTTTGTGATAAGGTCATCTTTCAATCCTGCCATATTACGAATCTCTTCGTTTCGCTTTCGATCGGCTATGGTAACGGCACACATTTTACGAAGAGATCGCATCTCCACTGCATTCAGCTTGCTTTTATGCTTCTTCTGGCATACCCAGGTTTCGCTGCCATATAACAAAGTCGGTACCAACACTGCGTTGTGTATTGCAAGGCGTGCACTCTTCACCACGCCTTGCCTTTTGACTAATGGTGTTTTGACAGTTGGTGATATAAAAAGATAATCATCAAGATAATTTACCAAAGTTATCCCTTTTGATCTAAGGTAGGAAACTATTTGTCTCATTATTTTGTTAAAAACATAAGGTGCTGTGGATAAACCAAAAGGTAGGACATTAAACTGATAAAGATTGTTATTAAAATAAAATCTTAAATATCTTTTAGATTCTTTGTGAATTTTAAGTAAAAAATAAGCATCTTTTAGATCAAGCGATGCCATGAAACAATTTTTATCAATAAGATGTAATGCTGTCCTAATATCTTCTAGTTTAAAATGCAACGTTGGTACAAATCTATTAAATTTTTTAAGTTTAAAATAAATCTGGACGAACCGTTTGGTTTTGGAGTTGTAAATATTTTTGAAAAATATTGATATTTTAGTAGCTGTGTTTCTAGTGTGACTGCACCTATTTTTATTAATTCATCTAAACATAGTGAGATTTTTTGCTTTTAAATTTTTGAAAAAGAGTTATTTTGAGGCACTTGAGATTAGATTAGTTAGACAATGGTATAGAATATCCATTCTTTATCCAATTTAACACAATTGTGTTTTTAGTAAAAAAAAAAACAATTTTTATAGTAATTTGACAATCTGCCAGCATAAATTGCCCCGATGACGCCAATGTGGTTGTACTGTCCTGGACGGATTTCTTGTCAATGATCTTAGTTGTTGTCGTTGACGTTGATGCGTTGCTTCATAGTATACTTCACTGTCGGAGGCTTGTTTTGTAACTGTCTGGTGTTGTATCGTCTGGTATTGTCTCGCCCGCCCTGCTTCCTGTTCGCGGACGGGCCCCAGTTGTTTAAAGGCTTCAGGTCCTTATCCGAGGTCTCTAAATTCTTGGTTTCTTTTAGTATATTTGTAATATCATTTCCAAATAAATAACTGGTGATATGTGTTTTTTCTAAAGTTTCTTTAAGGTTTTTATTTACACAAGGTAAAATGACCGCTCTACGAGTTTGAGACTCTTTATAATGTACATGACATAAAAGTTTTATGCAGTTTCCTATGTATTCTGTTTGTCACTTTCTGTATTCTTTTCCAGCATATTGGTTAATATTTCTGTGAGGCCACAAATTACAGACCCGATAATATTTTGTTTATGACAAATATGATCATCTCTTTTCAACGCCTGTGGTGACAGAGTAAACTTTATTTCTGGGTTGAGGTTTGGAGGTAATGTAAGGCAATCTTTGATAATGTTTTTAAAATGTCCTCACTTGATTTTTCCTCTAACCCTTGCGTAAGAAATGTGTTCCACATATTTGTTAGTTCACTATTTACACTAATAATTTTATCGATTTTCTCCACATGGCCCATTTTTTGAAGAAAATTTGGAATATTATTATTGTTACTACAAGAGGGCAAGTTATTGACGAAAATCCTCTTCAGAGTCGCTTTCCACAATTATTCTCCTTCTCTTTTTAACGGATGTTTCAGCTTCATCTGCAAAAATATTGCAGAATTAATTTATCACATGTACTCGCTCGTAGTACCGTTAGATACATTTAGTATACATTAATGAAATCACATGTACTCGCTCGTAGTACCGTATGACTTAATACAACCGACTTAACATAATATGAAATAAACTGCTTATAGTAAGCAGTAACAGTTTTTTGACCAAGTATAGGCGCTCGTCCTATCACTAAGGCCAATATTTTCATCCTTGAGATATTAATTATTGTGATAAAACGGAGGACGCATTTTACATTTTAAAATGGCGGCGCCCACGCACAACTTATGCTTAAAAATCTCCTAGTAAACATACCTTCTGATTCTGATGAAGAAAATAAAAGATCCATAAGCTTCCTTTTTAGTTTTTCTTTCTTATTCTCCATTTTCTAGTTAATACGCTTAATTTTTTCCTTTGTAGATTTATTTTGTTTAAGGATAGGACGCGGATTGTTCGACACGAAACGTCATAATGATTTGTCGTACGCCGGCCAGTGTTGCCAGGGACTCGTGGGTGGCCGTCACAAATAAATTTTTATTTTTGGTTAATTTTACCCAAATCTTTGAACGCGTGTTTGTTGATGCGAAAAGTGCATAAACTAGGTACATAGTCATATCAGACGAGACGTTAATAAGTATAATAAAAATATTAATAATTATTTTGCAACCATCCGCTAAATTAAATAAAATGATGTGTCTTCCCTTGTTTGAAGAGCACCTCCCGCCCTCCCTCAATTGCGTACACTAATCCCGTCACCACCAATCCCAGCAGCACTGGCAGCTGGCTCAGGACCGTACTTTGTGACATTCCGTGGGCGAGGCCTATGTTCAGCTGTGGGCTTGTGGTGGGATATAATGATGATAATACAAGTACTTAATAAATATTTTAATTTTTATGCAGTTTTAACTCTAACTTTAAGGTAGTTGTAAGGTAAAGTAAGGCCTTACAATAAAGATTTACATAAAGTTTTTTATTAAAGTAGATGTACATATATATGATGTATAGATATACTTTTATGAATAACAAATTAATGTGGACCCTAATCACATGTTTCTAACATTTCAAAACTATATGACATATTTTGCAAAGTAAAATTACTCGGGTGTCATACCTTATGTATGGCACACGCAACCAGCACTAATGTGTTTTCCCTCCCAAGACATTTCCTCTCTGACACAAAGGAATCCTGTCTTCGTCTTAAACATTGTAATGTTGCACTCCCTGGCTTCATTCCTTACTTCGCATTTTCTTACTTGCGTGACTTTCTGCCGCATACAATTTGAGTCTTAGTATCTCGTCCATTAAAGTTTAAGGAATTGGCGGTTCGGATTTTAATTAATTTAATCGCTTTTTCTTTTTAATTATAGAAATTACGCCATTTCGATTGCATATTTCGTAGAGTCACGTTTGAGATTTATTTGCCAGCATCTGTCTTTCCATTCGATTACAATGTGTGAGTACTCAAAGCAGGAGTGTGTAGTGGAGGAATAGGCTTTTGTAAAGTCAAGTCAGTGCAACGTTGCAATCTTCAGCTACATCACGGTTATGTAGCTGAAGGGTTAGTAGTACTAGTACTGGCTTATAAATGTTATGTAAGTAAAGGAAGATGATGTGACCAGGATTAAGAAAGGAATGCTTCGGTGGTTTGGTCATGTGGAAAGAATGAATGAGGAAAGAGTGACAAAGAAAATTTATGTTGCAGAAGTGAATGGCAGAGTCGGAAACGGACGTCCTAGGCGAAAATTTATCGACCAAATTGGCGATTTATTGAAAACGGGCCAAATTAGGAGTACCCTTAACCGACGAGCATGTATGCGTAGGTATATGGATGTGAAGGAGGCGAGAGAGGTAAAATAAATCGGTATACTATTTTGAATAATAAGATACTATCTTGTATACAATTATCAATGTTTCCAGCTTCATTTTAATAAAATTTATAAATGAATGATTTATTGACGTCGAAATAAAGCTGCAAAAGTTATAGTGAATGCCTTTTGGAAATTAATGTTATAACCACAGAAAGTTCAGATTAAGCAATAACGAACGAGGATCAGAATAAGCTGTTTAGTTTTTTTGTGGGACTTGTTGTGTGTAATACAAAAATCTCAAGGTGTTGACTGTCAATTGTACGCTTTATATTTTAAATAGAATTAGGCTGACAAACGATCACATAGTCTAACTGATGCTAACCAAATGCTGTGGCCCATAGACATCTACATCTATTCTTGATTAAGAATCAAATGCAGATGCTTTGTCAACCTTGAGGACTAAGATGGAATACGTCGTTTCCAGTAAAAACGATCTTCGGTGCGTCCGTCCACCACATGAAAAACAGCAGCATTGAACTGCTTTTTTGTTGTCATACTCTCTGATGCGATATGCAATAAGATTACAAATAAATAAGTTACGAGAGAAGAAGTCACCTCAAACGTGAATCTATTTTCGTTTTGTTGTGCAAAGCTTACGCCTACTCGCCGATTACGCAGCAGTTCCATTGAGCTGAGAAATACTCCGAGTCCCACGCGTGGGCTGTGTAGACGAAACAAGTAATATCATAATATAAAAATGTTATTTTATATCGGTAGAATAAGGGTGACAAACGAGCATACAGTCTGCCGATACCTAGATGGTAAGTGGATGCTTTCGCCCATAAATGTCTACATTTATTCTCGATTAAGAAATAAAATGTAGAGTCATTGTTACCTTTTAAGGATTAAGATGGAATTCCTCGTTTCCATTAAAAAGAGTATCTTGTTGTCTACAATCTCTATACAAAACACATCAGCATTAAGCTACTATTTTAACGCTGGTATTCTGTGAGAGCGCGGTCCTGCCCCGGTCGAGTAGACCCATTCGTGCTACAATCATTATATAGCTGCAGCATAGCTTTGAGATGTTCAAAGTCCAAACCACACATTATTTAGATTAAAATACACGTTTTTGAGAGCACTTTATTTATAGTTATTTTAAGTTAAAACCTAACTTTTTACGAGATTGTATTTATGAATTATATTTCGCACCGTTTCGCCCGTCACCGGCGAGCGTGCTATGTTTTTCAACTGTCGACAAATTTGGACGGCCCGTCCGCCATGTTTGTAAACCCTGAAAGGGTACAATAACTCATTTGCGTGCGAATTTGTTTTAACGAATATACCGTGATGTTTTAATAAATATTATGAAAGGGCGGAATATGGCAACAAGCGCGCCTTTTCTGTATATGTTTTATGAAATTTTGTTTATTGTAATGGACGGTGTGTTGGCGGTGTAAGAATATACCACTACCCCCACATTGTCCGGTATGTGTCGTAAAAGGTGACAAAGGGAAACAAACCCAGGGATGAGAAGCAGCCTCTTGCTAATAAAAACTAAAACAAAAAAAAAAACGGCGGTTACCAACCCGCCAGTCAAGCGCAACTCTGGGAAATATGAAGCAATTTATAGGGGTCCTCCCCTATAAATTGCTTCATAGGGGGGATGTATGCATGCTAAGTTCAGTACTTTTTATAAGGCTGTTACGGTAACGGCTTATTCTAGTCGTAAGACTAAACGCATTGTGACGGCCCAATATTATTATTAATAATTAAATTAAATATAAAGGGGCGTCAAAAATAGTCTTAAAAGATATATATTAAGCAATTAAGTTAAATTAATAAACATAAAGTTAATATATTTCAGACATTATCCCAATAACATAGTAAATTAAAGGCAAAATTATTGTTTTTCGTAATAAATAAATTTATTTAAAAACTTGAAAAAAATATTTAAAATAAGATAAATAATAGAAATACAAGTCAAAAAATATTATAAAATTAAGTTAAATAACGTTTATAAGATAATTAGAAAATTTGTTAAAAATTGTTTAAGTCATGGGAGGTGTTCGTGTATAAAAGAAAATTTTTCTAAGTTGTGGAAGGAGTTCACGTATAGATGAAATTTCTTAAGTTGTTGAAGGAGTTCATGTATTAAAGAAGATTTTCCTAAGTTATGGAAGGTGTTCACGTATAGATGTCTTGTATGGAGGAAGCTGTCGGAGGTACATACCTGCAGTTGTACATATACATGGGGTGGTCGGGAGCCCGACTGCCTGAAGTACTGTAGCACAATGACTAGTCCTATATTAGGGACTTATGATATTAAACTCAATGATACAAAAGCAATACTATAGAAGGTCTCTATGAATAATATGCATTACAATAGTAGGGTCGTGGGTTCGAATCCTATATATGAATGACTTATGAAAGTAAGGTCTATGATACAAAAGCAATATTATAGAAGGTCTCCTTGATGCATAAGCATTGTATGGGGTGGTCAGGTGACCGACTGCTCCTAGTACTGTAGCAAAATGACTAGTCCTTATTAGGGACTTGACAAGGAATATTATGGTGGCGTGTATGCTGCTTCACGAGCAATTGGTCCGAGGTAAACTTGGACTCGCTAACCGATGTGTCCTAGACATATCATCTAAGTGCTGGTGGTAAGCGGGTTTGTTGTAGCAATACGGCTTTCCCGTGGACATCGCACACCCATACCGTTTGTGGGCGGCGTAGTAGCGCATAGCGATGCGTCGTCTATATTTCGGATTGGGATGATGAGTGTGTTTGGTAGCACTTTTAAGTGTAACAGGCATACTCAACTTCATGTCTTAGTGCATTAGCGCTATGATACATGGAGTTCTGTTCATTGGCGTCTTAGTAGCGTGCTACTATGATACGTTGGTGATATTTTTTATATAACAACAATACAAACTTTGTTACCAAAGTCGATAGGAGTCATGTAGGTGTGTTGTGAGGGGGCGCCACCCGTATGATAGTTGCGTTGATGCTTACTGCTACTTGCGGTATTGCGTCTTGTGATGGATCTGCGGGTGTGCTGCGCCTGATTCGACGCATTCCTGTGGTTCTGGTCGATGGAGGTATACAATTAACATCTTAGTGCTGGTGGTAAGCGGGTTTGTTGTAGCAATACGGCTTTCCCATGGACATCGCACACCTATACCGTTTGTGGGCGACGTCGTTGCGCATAGCGATGTGTCGTCTATCTTTCGGATTGGGATGATGAGTGTGTTTGGTAGCACTTTTAAGTGTAACAGTCATACTCAACTTCATGTCTTAGTGCATTAGCGCTATGATACGTGGAGTTATGTCCACTGGAGTCTTAGTAGTGTGCTACTATGATACGTTGGTGATATTTTTTATATAACAACAATAAAAACTTTGTTACCAAAATCGATAGGAGTCATGTGGGTGTGTTGTGAGGGGGCGCCACCCGTATGATTGTTGCGTTGATGCTTACTGCTACTTGCGGTATTGCGTCTTGTGATGGATCTGCGGGTGTGCTGCGCCTGATTCGACGCATTCCTGTGGTTCTGGTCGATGGAGGTATACAATTAACATCTTAGTGCTGGTGGTAAGCGGGTTTGTTGTAGCAATACGGCTTTCCCGTGGACATCGCACACCCATACCGTTTGTGGGCGACGTCGTTGCGCATAGCGATGTGTCGTCTATCTTTCGGATTGGGATAATGAGTGTGTTTGGTAGCACTTTTAAGTGTAACAGTCATACTCAACTTCATGTCTTAGTGCATTAGCGCTATGATACGTGGAGTTTTGTCCACTGGCGTCTTAGTAGTGTGCTACTATGATACGTTGGTGATATTTTTTATATAACAACAATAAAAACTTTGTTACCAAAATCGATAGGAGTCATGTGGGTGTGTTGTGAGGGGGCGCCACCCGTATGATTGTTGCGTTGATGCTTACTGCTACTTGCGGTATTGCGTCTTGTGATGGATCTGCGGGTGTGCTGCGCCTGATTCGACGCATTCTTGTGGTTCTGGTCGATGGAGGTATACAATTATCATCTTAGTGCTGGTGGTAAGCGGGTTTGTTGTAGCAATACGGCTTTCCCGTGGACATCGCACACCCATACCGTTTGTGGGCGACGTCGTTGCGCATAGCGATGTGTCGTCTATCTTTCGGATTGGGATGATGAGTGTGTTTGGTAGCACTTTTAAGTGTAACAGTCATACTCAACTTCATGTCTTAGTGCATTAGCGCTATGATACGTGGAGTTTTGTCCACTGGCGTCTTAGTAGTGTGCTACTATGATACGTTGGTGATATTTTTTATATAACAACAATAAAAACTTTGTTACCAAAATCGATAGGAGTCATGTGGGTGTGTTGTGAGGGGGCGCCACCCGTATGATTGTTGCGTTGATGCTTACTGCTACTTGCGGTATTGCGTCTTGTGATGGATCTGCGGGTGTGCTGCGCCTGATTCGACGCATACTTGTGGTTCTGGTCGATGGAGGTATACAATTATCATCTTAGTGCTGGTGGTAAGCGGGTTTGTTGTAGCAATACGGCTTTCCCGTGGACATCGCACACCCATACCGTTTGTGGGCGACGTCGTTGCGCATAGCGATGTGTCGTCTATCTTTCGGATTGGGATGATGAGTGTGTTTGGTAGCACTTTTAAGTGTAACAGGCATACTCAACTTCATGTCTTAGTGCATTAGCGCTATGATACGTGGAGTTTTGTTCATTGGCGTCTTAGTAGCGTGCTACTATGATACGTTGGTGATACTTTTTATATAACAACAATACCAACTTTGTTACCAAAGTCGATAGGAGTCATGTGGGTGTGTTGTGAGGGGGCGCCACCCGTATGATAGTTGCTTTGATGCTTACTGCTACTTGCGGTATTGCGTCTTGTGATGGATCTGCGGGTGTGCTGCGCCTGATTCGACGCTCTCTTGTGGTTCTGGTCGATGGAGGTATGCGGGTGGTGATGTCTGCTGGGATGTATGGGGGACCTTGGGATGGTGTAAGCCCGACGATAGTCGTATTGATGCTTGTTGCGTTCTGCAGCGTTGCGTCTTTGCGATGGTTGTTTGGTGGGACGCTATTCTCAATGGCGCTCTCTGCGCCTTGGTTTGACTCACACCTGAGTAGCTTTGCCCAAGTCGGGTCTCTACATTACGGGGCTGCAGACTGTCTGCCCTCCACGATGTTTTATATAACAACATAATATTATATCTCTATAACTTTCCCACCTTTCAATGATTGAAGGCAACTTGTTGGGGGGGTGAGACAAACATGATCGAAAATGCATTTACTCAACGTCAGTGACACAAACCCTTTCTGATGGCGAATTATTACTCTTATCTTGTAACTGCATTTTGGCTATATCTGCCGTTGTATTGGTTGGTGGAGCATATGTGTCGACCTCATGCGGGTGGTAGCAGGCGGGAGGATCTGAGGAGACTCTCAAGGCTGCGGCCGAAAGCCGCACAACGTGGGACCCCATTCCCTTGAGGTGAGCGGTAGACTCATGACACGCTCTGCGGCTAGTAGCCGTGCTGATCATGCAATTGGTGGTGATGCCATACACTTACATCACGTCTGCAGGAGCGGCGGTCTGGCAGGTGCTGGCGCTCACGGAGGGTTTACGGCCAGTGTGCCTATTTGCCTAAACCGTGTGACGTACATTCACTGTGGCTGGATTCGTTCGTATTCTGTTTGGCGTTTACACGCATTGACATACGCGACTTCGGTCGATGTTTGTGCTTACGCACTAGCAAGGGGCCAAGCCTCTTTTACTGGTTCGCCAGTTATTTTGCTGTGGACTACGGTCCAGTTCCCGAATTAGCGTTCCCTTCGGGGGGAGTGCATCAAAATGGTTGGCACTCACCGTGCACGGCGTGTGTGGGGCCGTGTACCTCCCCTACATTTTTTTAAATAAATGTAGGAGAGCGAAGCCCTTGTATCGGGTATTTTGTATAAATATAGTTTGAGCCTTTTCCGAGCGGGAAGGGATAATTAATAATGTAAACCTGATGCAAGTGGAATAGGGACGTTTTATGTTCTTAACCTTTTTTCGAGCCCTGTCTTCGTGAACGGGGTTCACTTAGCTTATAAGGCACTACCAACAGCTTTCAATTGCTCTAGTGAATATTCATTCTTCCAAAAGACACCTAAAAGAACTAAGTTACTAAACAAACACAACGTAAATAAGGGTCTTAACTAAGACGATCACGCCAAAAATATTACAAACGGCCTATTATTAAACCTTTAGAAAGATCAAAACATATTTTATTAATCTTGGTCACAAATATATTCAATATCATATATATTTTAATTTTCATATAGAGGGGGGGAGATCGTTACAGCATGTACATCACTTTTACCATGGTATTTACTATAGTAAAGAGAATTTGTAATAGCATAATCTCCAAACTTGATGAGTGGCTTGGCGAATATAATAACTGATGTTTAGCTCTTTTGACGCCGCTTCCCGTTGTGCTGGATATTTTATATACGGGTACAGTACTATGTCGAAATACAATGGAAAGGGCTAGTAATTTCTCTGTGATAAAGTTCGTATCCAATATATCCTCAAACCAACAAGAGTAACTTTCATAGCCAGTGGATCAATAAGCTGAAGGCGGGCCGGTCATATTGCTCGAAGCACGGGTAACCGATGGGGAAAAACGTGGTTCTCGTGTGGCAGCCTCTTACTTTCCAGTGCAGTGTATTCGAACCCCAGAGGAGTAACCGTAGCGTGAGCAGTGGACTTGTTGGATGGGTTGTAGTGATAGTAATATGGGAATAATACTCGATGGTTATCCCGCCGTCTGTCGAAGGCCATGAGGTCTTTTCTGCAATTCCCTAAGTCGCCTTTTACGGCATCATTCTCACAGAATACCAACGTAAAACAGCAGCTTAATGCTACTGTGTTTTGTATGGTAAGTGTAGAGAACGGGAGACCTTTTTTACTAGAAATGAGACATATTCCTAAGGGTTGACAGCGCAACTGCATTTTCATTCTTAATCTAGGATAAATGTAGAGGTATCTGGCTCACATCATGCACTTAACGTCAAGTGGATTGTGTGCTCGTTTGTTACTCTTATTCAATAATAAAAACCATGGCCCGAGGTCAGCTGACGTATTATTACGTTAATCCGCAACGACAATAAATGCTATGAGAAATAGAAACTCGCATGTTTCTTATATAAAGCTTCTAAATGTATGTTTTACCCTTCTGTGCTAACTGAATTACATGAACCTTTTAATGCTGTTAGCCTTAACTTTATTTTTAGATCAATCGGTGCACGGCTGATTTTGTAAATATTTTTTTATTTAAGGACTTTTCTAGATAGGCTGATGATGAGTCCTATCGGACCTTAACCTGTACTTAAACAATGTAGATTAAAAATTCACTTAAAACTAAACAACCTATATACCTCATTATGCATAGCTTTGTACGATGGGACAGAACTGGAACTTCACATTATTTCGATGTTTAGCAGTCCACCAACTCGTCCTGAAAACCCGTAGAGAGTTGTAACCCTGGTAATGGGGTAGTGGTGACTCTCAAACTCTGGCCCCTGTGCATCCCATTAAATTTATAAAGGCTGTAACCAGGTACTTGTTGCACTACTCTGGAACAGCCAAAAGTTCAATGTTTTTATTGTAAATTGTAAAAAGTAAGCTCTGTGTCTACTGCATTTAGTATTGACTATTGTAAAATTCCCCCTCAGTAGATTTAGTCCCCAGCTTAATATAGGCCCCTAGTTACGCCCCACCGACACGACACGACGTAAGAATGCATCCTTAGTGTTTCATGGAATACTAGCTAGTCAAATTTCGGGAACGTCGAAAGGAGTTTTTAAAAACTAAACTACAACTAAATTAATACGTCTCACCGATTTGGAGGTGGCTTTAATAATGAATCAATCTTAAAGAGTCTGTTCGTACGCAGACGTTCGACTCATCAACTAAGTACTAGGAATCTTATATAAAATGCTGATGTGTTACTTTTATCGCTTAGCCTAAATAATACGATATAATATATATTAATATACTAGTCTAAAACAGAGGGACGGGGTGCATCCATAACTCCTCCCTCCCTAAGAGCAAAATTATCGGAAATATCATTTTTAATGTTTTTACGATAATTTTGGAAGTGAGGCATACATTTTTTTCTTATTATGTATATTAAAAACAATAGGAAACTTAAGGCTAGAAAATTTAAAATTACATATGTTAGAACACTGAAGTTAGAGTCTCTTTCTCCTTTGAAGACACTTGAATCTGTGTAATATATTTCACTATGTTTTAAAGCATTTGACATATACTTCACTTCGTCTAAGTTGACACCATTCATGTTAATTACGCGTGTACTTGTTACATTGGTAGTTGAACGTAATTGAGGTAAGTGGATGACTGGAACTGGTAGTGCTGCCTCGTATTCTGTGTAGACACGGTTGTGATGAATGTAAGTACCATGTATCTCCAGGTCACAGGGCTCATCACTGGTTAGTATAAAGGTTCCAAAAATGGGTTGCTTGCTGATCTCGTTATCGCAGTGTTTGGTAAGTGTCGTTCTTAACTTTGTGAAAACAATCCAATTTTCTGCTTTAATTTGCTGTACTTTAACGTCTTCAATTATAATAGCGTGTTGCGTGCAACAAGTAAGGTTATTCTCAAATTTCATCAACTGTTCTATGCAGGTAAGTCCAGGGTAGAGGGCTCTATTTTCTTCGGTACACAGGAAATCATTACCAGCAGCAAGCGGGCGACAGGGTTTCGTAACTGGTAAGTATTTCGTCCCTTTCACCAGGAGGTAAGGATATTTTAGGAATATGGTAATTGTTTCGTTTACGGATTCGCGGAAAATGGGTACGGAATAAACCTTAAAGTAATTATAGGTATTATTATCAGTTAACGGAATCTCCATTATAAATGCTATCTGGTTTTTCTTAAGGTAAGATTTTACTCTTATGGTTTGTTCCAATTTTACCAAATTAGTTTCGGTTGGTGGATACACTAAATTTTCGGTATTGGATATTAGTTTTAAATGATCTAAGAGTTCTGTGGAATTTATAATAGATTGATGAAGTATAGATACTCTACTAAAAGCTAGGGCAGTCTCTATTTCATTTAATTTATCAAATATGGTTCGAGAATTGCTTATAAATAAATTAAATAATCCGAAAATATATGTAGAGAAAACCCAATTATTTTCTCTAGTCGTTAGATGATTTAGCATTGTCTCTACACTTTTTAGGCGTGCATCTAGCATAACGGAATTATTATTTAAGGTTTCAGTGGCATTAATAAAGCTGTCTAACATTTTAGAGACTAAGGTGAGTTTCCTAGTCACGATAATTTGGTTGTGACTTAACTCCGAGGTAAGTTTATCATATTTTAGAGCATCTTCATGATCGAGGTTTCCCGTAATAACTTTTAGAACTGACCCTAATGGATTTAGGATCCCTCTCTTAAAACGTTGCGGCATAAGTTGTTGAAATTTTTGAACGGTTAAATCGCGTATGTGGTCTGCATGGGTTTTAACGCTTATAAATTCGCGAGGGTATGGTTCTTTTACTTCAATTAGTTTACTGAGTTTACGATATTGAGCAATAATTAGATTTAGGTCGTCATAAATATTTTCTAAATTTAAAATCTTTATTATAGTCCAGTGATCTGTTTGTGCATATGCTTGTCCTTGTTTTACCGGAAGTATCCCTGGGTTCTCCTCAAGTGACTGCAGATGATGGGCCAGGATCGGCATCGCAATCATCAGTATGCACCACCTGTGGAGGGCGTTTGATATTTTTAATCGGGGCTTTAGTCTTTCTTTCACCTACTTTTATTGGCACTATATTTCTTTCGGCTTTACCTACTACTTTAGCCTTAACATATCTCGGTCTGTCTTTGCTTTTTCTTTTGTTGGTATCTTTAGCAAATACAGTCTTACCACACGGAAATGCTATCTCATCTTCACCGCCTCGCTTTTCCCTAATTTTTTCTTTAATCGCTACCATGTTTTCTGCTAAATGTTTGTATAAGAATTTTGTTCGCTTTGCATGGTCTCTTACTAAGTGTTGGAAATACTGCTTATCAATTTCTGTGTTAAATGGGCTACCCATGTCGGTGTGTCCGAAAACTACCTCGAAAGGTGTAAGCTCTGTTACCGAATGAATGGTATTATTATATGCTAGTATGGAATACGTCATAACTGATGCCGCATCAGTAGGTTTTCTTTCGTATTTTGCCAATCTATAAATTTCTATAATCGTTGAGTGAAAGCGTTCTATAAGCCCCATCGAGTTTGGACTATTTGGTGTTCCGATGTGTTGTTCAATTTTATATAAGCTTAAGAATTCCTTAATTAATTCATTGTTGAATTCAGAGCCTGGGTCTGAACTTATCTTTTTTGGTATTCCGTAAAAAGAAAAGTACTTCATCAAAGCTCGGACTACTTCGGGGGTAGACCTATTTGAAATTTCTATCGCTTGGCCTAATTTGCTGAACGCATCTATAAGGGTGAGATAATGCTTTCCTTCGATGTTAAACAGGTCTATAAATATTTCTTGAAACGGAGCATCTTGTGTTTGGGTTAATTGAAGTATAGGTTTGATTGGCTTCCTGTCGTATTTCATTTTTTTACACGCAGTACAACTATTTATTATTGCCGAAACGGTTTCCTGTAAATTATCCCAGTAGTAATTTCTGCGGATTCTGACTAGCGTCTCTTTAATGCCCCGGTGGCATGTCTTTCCTTCGTGATATTTAACTACAATCGCTCTTTGTTCTTTTTCATCTTCAACAAAAACTACTCGTTCCGTACATTCGAAAAATTGAACCATGTCCTTTTTGAACAGGTGTATAATGATATTACTAAATTGTTTTCGATGTTCTTCCCGTTCAAAATATATAAAATATTTAATTTTAGGCCTAATATATTTCTTTAAAAATTCTTTTATTAACTCGGGATTATCTAGTGGTAAAAATACTTCTAGTACTTTTTGTTTCTTTCTAGAAATATCTTTAACCTGACATTCATTTTTGAACCACGAAAATACTAATATTTGATTTGGTTTTGCATCGATAGCCTCATGTAATATTGGTATACCGTTCGACTCTAATTCTACGGCTGAATGCACAGTTTGGGATTTACTAGATTCTGTAGGCGATCGGATTGGGTATTCGGAACCCTTTTCTGAACTACTAATCGATATTATGTCGGAAAGAGACATAGGGCTTGCGGGAACGGTACTTGAGTCTGATATTATTACAGTGGACGTCGAGTCATTATGTCTTTTATTTTCAGCATTTAGTTTTTCAATTTCCTTAACAACGTCTTTTAAATGGTCCCTAAGCTTACACTCTTTACTGTCGAAGTTAACGTCCATAGAGTGACCTTCGTCGTCTGAATTTAGTGCATTAATTTTAATTCTGGATAGGGCGTCGGCATTTGTATTCTGTTTTCCATTTTTATAAATAATCTCAAAGTCGTACTCCTGTAATCGCAGTCGCCATCTGGTGAGTTTACTGTTTGGTTCCTTTAATGAATAAAGCCAAACTAGGGGTCGATGGTCAGTGTAAATTACAAATTTCCGTCCGTAAAGGTATGGCCGGAAATGTTTTACAGCCCAAATAATAGCTAAAAGTTCGCGTTCGATGGTGCTGTATCTACTTTCAGTGTCGCTAAGCGTCCTGCTAGCGTATGCAACAGGTCTATCACTACCAATAGGGCCCTGTGATAGAACTGCTCCTAAAGCTATATTTGAGGCGTCAGTTGTGAGGATGAACGTCTTTTCGAAATCCGGGTACTGTAGTAATGGTTCACTCGTAAGTATTTCCTTACATTTTTCAAACGCACTTATATATTTTTCATCGATGATTATTTTATTTCGCTTTTTGAGGCATGCAGTTAGGGGTTGTGTGATCTTAGCAAAGTCCTTTATGAAGCGTCGATAATACCCTACCAGCCCTAGGAAACTTTTAATTTCAGTTGTTGTCTTAGGTATAGGAAAATTTAGCACAGCTTTAATTTTGTCAGTGTTCGGTCGTAGCCCTTCTTTCGTAATGGTATGTCCTAAATATAGAACCTCCTTCCTTAAAAATTCGGACTTGTCTAATTGAATCTTTAGATTAGTCATCCTAAGTCTGTCGAATATTGACCGTAACTTTTGTATATGTTCTTCCAGACTGGTTGAAAATACAATTATATCATCCAAATATACCATGCAGTGTATCCCCTGCAATCCCCTTAGCACACTGTCCATGGTCCGCTGGAACGTTGCAGGAGCTGTCTTCAAACCAAATGGCATCCTGAGGAATTCATAGTGGCCATTTTGAGTGCTAAAGGCTGTCTTTTGCCTGTCTTGCTCTTCTATTTCAATTTGATGGTAACCACTTGCCAAATCAATTGTACTGAAGTAGGAACTCTTCCCTAACTTGTCAAACAGATCTGTTATGTTTGGTAGTGGGTATTTGTCGTCGATGGTTATGTCATTCAAACGTCGATAGTCTATAACCATGCGAAATTTAGGTTCACCAGATGCATCTAACTTTTTGGGTACCAGGTGTACAGGAGCGTTCCATGGCGAATGTGACTCCTGAATAACATTGTCCTTTAATAGCTTGTCTACTTGCCTATTTATCTCTTCTACTTGCATTGGTGCCTGTCGGTAAGGTCTGACGTAAATTGGGTCTTCATTTTTTGTACGTATTTTATGTTTAATTTTATTAGCGAAGGTCAGTGGTAGTTTGTCGCAGTAAAATATGTCTTTAAATTCTTGGCATAGTCTAAAGATTTTGTCGCGTTCCTCATCGTTAGTGTGATCAAGTCTTAGCTTAAGTAGATTTTCTTCGAGTATCTTATCGATCTCTATGTCGTCGTGGGTACCCGTAAAGTTTATGTCACATTGAGTAGTTTCGTACTTAGTAACGGTAAAAGGTCGTGTTACTGTCAATATCATTTCATTGTCAAGAACATTCTGTACGACTGTTGTGGCATAACCGTTAACGCAGTTTACCAATGCACTGGGCATTCGTACACCGCTGACAAACTCCTTATAATCAATGATTGCCTCTCCAGAACACTGGTCTGTTGGCAACTTTACGCGCTGTTCTGATCGTGGTGGTAGTGTTATAACGTAATTTAAATTATTATTGACTATTGGTATGCAAGTTGTTTTGGTTTTAAGTACAAGGTCTTTAAGGTCTATTATTGTATCTAATTGTTTCAATAGGTCATTACCTATGAGGCCGTCGTAGCGAGAGTCGACATCATATAGGTAAAATTTATGGCAATCCGAACTCTTAAAGGTGGGTGGTAGAGGGATTTGTATCACTTCATCGTGTCTACTAGAGGCGTGGGTGCTGACTACTTCGAATGGTTCATGTGTTATATATTGATAAAAGTATTGGTATGCCTTACGGGGGCTGATAAAGGATCTAGTACTACCTGTATCTACCATTAATTTTGCATCTATTTCAGGAATATAAATATAGGGTAATTTGAGATTCGGATCACAATTTAATTCTATAACTTCTTGTCTCCTATTGAGGCTTTCATGTGAAAATTTTCAATAGTTGGAGTTTGAGATTCGTCTGTAAGTTCGTTATAAGTCATTTCGTCAATGGTTTCCTCAGCGGATGGTGTCAGTTCATTGTCATACTGTTCTACATACTCGTCTGTGTCATAGTACTCGTCATAATACTGTCCGTCATTTTCTCTTAAAGTTAACTCATTTAATCTAAAGCCGGGCTGTGGCCTTGGAGGGGCTGTCCTCATGGAAACGTCAGTCTCCTGAAAATTGGGTTTCTGAATTTGTGGCTTATTGCCGAATTGCGTAGTTGGCATATGTCCAAATTGCTGTTGAGGCCTTTGACCAAACTGTTGTGGTTGAAAGCCCAATTGTGGACGGTAACCGAACTGTTGTGGCTGAGAGCCGAATTGTGGACGATAACCGAACTGTTGTGGCTGAGATCCGAATTGTGGGCGATAGCCGAACTGTTGTGGTTGTTGGCCAAGTTGTGGCCGATAACCGAATTGAGGTGGACGGTAACTCATCTGCTGCATCAGTTGAGGTCGAAAGCCAGATTGGGGCATCCTAAATTGGCTTTGATTTTGAATGCCGAAATTAAATTTTGGTGTACTATTGCTTGGTAATACTGGTTTGTATCCGTAAGGTTGCATTACTGTGTGAGGCGTACCACCGAATTTGAATCCTTGCGTTGGGACTGATGTTTGAGGCTGCCTTAAACCTAAACCGCTACTACCGTGGACACGATTTCGCATATTGTATTGATCGTGGAAGTTGACTTCCTCCAGTACAATGCTCAGCGCGTCCTCTAAAGTCGCTGGCTTCTTTAACCTCACTATTCGAACCATATTCTCGGGAAGATTGTATAGGAACACGTTTAGGGCCGTATTATTGTAAATTGCCAATTTAGCGCTTTTAAGATTACTATCATCGGATATGTTTACTTTTGAAATTAATAATGATCGAATACTTTGAATGCGGTTACAAAAATCTTGAAAGCTTTCACCGGATTTAATTTTTAAGGATTCTAATTCAATACTAATACACTCTTCGCTACGCGGGTCTCCGAAGTGCTGTGTTAACAAATCTTTCAACTGGGACCATGTCTCGACATCCTCACGTTCCGATAAGAGCGACGCCGCGTTATCTGTAAGCCTACTGGTTATGGAGTGATATACATATAAATTTTGTTCTTCGTCACCCCTATACCTACGAATGACATATTCAGATTTCCTCAAAAATAAATTTAGCTGTCTTTTATCGCCATTAAAAAGTGGAATAAGCCGTAGCATCTCTGTAGGTATGGGATTAATTACAACGGTTTGTCGTTCTGCTGCCTGTGGTTGTTCCATCGTTATAGAGTAATGCACGAGTCAGAGGATTCAGTTAATATAGTGCACTATTTTATGCAATAACAAAACATATAAGGTAGAACACGCTAAAGCATATAACAATGTAATTTATAAAATAAAAGTTAATCTAACCATAAATTTTGTAAAATGTGTAAATATAATAAAAAAGAAAATAAATGAAATAAAACTATATTATATCTCTAGCATTAATAAAACATATATTAATTAATTATCTTTTATAGTAAACTTTTAATTAGATTTTAGTTTATTACTTTTATAAAAGTCTTATTTATTTTAAAGCGTTCAATAATCTCTGTGCGAAAGGCACTCTGCGTCCCTTAAGCTTATCAGCGTTATGTTATGTCTACAGTAACGGAGTGTCTATTACTAAATGGAATTAATTAAAAACCAGATACGTTATAATGAGAGAAGTCCGATCTCAATAATAACAAATTAAATTAAAAGTGAAGGATAACAGTGGTATCAAGGATGGTGAAAAGTTTTACTCACCAACCAGCTGCTATTCCCATGCCTTCCGCTTCCACTTCCCTTGATGACAAATTTATTTGGTTCTTGAATTTGCCCAACAGCTAATCGCACCGCTATCACGAATCCAGGCGAATTTGGACACCTGAATATATCGAGAGACGGCACAGCTTTCACGAGCAAATCCTACCGTCTGCGCCAGTCAAATTTCGGGAACGTCGAAAGGAGTTTTTAAAAACTAAACTACAACTAAATTAATACGTCTCACCGATTTGGAGGTGGCTTTAATAATGAATCAATCTTAAAGAGTCTGTTCGTACGCAGACGTTCGACTCATCAACTAAGTACTAGGAATCTTATATAAAATGCTGATGTGTTACTTTTATCGCTTAGCCTAAATAATACGATATAATATATATTAATATACTAGTCTAAAACAGAGGGACGGGGTGCATCCATAACTAGCTTGGAGATCTGTGCTCAATATTCCGTATCGTGGTAAAAAACCAGTTGTAGGTTTTCTTTTATACACTTTAAAAACATTTTTACTTCAGTTTTCATACTTTAGCGAAGTTCGTTAAAACGGCTACATTTATCATAAAGTTGGGACGGTCTAGCTTAGTTCCGTTGGTTACGATCGAAAAATGGAAGGATGGTTTTATTACTTCAATTTATCGTACAGATTTGACGAACAAAGTAGGAAGTTCGAAAGTTTTAATCGGCAATTTGAAAAGCGTACGTTGTCTTTTTTAATTAGTCCTTTACATAGACTTTGTGACCCGCCTCGACTTTGGCTCGATGAATCTATTAATATCCTATTATTATCTAACGATGGTCTAACGTCGTTTCTTTTCCTCAGTCTTCGACACGGTGTTTGTGTATAAAGTGTTTTGAAATTTTGAATATGAATGAACAAAGTGCATTTATTATTAATGAAGAAAGTTACGAAAAAATAGTGAAAGAAAATGAGTGAGTACTCTATATACATACCTACATTTTATTATTATCACAAATGCAGTACTAATTTTGATTTGAAAATATAATACTGTTATAAAGATAACCTAAATTTTTGATATAAAAATGAGCGATATTAAAAGTAGCCCTCTCTATATACACACAAACACACACACACACGCGTACAGTTTAAATTCTCAATTTAGATTCTCAATATGTATATGAACTCGATTAACCGGACTAATTGTTGCCGTTAGGGATTCGGATAATCGAAAATCCGGATAATCGAATGTATGAAGAAAAGCGGGTTTTGTGCATTTGTAGTACATATGTACATACATAATATTATGTGTTTATTAAAAACAACAATTTCAACGAAAATCAATGTTTATTAAGAAATTATTATTTTTTAATAAACATTGATTAAATTCCATGAAGAGATATAAATCTATATAACCATCCGTTACTTGCGACAAACGAGCCGCCGTCACCTAATTTTTTATTTAACTGTAATGCTTTTTCACAAAGCAAAGGGCCAGATATCATTTGCCCAGTTGATCGTTTTTGTAAAAACCCACAATACAAAGCGTCTTCTAATTGCCAATTTACTCGCGGACATAGGTCCTTATGTCTCGGACGGGGGTTTGTTAGCGCCTGATAGTAGATCGTCTTATCTCAAGCGATGTGAAGCGACGATTAGTGAGGTGCGGGAGGGGGAGGCTAGCTGCATTTGTGCGCGCGGTCGGTCACCCCTAAAGTTGGGCGTTATAACATACAACAGATAATATATTTCATTATATATTTTTAATCTTACAACACATTAGAATAATGAACCATTGACTGTTATAATATTATATTCATTATCGTTAGAAAGCGTCATCTGTTTACGTTTACGGTCCAACCGTCGCGTCGGCCGAGACAATGGGAGTCAATAAAATACTACCTACATTCATTATGCCACAAGGATTGCGTATAGCTTAAACTAATTTAAACTGTAAGCTAACTTAATAAGAGCTTATTTTACTTACACTAAATTATAACGGTAAACAAAAATATATTATTTCCTTCATTAGTTGCCTGTTGTGCCTGTTATTTAATTTGGCTGTTGTAATATATAATATATCAGTTTAGTGTTTAGTTAGCTGTCTAGCTGAGATGACAATGACACTGTTATCTGTTAAATTATATACGTAATGTTTTGATAGCAGGTCCCCATATTACGTGAAAAAGCTATTGTTGTTTTTGTTTATTTTTCGTTAAACAAAACGCGAACACAGCCGACGACTGAACTGAACTAACCGCGTGTACAATGTAATATTTAAAACTATTATAATATATTATAACAGTTTAAAACAACAGTTAGAAAAATATATTACAACAACATAACGAATTAGAAAAATATAACAGTTTCGCCCATCTTTAGTCACCCCTGTTGGCATCGAGCCGAGCTAGGGAGCAGACGGCGCTAGGGCGCGCTCCTAGCTAGGCACGCGGCGCCTGCGCCGATGACGTTCTCCGGTCGCATTATAGGGGTCGCGAGAGTTTTTGCGCGAAGCCGGGTTGTTCATATATTGAAAGTCTCCTTGTTTTGTCTTAGACTTATGTTAATAGAGCGTGCCATTTGAACTTAAAGACAATTAATTGGACAATAAATAATAAGTGACAAATCTTGCCGTGGAGCGTGGAACTGAGTAGTTGCGCGTCTTGTTAATATAATTGCCGTACGGCCGCCCTGACGTATGTACTGCGCGAACCTGAGTTTTTTGCGACGCGGTCCGGTGATACAGTATTTTTCACAAATAGTGAGTTCGTTATAACGCGGGTTCGGTTAAATCTGGTTGAATTTGATTGGATTAACCTAAGTAACTTGAATTAAATCAAAGAAAAAGGAATACTGCATAAATAAAATAAATAAATAATTATAATTGCATAAGTTGATACAAAATGCTATGCAATAGCTTTACCGCGGCAGTCCCCGAGTGCCACACGTCTTTTTTTATAAATGTTCAACATTTTCGCATAAAATATAGAAGATTAGCTCGGACAAACCGACAATTTTTTTAAATGGTCTTAATGGTGTACAATTAAAAGGCAGAATTATTTCGATAATACAAGATAAAAACTTAAACTTTTTATATGTATAGGTATATATGTGAAGGTGACAAACGAGTATATGTATAATATACCCAATGGTAACCGATTGCTGTGGCCGATAGACATCTACATTTATCCTCAATTATAAATCAAAATGCAAATGCGTTGTCAACCCGGACTTAAATGGTACGCTTCGTGACCATCAGAAACAATGAGTAACAACAGTTACCATCTGAAACACAGCAGTGCTATTCTGATATTTACGCCAGTAATCTGAGCGAGTATGGTCTTTTCCTGGTCGAGCTACCATTGGTGCTGCAGTGATACGTCTTGCTGAGCATAAAACTCCTCCCATTACTGAAAGGGCATTGTAATTTACAGTTTCATTGGTGTCAGGGCCTTATCGAATCTGGGTTGCTCGCGTACTGAGGTTTTTATTTGCAAAAACTTTTTTTGAAAACGTTTAACATAATATTTTTATTTTTATTAAACATAATATTTACAAGTATAAATATCCAGACCCGGAACAATTATTTGTGGGCCATACAAATACTTGATCCGTGCGGGATTCGAAGCCGCTGTCCTCAGCACCACAACTCATTGCTGCGGCACGGCGCTCTTTAGAGAGCTTTATGTAAGAACATTTTATGTAGAAAAATTTGTTTTCTTTTATAATACTGTGCTTAACAATTTATTTTCAACATAAAATATTTCGCTATCTTTAATTTCATTTATGACATTCTGAAATTCAGTAAGTCGCTGATAAACCGTAGAGCGCTCTAAAATCCTTCATCAAATATTGACCACTTCTGGCTTTTTACTTGTTCTTTAGTGAATTTTAGTGTAAATTTTATTGGTATCATGGAATTGAAATTTTGTATCCATTATTTTGTTTTTAGTTCTGTAATGTATTATGTAGTGGTGACGTATGTGCAATGTGCATATATCATCTCGTGCATCTCATAAGAGCCGACAGAATAAAATGAAACAGTATATAGGATTTCTGATAAGAAATCAAAATGATAAAAAAAACTGCGGTTAAGAAAACAATGATAAGATGATGACTAAAAATGTGTATGTACACAAATAATAGAATTTAAGGGCGTCTCATAATTTCACTGTATTAATGTATTGAATTATTGAATATTTTAAATGCTGATATACCACGTTTTTGGCGGAGGATATGTGAACTCCGCCAACACGTGTAGGATCTCGACGTGGGTCTGTGCGGTGGACCCTTACCTAAGTGATAGATCACGCTCAGGAATGTATATAGGTTGTTACTTAACAATGCTATTGTATTCAACTGACCATGTTTAGCTGGAAACATTGTCCTTTTTCCCGTCGAGCCGACCCGTCTTTAAACAACAATAGGGCTATCCCACGTGAAAACTATTTACGACGTTCTCAAACCAAGTCGACATTCAATTAGGACTATACTATATGCGATGTAAAACTATATTAAATAAAATATAATACGTAATCCTCTCACTTTCTTGATTACAAACACGGGCGATAAAAGATGCGAAACGCAATCAAGTAATTAAATCCCAAAATCCTCTGTAGTGTAATTCATCTTACCATGCTTTTAGGCATTAGCGAAGAAATAGAGAGCTTTATGAGATCAACTGAAATTAGCGTCTAAATTAAGGATGGTTAAAAGCGAACCGGTTTTTTTTAAATTTTACGGCGCAGTAGCATTGAGTTGCGCTTGGGCAAACCCCGCACAGAACAAGTACTTGTACGGACTACAAATTATTGTTGCGGGTTTGAATGTTTTTCCTTCTGTAAAATATGTATTATTTTTATAGAATAAGGGGTGACAAACTATCACACAGTCCACCTATGGTAACTTGGTAAGTGGATGCTTTGGCACATAGACACCTACATCTATCATCGATTAAGAATCAAAACATAGATACGTTGACGCCCCTGAGGACTAAGATGGAATGCCTCGTTTCCAGTAAAAACTACCTATATGATACAGGAGAAAATCCTAGTGAAACGTTTAAAAAAGAGAGATAATGAAAGAAAACTAGATACTTTGATAGTATGTATTTTAAAATTGTTTAGATATTAAGATTCAACGATGACAAAAATCTCCATTGATCTTACATTTGATTTTTTACAGAAAAGGTACCTACTTATTCTAATAAATAAGATCATTAAACCTAAATAGACAAAATCCATCATAAAGGGGTCTTTGTGTATATATTAATAAGGGTTAATTTTTCAAACCTTTTAAGTAGCATACATTATTTAATCTGTGTCTTAGATAAAATTTATTCATAGGACAACAACCAGCCGTATGGCCGCTGTAATATATTATGAGCTATAATTTATGATCGGGCCATTGCTACTTCAGCTTACTGATCCGTTGGACTAAAATAATTACGAGATAGTTATGAGGTACTTGTTTTTTGTTCGTACATAAATAAATTCGTAATTCGTTAGTGGTGGGAACTCTACCGTAACTCATAAAAATTTTAAGACTGTATTTCACTTACAATTCTCTGTATTTATATATATATTATCTACACTTTTAACTGAACATTTTTATATAAAACACAAATGTCTCATATAAAAAGTTAAAGTTACAGCCGATATACGTCCCACTGCTGAGCACAGGCCTCCTTTGATTTCTGAGAGGGTTATAGTTATAGGGCAAGTAAGTGTCCGCCGAGGTGTGCCAATGCGTGTTGGCAAAACTTCACTGCGAAATATATTTTTTTCTTATTTCTCACACATGCAGTTCTATAAAATAAATGTTTTTTTTTACGTTACCATACCTACTCATCAGATTATTGGAAATCATATAAAATTCACAGCTCATTCAGTAAATCTGTCAAAATTATTAATTTGTTGGCAACATTTTAAAAATGACGACTATCTACTCTGTGCGACCCTTTGACCATAGAATATTATGTATCAAACAATTGGGAGTATGAACGTAAACAATTAATGTTTTATTTAATTTAATTCAATGTGTTATTGACGCGGAGCTCCCATGGCGCAAGGAAACGATTCTTTGCTATCTATCTTCTCCGTAACCCGTAGGCCAATTTACATAATTTTTTCGGCAATATTTGTAGCTCAACGCAGGCAAGGTTTGTAAACAATAAAAATCTGAATTAGAATTGTTTTTCATTTATTATTTAATAAATTCGCTAATTCATTGGAGTCAAATTAATTAGCGAATTGGTTAGATGAGCTGATTAATTCGAATTGATTAGATGAGCTGATTAATTTACATCTGCGCAATGTCACACCATTTGATTGAATCTTTAGTTGAAACAAAGATAGTTATGACTAGACTTTTACCGCGCTCCGTTTATGATGCAAGCAAAATGTTTTACCTGTGCATCTGCATCGGCCCTAGTTATAAATAATTTTCAGCTATCCGTACCCCCTCTCCTAACTTTAACTGTGCTACACTCCTCCGAGCAAGCAATAAGGGGCACAAAGTTTTCTCCTCACGTTTTAATATATAGATATTAATCCAGAACTCTAGATGCCACCTTTATTGTTCAGGTGTCCGTTAATAAGAAATGCATTTATTTCCCTATCATGTTGGAATAGTACTGGGAACTGGTATAATTTCAGGCTTGTAAAGTGTTTTGTGTTGCTATTGTTAATGTAATCATCAAGACTGTTCACTTTCATAGTATATTTAATGTTACAAAAAACATGGTTATAATTCTAATATAAACAAAGACCATTTTCCTTTATCGCCTGGAACCTTGTAATTTATATATATTAAATTTCTCTCCAGTCACATTTACATTTCACAGAAACATTTTATTTCTGTTACGACATCCACGTAACGAAATAGGGTAGTGGATATTCTAACATTGAAACTACACGATCATTATATCTCGCACCCGAAATATAATCAATGCCTTCACAATTCAGTTGACTTAACTAATGTATTTGTTCGAGTCGTATTTGAACTTCGGTCATTGAGCAGCAATAATTATATCACACGCATCACGCTGTCGGCTCAAGGATTCGCACTACGCGACTATTTTATCAACTTCTATTTGTGTTTGTAGGTTTCGTGTACTTAGGTGCTGTAAGGGTATCATGAAGCCCAAACGACAATTAATCTGGTTCGCTTCATCTGACGCTTTCTACAAGTGTAAACTTACTCGAAAAGTATGCTGCTTGTGGATTACCCAGGTTGTGACGATCGACTGATAGTCAAAATTACTTCCAAATATGTAGAAATCAACTATAGCTCGAAGTTTTATCTGCTTGATATAAATCCGTAGTGAAGATATCCGCTGTCAAATCTCAAAATATCAGCTGAAGTGACAATGTGCCAACCGTAAAGCTCGAAGAACCTATTATTGATGTGGAGGAAGATTCTCGAGTGGCAGCCGGTAAAGGGCGTATAGGACGGCACGTATAGAGTGACAACCTGGTAATACATTGGAAAAGTCGATGGATGCAGATAGCTAATAATGGCAACCATCTAATACCTAATTTTAGAAGACATGCTTACTTTATGTGATGCTGGTATTATTTTATTACGTTAAAGTGACAGACAAATACGACGGTACTGGTTGTGTGATAGTTAACAATCCCACTGATGGTAACTGACTACGAACCCATGTATGCCTGACACAGTCACATCAGTGTGACAGAGTAAAATGTAAAGTAAAGTAAAGTAAAGTTACAGCCTATATACGTCCCACTGCTGGGCTCAGGCCTCCCCTCATTTCTGAGAGGGTTTAGGGCAAGGAAGTGTCCGCCGCGCTGCCCAAATGCGTGTTGACGAACTTCACATGTTTTCGAAATATTTTTTTTTTCTTATTCCTCAGACATGCAGGTTTCCTCACGATGTTTTCCTTCACCGCCGAGCACGTGGTAAATCAGCACTTAAAATTGCAATTAACAATTTCATTGGTGCCGGCGGGGATCGAACCCGGGTTACTCGCGTTCTGTTATATTTACAGCGAGCGTTAACCACTGAGCTACCACGGCTCTAATAAAAATGTAGGGTTATTAATTCTCGATAATTTCAATCTGCCTCACAAATAAAGATAAATAAAATAACTCGGAAAGGTAGTTGATGCGCTCCGAGCATAAGAAATGAAATTTCATAAAGTTGAGTTTTCGCTAACTAGGCCAGGTTTAACAAACGAAATACTTTAGCCTCGTTTCTAGTCGAACAGTGTTACCGCGCAAATAATATTACGAGAAACACTTCAATAAGCCATTCGGCACGTAATACTAACCTGACCGAACTTTTTTCGAGACAATCGTTATATAATTTGGGTGCAGTAAGGTAAAAAGGGAGTGGAAATGCCATCTCTTTTCCAAACGTCGACCTCACTTAGACACGGTAGGCCTCGTAGACCGACGGACAGGGTTCTAGCTAGCCACCGATCGGTGGAAAATACTTTTTCATTCAGCGTATCGGATTAAAAATAATATTCAAAATCTGAAGGTAGCCCAGGTTAACTGTGACATCAGGACATCAAAAACTCAGCCTCCCACCTCCCCGTGACCAATAAATAAGTAAAAATAAATTCAACAAAATGAACTCCGTGAAATTAATTTTATTAAAAGCCCAATAACCCGTCTATCATCTAATAAAATATCTTTCCTTCGTACGTATATATTCGACGTAAAATTCGCAGAATGACACGAATCTACCATAGATTTTTTTTATATTTCCTTGGTCATGATTTTCAAAAACAAAATAATATTTTTTTTATTGACGATTCTGAACTGTGGCTAAGCTTCTGTTAACAGTACAGGCCCATATATCCAGCTGGACTATAATTGGTTTAAGAAAAAAGTGCTTAAAGTAGAAAGCTTCTTTAACTAGCAATTTTTTACGTATCATATTTTCCAATTACCTCAGTAAAAAAAGACAAAATTAATTTATTAACTAATTATTAAAATAAACAAATACCTATAGAAATCAGCCTGTACATGAAAAGTGCACAGTCACTATCTAGAACTGTATATATCGTACCGTACACGCTCATCGCGGTAAAATAATGAAACCTGTTTGTCGTCATGTAACTAATACAATTTAAAATGGCTAATTAAATGTTGAATATTATAAGAATGTATGTGTAAAGTAAGATGCATGTAGGCTTACTTAGTTGTTATCATACTTAATTTTCCCAATTTTATGATAGTAGGTAGTTATTAAAAAATATATATTTATGCGTGTAGACGTCTGCTAGCACCAATATAAACCGTTTTGCGGTTTAATGGTGCTGTATAGTAACTATGTACTCTGGTAATATGTTTTATATATAATTGAAATAAATTGAAATAACGTATGATAGAAAGTAATTGTTCACGTGATAAAGCCATGCTGCAGCTATATTATTACCATCAGGTGGACTGTCTGTTTGTCACCCTTACTCTATAAATAAAACCGGCCAAGAGCGTATCGGGCCACGCTCAGTGTAGGGTTCCGTAGTTTTCCGTCCGTCACAATAAGTGTTCCCACTTATGAGTTTAAAGATGGGTATCCATTATGTTGGCGCTCTAGCAGTGCTCCGCGCTCCTGCAACTGCTCCCGGTAACAACAGTACCCACACTGTTGTTTCCATCCAAGTTCAAAATTATTTTCCTAGAAAGTTCTTATAAAGTTCAGATTCTTTTCATATTTTCTAAACTTATGGTTCAAAAGTTAGAGGTGGGGGGGGGGACACATTGTTTTTTACTTTTGGAGCGATTATTTCCGAAATTATTGACATTATCAAAAAATGATTTTAGTAAACCCCTATTCATTTTTAAATACCTCTCCAACAATATATCACGCGTTAGGGTTGAAATTAAAAAAAAAATCACTTCCCACTTTACATATAGGGGGGCCTACCCTAATAAAACATTTTTTTCCAATTTTTATTTTCGGCCACTTTGTCGGCGTGATTGATACACATATTGGTACCAAATTTCAGCTTTCTAGTGCACAGAGTAACGTACGTACGTATAAGTCACAGAGATTAAGCGAGGACGGACAGACGGACAGACAGACATGGCGAAACTATAAGGGTTCCTAGTTGACTACGGAACCCTGAAAAAGCTTTTCATTAAAGTGATACAATTAACAATTAGCTAGTCTTGTTGAAGACGCTTAATTATATATCCGAAAATTGTTCTCAGTAATCTCTTCGCTTAACAGTGGAAAAAATTTCGCTTAGCAATATTCAACCGATTTACGGCAGGCTGGAAAAGTACTGTCTGGAAAATCTTCGACCTAACCGATTTCAGTCTTTTGTCTCGTGTTCTTTAATTAAATACGTGGTTCGCCTAGCGTAGTCATCCTACCCGGTTTCTAATTGAGCCGCGGCTGGGTGCACTAATTAGTGAAACATCTTTCTATGCATTTTCTGATTTGTCCGCGCGGCGTATTCAAGTCAGCTGACGAACTTTGTTAATTCGTTATTTCAGTACAGTAACATAGTTTTACCACAGGCAATATTAAATTTTCACCATTACTACTTAGGGGCCACTCAAATTTTGTGGCTTTTCGACCCCCTTGTAACTGGTAGTCACACTTGTGAAACCCCCTTCCGCCAGATGTGACGTCACATAATTATCATTTTATATTTCAAAAGTAATTAAATAAAATAGCAGTTTTTTCAATATTTTATTAATTTAAATTAAAAATAATGTTTAATAAAATCAAATATTTTGGATAATGGACAAAAAAGACCAATTAAAGAACTATAAACGATAAATAATGTTAATAAAAATATACAAAACTTAATCATCTTGATTCCACGGACATTATATATAAATTTCACGTTTTAGTATTTTAGATTTAAACATGTGACGTCACATAATGTCACATTTTGTTGCCCCCCCCCCCCAACGTGTGATGTAATTTATAGAAGGTCCCTTACAAGCGAGATTGTAATTAAGCACTTAGTAGTGTAGTATAATATCTGTAACCATTTTAGCCTACCAAAATTCCACCGGTGAACATATACCATCTGTGGGGATCATAGATTATACCATTACCATTAGACCATTTACCACCATCAGGTTAACATTAGAGATATTTGCCATTGTTGCTAACTTTGGCAGGCGGGTTAGCATAGGTATTCTTATGCTTTCACTACATGGTCCAAGTGAACTAAAAATATTGATGATGAAACAGTTTATGCAACCCCGATCATATTTCACTGTTTTTCACATTAAATGAATTAGCTAGTGACATATTTTAGGAAGAATTTACATAATCTATATTTTACAATATCTTTATACTATATTGGATGACCTTTTTTACCGCCTAGAAAAAATAAGGTGTAACAGGTGAATGGAGTAGAAAGCCTATGGCACTGATATTTTGCAAAATAAATAATAAAAACAAAAATTTTGAAGAATTTTTTTGAACCTGTGACCCTGCGAAAGGACATAGAGAAAGAATTTATTATTTTATTGTCACTCGTAAAACTAGGGTGGGTATGATTTGAGTTTCGATAGATTTGAATTGATTTATTTGAAAAAAAAAATCTTTTTATTTTTTTGTAAAATATCATTGCCATAGGCACCATTCACCTGTTACATCCTATTTTTTCAGACGGTAAAAAAGTTCATCCAGTATAGTAGACAGGACAAAGTAAAGAAGTGTCAAAAACAGGAAACCCTTTTTACCGCTAACGAGGCACTCCATCTATGTCCTCAGGGGTAACAAAGCATCTACATTTTAATTGTTATTCGAGGATATATGTAGAATGTAGGTATGATCGTTTGTAGTCCTTATTCTATAAAACGACATTCTATAAAGTGACAATGAGAGCTGCTAAATAATTCTAGATACCAGGCGAATATAGAGTTGTAGAGCTAATATTCTACGTAAACTTTTCGAGCATTAACTGATACTAATTAACGCGAGCGGTGCTCGACACTTACGTTTCGATCCGGATGGCCCTTGACATGGATATCGCTTAATTTTATGTTGCTCTTGCAAAAATGTAGAGCGGAATATCTGCAATTGATATTTTTCAAATAAGCGCTGTTCCGGAGAGGGCCTTTGGGGTACATTTTGTATTCTCGACAGCTTTTATATAAAAATATGCAGATGTTTTTTTAATTATTCTCTTACTACCCTATTTATTGAAATTTTAAATTTATTTTATAGTAAAGCATCTACGCTTATGTATACCAGAGTAGTCTAAAAAGTTTCCGACCTCAACGTGAAGATGGCAACACTCGTCAATAAAAGCTAGTAAATGTAGTTGTGAGTGTTTTGAGAGTTACGTACCAAAATTTCAGCCATTTTGGACGCATAGTTGTTATTTGACAGTCGTTTGAGTTAGGCGATATGAGTGTGTTTGTGAAAATGGAAAAAATTGAGTATCGGGCGGTGATAAAATTTTTGTTATTGTAAGACAATACGCCTACGCAAATCAAAAATGAGTTGGTGGGAATCTGCACTATCGTTTACCGCAGTAAAATATTGGGCATCTGAAGTTAAACGTAGCCGTAAGAGCTTAAGAGAATATAAACGTTCGGGAAGTCCAAAAACTGCACAGCTACTGACGATAACATCGTTAAAGTTCACCAAATGTTGCTAGACGACCGCCGAATTAAAGTGAGAGAGATAGCATAGGCTGTGAAAATGTCCAAAGAACGTGTTTGTCAAATTAATCAAGAAAACCTATACGCTTGAAACAAAAATAGTGGACTGCAAGAGGGGAACCGACTCCAAAAATATCAAAAACTGTTTTTTTTTTCAGCTGTGTAAGTGATGGCGACCGTTTTTTGGGATAGTCGTGGTGTTATCTTAATCGATTATCTTCAAAAATGAAAAACCTTTTCAGAGGCATACTATGCATCATTACTTGACAAACTGAAGGCAGAAATTGCGAAAAAAAGGACCACATTTTAAGAAAAACAAAATCCTGATACACCATGACATTGTGCCGTCTCACACCAGCGGTTGCCAAAGCGAAAATCCACGAATTACGGTTTGTACTGCTTGACCTTCCGCCATACTTACCACACCTAGCTCCAAGCGACTTCTTTTTGTTCCCTCATCTAAAAATTACGCTCGTAGGACAGAGGTTTTCGTCAAATAAGGAGGCAATCACCTTCGTGAACAATTTTGCAGAGAAAAACACCGAGTACTATTTGGACGGATTAGAGAGATGGGAGCATTGCTGGGAGGCGCCGCTGTCGTAGAGTAACAAGGAGACTGTATGAGAATGAGATTTAGAAAAATAAAAATAAATTTTAAGAAAAAAAAATGTTGTATCCTTGTTAGGTCGGAAACTTTTCAGACCACCCACGTATGGCTTTGTTTCTGTTGTTATTGGCCACTGTTTGCATTTTATTTAACAAGATTTTTGAGACTTGCGCCTTGCTTTCAGAATTTCAAGTAAAATTGATGTCGCTGTGCATAAAAATTGTTGACGGTGTTGATGATCAATTGAAAAACTATTTATCTATTATTATTTATCTATTATAATACAGCTTTTGTAAGACGAGGAAGTAGGTGTCTACTATTGGTACTACTATCAAATGATGCCAAACGTGGAAATTATGTTAAAATATTAGGCTATATATATATATATATATATATATATATATATATATAGCCTAATATTTTAGCGAGTTAACCGTCAAATGCCTTTTGTATGCCGATGATCAAGTCATATTTGCGTCATCGGCGGCTGAATTGCAAATGATGGTTACATTAATGAACTGGGCATTAAAAGAAAGGGGAATGAAAGTGAACGCAAGTAAGATGAAAGTGATGGTTTTTGAAAGAGAGGAAAGCAAAACGGTATGTGAAATAAGAATAGAAGGAGAGTTAATTGAGCAAGTGGATGAGTTTGTGTATTTGGGATGTGTATTTAGCAGGGATGGTAGATATGATAAGGATATAGAACGACGAGTAAATGCAGGGAATAGAGTGAATGGGGCACTACACTCTATTGTGAAGAACCAGAATATATCAAAAAAGGCACGTATGGTAATTCATAATGCTGTGTTAGTCCCTACTTTAATGTATGGTAGTGAAAGCTGGGTGTGGCAGAAGAAGCACGAAAGTAGAATAAATGCTGTAGAAATGCGGTCTTTAAGGAGCAGGGTTGAATCTGAATGACAGGGTTAGAAATTGCGTGATAAGAGATAAATGTGGTATGCAAAATGATGTTGTGACCAGGATTAAGAAAGGTATGCTTCGGTGGTTTGGTCACGTAGAAAGAATGAATGAGGAAAGAGTGACAAAGCAAATTTATATGGCAGATGTGAACGGCAGAGTCGGGAAGGGACGCCCTAGAAAAAAGTTTATCGACCAAATTGGCGATATTTTGAAAATAGGCCACGTTAAAAGTACCCTTAACCGACGAGCACGTATGCGTAGATATATGGATGTAAATGAGGTGAAAGAGGTATGTCAGGATCGTGCCAAATGGAAGTCCGTAGTCTATGCCTACCCCTCTGGGTGACAGGCGTGAGTGTTTATGTATGTATGTATGTATGTGTATGTATATATATATATATATATATGTGTGTATATATGTGTGTGTGTGTGTGTGTGTGTGTGTGTGTGTGTGTGCGGCGTGCGTGCGTGCGTGCGTGCGTGCGTGCGTGGTGTGTGTGTGTGCGTGTGTGTGATAAAAATATATATATATATAGCTCTCTGTACAGCAGTTAATTTTAGGATTAAGTGAATGAATAAAGCATTATATTCTATAGACTTTGCGGGAGTTTTAAATTTCCATTGAATCGAATAACCTACCAAAATATACAATTGAGTAGGATTTTGTGGTGTAAGAAGTTACTTTCTTCGTTTGAATTCTTATTTTAGTACAAGCTCAGTTTTATATCGGACAGATTATTATATACACGAGTATGAGTATAAATAAATGCGGAGTAGATTATAGCAGAACCCATATTGTAAGATACGGTATGATTAAAATTCTTCCGCCGCGGGCTCCGGCCTTCGACATAGGGTTTCCCATGTCGTATATAGATCTCCATCGGGTTATATTTGGAACGTAGCCCGATGCAAATTGCAGCCTTTTACGAGTTACGTGGTTTCATAGATATATAGCGAACAACTAGATGTGTCCACAAAAAAAATATTTGCAAGTTTTTTTTCCTTCAAAATAGGTGTCATCACGTAATCTAAATAACTTCGAAGTTGTACTAGGTAATTGGGTTCAATGAGGGCATCCACAAATTTTTGCCACCAGGGCGGCATCACTTAGAATCGAGGTGAAATATTTGACAAATGACATAGCGGGAAAGTTAATTTGTTAGGAAAGTATAAGAGTTAATGTTTGTTTTTATAATATAAATTATATTTCATATAAATTAGATTAGAAATGAACAAACCAAACTACAGATATTTCTAAAAGTAGAAAAACTAATATAGGAGTTAAAAAAAATTTAAAAAAACATTAAGAAACAAACTCTAAGGCATTTTTGTGCAGTTATCTAATAATCTAGAAACCGATAAAATTTTATTTAAAACGCAATTTCTCAATTGTCACATCAATGTGTAACAATAAGCTTCACCTCAGTCGCTGCTAGCGACATCTGTTGAACAAAACATAAGTAGCCGTCCATGCTTGGTGATACCAGTACGGCATATAATCATTTCCTTTCAGATTTATATACGAGGGTGGATTGAAAAGTACTCGGCCTAACCAAGAAAATAAACACATACTAAATCAGTTATATTTTTATTTTTCTACATAATCACCATCAAGTTCAATACACTTTTGCCACCTCCCCTTCCAAGCATTTAGACCGTTGAAAAAAAATGATTCTTCCTTAGAGTCAAAATATGCGTCTACAGCTGCTTTGACCTTGTCGTTTGTCGAAAATCTTTGACTTCCCAGGTGCTTTTTTAGGTTAGGGAACAGAAAGAAGTCTGATGGTGCCAGATCAGGTGAATACGGCGGATGCGGTAACAGTTCAAAGCCACAGTTGTGAATTTCAGCCATTGACTGTACTGACGTGTGAACACGGGCGTTATCTTGATGAAACAGGACTTTTCTTCTGAGCATTCCTCGACGTTTTTCTTTTATTTCCTCTCGTAAACGACGTAGTAAGGTGCAGTATTAATCAGAGTTTATAGTCTGACCCCTTTCAAGATAATCAACCATAATCACACCTTTCGAGTCCCAGAATACTGAAGCCATCACCTTATTTGCCGACAAAATCGACTTAGCCTTTTTAGGGGGTGATGAACCAGGTCTTCTCCACTGTTTTGATTGTTGTTTTGTTTTCAGTGTACAGTAATGAACCCATGTTTCGTCCACAGTAACAAAACGATTCAAAAAATCATCTGCATCGGCTTCAAATAACTCCAAACAGTCGCGTGAAATAGTCAATCGCGTCCTTTTTTGTTCAACTGAAAGCAGTCGCGGAACCCACCTCGCAGACACCTTGTGGAAACCCAACTCATTGACAATGATGTTTTGAGTTCGTTCATAAGAGATGCCTATAATCTCGGCTATCTCTCTAATTTTTAATCTGCGGTCTCCCATTATTAAATCAAGTACTTTTTTAATATTTTCGTCAGTAGTTGACGTCGAAGACCTTCCAGAGCGGGGTTCATCTTTCACACTCTCTCTACCACGCTTAAATTCTGCTATCCATTTTTTGACGGATGAATATCACAGAGCACAATCGCCTAATGTACTGACCATGTCATCATGGATGGCTTTTGATGATAGCCCCTTCTTATGGAGGTACTTAATGACGGCACGCTGCTCGATTTGCTCCATTCGCGGAAATTATGTCCGATTACTTTGTTAATAAATTTATAAAATCACAACTAATTATCGCACACGTTTCGAACTTCACACAATGAACTAGTCTGAACTGAACTAAATAATGTGGGTAGATTTGATTGTTAGAATTGAATGGATCTGTGTTAGGCCGAGTACTTTTCAATCCACCCTCATACATTTCCGGTATAATAACATTTCAGCAAAAGTATCGCCGGCGAAATTGCTAAGTTAGAATTTAATTGTCTGCCACATTCCCAACAAGACGCAAATTTAATGGCCCGTTTACATTTGATTCATTAATATTTAATTTTGAAGTTATTTCTAAGAAAGTTGTCACTTCCATTTGTTGTATCAAGTTGCGTCTTTTAATTAAAAGCGGCGAAACGTCGAGTGTGCTCCTGTAACTATTCGGTGAAATTTAACCCTGGCTTTAATACAACTGTAAAATATTGTTGTGATAGCGTAGTGGAATCTATTATATGTAGATCTTAATCGTGTTATTGTTAAGGTAGATTTTTTACAAAATTATGTAAGGCATTGCAAAACGAGTTTCCGTTGAAAAATAAACGTATTCTTTTATAATTCTTTGAGGGTTTTAATATATCGATAGTCAATTTTTTTAAACTTAAATGGCAAAAATGAAGTGAAAACTTCTTTAAAATCGTTGTGATTTGAAAATTCGATTAAACGAAAAAGCGACACTAAAAAAGGCAAATATACACGTGTATAGATAGGATTTAGCCTGCGAGAGAATGAGATGGAATATTTATTCGAGAGAGTTTAACAATTTTTGTTCGATAGAATGTCCTTACCTATAAAATTAAGTAGATGGCGCTATTGAAAAGTATGACAAAGGAGTACACAGGCCACCTGATGATACATGGATGCTGTGGCGCATAGATATCTACATTTATCCTGGATTAAGAATCTAAATGCAGATGCGTCGTTGCCCCTGAGAACTAAGATGGAATGCCTCGTGTTCAGTAAAAAAGGGTCTCCGGTTTTCTACACTCACCATACGAAACACATCAGTATTAGGCTGCTGTTTTACACTGGTGTTCTGTGAGAGCGTGTTGCATCCCCGGTTGAGCCGACTCATTTATGCTACAACTAATATACCTGCAGCGTGGCTCTACCACGTAAAAAAAGTTTCGTAATCAATAAAATTTCAAAAGGTTTCACATCCACCGCATGTGTGACCACACATATATTTTTATAATACTAAATGTGGTATAACTACAATGTAGCTGTATTACGTCTGCAGATTGAATGCGAAAAGCAACTGCATTAAACATTCCATCTTAGCCCTCAGGGATGTCAAGTTGACAAGTGGCAACTGACAACTGACAGCGCAACGCTATTTCGATTCCCAATAGATGATAGACATATTTTTGGCCTAAAGCATTTACATATCATAGTAGATGTACCATAGTAGGTGTACCATAGTAGGTGTACCATGTTAGGAGTATTGAAATGATATATATTTCATTTATATCTATACAAATAAATATAATTAAAGTGTCTGTTTGTAATATCACAATGGCAGCTTTTTACTAAATGCATATAAAAGCGTATACGGTACGTATAACAAAAACAATTTTAAAAATGTTTGTCTGTATGTCTGTTTGTTCCGGCTAATCTCCGAAATGGCTGAACTGATTTTGACGGGACTTCTACTGGCAGATAGCTGATGTTATAAGGAGTAACTTAGGCTACTTTTATTGTAGAAAAATAATTATGGTCCGGGCAAAAAAATTAGAACCCATGCAATGCAATCGTAATAAATTCCACGCGGTTGAAGTCGCGAGAAACAGCTAGTTTATAATGAAATATATTTTATGTTCTGTACTAAAACGATCTGGCCTATTCACTAGACTGTGTACAATTTTCTATGAAAATTTTCCACCCGCCCGATAAAGAGAGGCTTGAATCGCGCTGATTTGAGCCCCATCTCTAACCCTGGGGGTAGGGTCGTATCAAAAGTATTATCGGCGAAATAAGTCTCGCTGGGTTAATAGAGTAGATACATCTTTTTCGACCTATTTTCTGCCCTTCGGAGGTCTTTAATGCTTATTTATATAGGCAAGTTTATTATCATTACATCGTTTACTTGTTATTATCAATTTGTTTAAACGATTATATTTTTTTTTAGAATTTGTACAGTCCACCATGCATTATGTAGTGTTTTTTTATAGAATAAGGCTGACTAACGATCTCACAGTCTATCTGATGGTATGTGGACGCTGTGGCCCATAAACGTATACTCCTCGATTAAGAATCAAAATGCAGATGCGTTGCCACCCCGAGGACTAACATGGAATGCTTCGTTTCTCCTGGTCCCCTTCAGGTCTCCGATCTAGTGTTTATTTATTTTTCTCGTATTCAGTTAAGACGAAACTTCGTTGAGTTAGTGAACGCGAACGTTAGTGCCAAAACAAATTTTGTTTGGTTCTTTGGATTTCTATACTATGCAGCAATATTTATATGGATTACGTTGAGACTTTGGTTAGTTATGCGTGCAAATGTTTTGTTAAAATAAGCATTGCAACGCATTCCGGAGAAAATATTAGTAACCTATAATTAAGACAGAGTTTAGTTTCAACCGTAATATAGAAATTTTATGTGTGTCTTGGTGATTGTCCTAACTTAAGAAAATAATTTTCTTAAACGGTTTTTTTCTCTTTACAGGTAAGCATCCTGCAGCTGTCAGTCTTAAGTCGAAGTTTTAACGTAAATGAACGTTTTTAACGTGTTAAAGCCATGCTGCAGCTATATTATAGTTGTATCATAGAAGGACCACGCCTTCACAGAATACAAATAACAGCATATTGCTGCTGTGTTTTCGTGAGGTGAGTGTAGAGAATCGGAGACCCATTTTACTAGACTAGGCATTACATCTTAGTCCTGAAAGGTGATAACTCATATGCATTTTGATTCTTAATCGAGGATAAAGCTGGATGTGCTATGGGCCTCAGCGTTCACTTACTATCAGGTGGACTGTGTGCTCGTTTGTCACCCTGATCCTATTAAAAAAAAAAGACTTAATAATTTGTATGGAATTTTGTATCTAGAGTATGTTTTACTTTCTCAGTTTATTAGTTTTTTTTTTTGAAACTCGTTCCCAGATACTTTAAAACTAAAAAAAAAATGATGAAGATATTTAAATTTAGATAAAACTATTAAAAACATATAGCCAGAGATTGTAATACTTTTTTTTACAAATCAGCTAACCTCACAAATAATAACGGGCAAACACACGTCCATAAACGAATGCAATATAATGAAAATCTTTATTTATTTGACGTTAGACACTTTATTTCATTCGTCTTTTTTTTAAACCTACTAAATCTACTAACTTTTTTAAATGAGATTACACCGACCGCAGAAGAAACGGCAAAGGAAACTCCCCAGGTATTTTTTTTTCAAAAGGTAATGTTATAATTTTTCTGCTGAACTACGAAAACTCAGCGTGCATGTCAGTGACGCAATAACTTTAGAAATGTTTCCCCTATATCTAACACGGCTTCGTGACATGTAGGGGCGTTACGCTGATTCGTTCAACTCCACGGGGTCTCGGAATCCTGTCATTTTTATTGCCTTCCACTTACTTTTAAAGTGTTTTCACCTCGAGGAGGTTCTATATTCGATGCGTATGTTTTTTAAGTGTATTTTCATACCTTTCTCGGAAACTGTCCAAAAGAATTAAATGATTATTATTTTTGAATAAAGTATAAGTTATACTTAAAGGATAGTCCTACATACAGGATATACAGGAGAGGGGGCGAACGAGCATACGGCTCATCTGATTGTAAGTGATTACAGCCGCCCATGAACATCTGCAACACTAGGGTAATTGCAGATAAGTTGCCGGCCTTTCAAAAAGGAGTGAAGGTCCTTAAGTCGTATCGTCGTCATGTGTTTTACCCTTGGGAATGGATTTTTTCTTAAAAAAAAAAAAATATATATATATATATATATATATATATATATATATATATATATATATATATATGTGTGTGTGTGTGTGTGTGCGTCTGTGTGTATTTTTAAGAAAAAAATTCATATGTTTTGTAACTACATTAATGCGCTTTTAATTTTGAAAAGTGAACGGTCTTAAGAGCTGTGCGGTCACGGCACGGTCTGACGAATTTCCTTTCCAAGATTTTAATCTTCCTCAAAACTTCAAGATTTCTTTTGAATTATGTTTTTCTTAGCTACTTACAATAATTTGTTATTATTTATAAAAAGAGGAGATAAGCATTTTCAAGATTAACGTATTTTAGATCAAGAACAGCATCGTCTCTTTAACATCAGTTGACATTTAAACCAAACGCCTTATTATACTCATATGAATACAAAGTGCATCTAAACTACTAATAGAAATAAATACATATCCTGCATATTTATATCTTCCACTTAAAGTTCTCTACCTCAAGTTTCGAAGTACACCAAGTCGTTAAAGTTATGGATCAAAAAGGAACAGACAAACGTACATGTAGAATATATAATGCCGCAAGACGTGTACCATTTCTTTTGAGACGGTCTAAGGAAACGTCCAGTTTCTTTTTAAACCGATTTCGTTGAATATGACACAGTTCATCATTATCAGCATCCTCATCATTTTAGCCCGCACAAGTATATTCTTAACACTTAACATAGACCTACCTCAAAGAATTTTTAAACCGATTTCGTTGAATATGACACAGTTCATCATTATCAGCATCCTCATCATTTTAGCCCGCACAAGTATATTCTTAACACTTAACATAGACCTACCTCAAAGAATTTTTAAACCGATTTCGTTGAATATGACACAGTTCATCATTATCAGCATCCTCATCATTTTAGCCCGCACAAGTATATTCTTAACACTTAACATAGACCTACCTCAAAGAATACCACAAAACAGTCGTCGCTTCTGTCGTAACTTACCACGTACAATAACGATTATCAAAGCTATAAAGGGCTCGAACAAGTCATTCAATATCTAATTGATCTTTGAATGGTTTGATTGCTTAGATGTATTTTAAAATATTTTTTGATTCCTGGATCCGGACAACAGCCCCACCTACCGGATCCAATTATGAATTTATAAACCATTCTTGAATCAACTGCACAAAGTGTCATATAAACCGCTTCGCTTACCGGCACAATTGCCAGTTGAAAACCTTTCTTTCCCATTGCTTGACAGTTCTTCGAGGTATTTGATGCAATTAATCTATTATTAATATAAGATTTAACATCATGCTGCGTAGAAAATAATGTTATTTTTGTGAAATTTATGTCCTGTATAGTTTTTCAAAGCAACGTTTCTCTGGAGTGTAAGACTCCTCACAGTTTGAGATTATAACAAACATTCCAGAATTCTTAACTTGCTACATACAATCTTACTGTACCGAGATACACATCTGATGAGAATAAAGCTTAGCAAGATATACACACATTCGAGTAAAGGAGAATATAATATGCGCGTCTTTTCCTTCAAGCGAATAAATATGAGCGTTAAGTATATATACTCAACCGATAAGCTGATCGCTTTTACATGTACACGATACGATGACGAAACGACTTCGGGACGTAAATTCGATAATGTTATTTAATTACGTGGGTGTTTTTTTGAAGTGATACTTCTTTATCGACGTAGGGAATAAATTTGATATGGTATTAAAAAAAAGTCACGTTACCTTGTATCGTTATCGTGACAACCAGGCTAGACTTGTGAGTAGTAGGCTCATTACCGTGTGTTGTGGTATTCTTTAGGGGAGGCCTACGTCCAGCAGTGGACTTGCGTCGACAAACAAGTGATCGCCATAAATTTTACCGTACTAAGGCAAACTAATGTTTATCCCCAATGCCATTACAAAAAATGTATTGAAATAATACTAGTTTTTACGGAATTTATCGCAAATCTTTAACTTTTAAAATACCCGACGTTTCGAGAGCTTTACAGCACCCATGATCACGGGAAGGACTGAGATGTTCAACGTCCAGGTGTCGTAGTTAACCGTGGTTCCTATAGAATAAAATTTAACTTTTGTTCCGATCTACATAGTATGAACTTATGGTATCATGAAGTCTTGCAGTTGTATGCTTGGGTTGGGATTTAATTTTATTTATTATAGGATCCCAAGCAGATGGTAGCACCCAGCCATCTTCTCTGTTGAAATTAGGATATTTTTGATTTCAATAGCCTCGCGAATCATCCTTGGAAGGAATCGGTGTTCTTTAGCGAGGATTTGTGGTTTATCAAATCTGATGTAGTGACGGGAGCGATCCTGTACGTGTTCACAGACTGCAGACTGTCTGCAGTCTGTGAGTGTCAGTGAGTGTCAGCTCTCGAAACGTCGGGTATTTAAAAAGTTAAATATACGCGATAAATTCCGTAAAAACTAGTATTATTTCAATGTGTAGTGTTCGCGTAAATATAAGAAATCATTACAAAAAATGTAGATACAAATTTAAATAGCTATCAAACTCCTCTGCGGTGATGGAAAATTTTGTATCTTTTTTTAAAAATAGAATAAGGATGGACAACGAGCACACTGTCCACCTGATGGTAAGTGGATGCTGTGGCCCACAGACATCCACATTTATTCTCGGTTAAGAATCAAAACGCAGATGCGTTGTCACCCGTGAGCACTAAGATGGAATGGAATGCCTTGTTTCCAGAAAAAGGGGTTCTCTGGATCTCTACATACGAACTCACCATACGAAACACAGCAGTAATAAGCTGCTATTTTACGCTGGTATTCTGTGAGAGCGTGGTCCTGCCCCGGTCGAGGCGATCTATTCGTGCTACAACCATAATATAGCTGCAGCGTGGCTCTACCACGTATTATTGAGTTACAATTAAAATAAAGGCCTTATGCCAAACCGGTGATTTAAGTTGAACTGTGCCATACAGGTAGACTATCAAACACTGTAACATAAGTTTATATCTAAAAGAGAATAAAAAAATAGAAATTATGTGTTTTAGTTATTTTTATACATAAAAATCGTATGATATAAATGTATCCAAGTTACCCATACGTCCATGTTATCTTCTTTAGTTTTGCGGCACGTAAAGGCGTGCGTTTATCTCGTGTAAAAGGCGTTTGTGATATCGAATAATATTCATGCTACATCGACTTAACGAGAGGGTGGTACAAGCAGTTCTTTTATCACATTTACTTGACTTGAGTGCCTAAAAATACATTAATCGTAATTAGGGTTCCGTAGTCAAGTAGGAAACCTTATAGTTTCGCCATGTCTGTCTGTCCGTCTGTCCGTCCTCGCTTAATCTCTGTGACCGTTAGCACTGGAAAGCTGAAATTTGGTACCAATATGTGTATCAATCACGCCGATAAGTGGTAAAATAAAAAAAATGTTTTATTAGGGTAGCCCCCCCTATATGTAAAGTGGGAAGTGATTTTTTTTTAGTTTCAACCCTAACGTGTGATATATTGTTGGAAAGGTATTTAAAAATGACTAGGGGTTTACTAAAATCATTTTTTGATAATGTCAATAATTTCGGAAATAATCGCTCCAAAAGTAAAAAACAATGTCCCCCCCCCTCTAACTTTTCAACCATAAGTTTAGAAAATATAAAAAAAATCTGAAAAGCAGAACTTTATAAGGACTTTCTAGGAAAATCATTTTGAACTTGGATGGAAACAACAGTACCCACTACCGGGAGCAGTTGCAGGAGCGCGGAGCGCTGCTGGAGCGCGAACATAATGGATACCCACCTTTAAACTCATAAGTGGGAACACTTATTGTGACGGACGGGAAACTACGGAACCCTACACTGAGCGTGGCCCGACACGCTCTTGGCCGGTTTTTTTTAATAGAATAGGGGTGACAAACGAGCACACAGTCCACCTGATGGTAGTGGATGCTATGACTCATAGACATCTTCATTTATCTTTGATTAAGATTCGAAATGCAGATGCGTTGTTACCACCGAGGATCAAGGTGGAATGCCTCGCTTCCATACGACACACAGCAGTATTCAGATGTTATTTCACGCTGTTATTCTGTGAGAGCGTGGTTCTTCCCCGGTCTAGCCAACCCCTTCGCGCTACAATTACGTAGCTGCATCATGAATCTACCACTTAAAGAGTATATCCAGTGTTTATCCCGTATTTTTTATAATACTAGATTTTTTTTTAAATAACACTGATGTGGTTAACGTACTTACAGTCCAGTCGACATGATGGTAAGTGGCTACTGCGGGCAATGCACCCAACTTTATACAAAGAATTCTACAGATGCGTTGGCACATTTGAGGGTTAAGATTGAATACCTGTAACTATACTGGCTCTTTGTACTCTTCAGACCGGAACACAGTGGTGCAATGATACTAAAATTAAATGATTGTTTTGGTATACATAATAGTATAATATTTATATTTGATTAGACATACCACATATTATACATTTGACACGATATTATGATAACCTGATGACCTCAGACAAAATATTTATTTTGTCTGAGCCGATGACATCGACATTTTTGATTTCTTTTTTTTTTATATATATAGTTTACTTACGTGACATTAGCTTAAGATGCAGTATTTATTGTTGACTCGTGTATTTAATAATAGTAATAATAATTTGAAAAGATGACATTTTTATTTACTTCACCTTTTTCTTTTTTTTTCAATATAGACGTAAAGGCGCCATTACGAAATGTGTTATGTGTCATGGGTATCATTGCAAGACGCTTTTCACTTATAATATATAACATTTTTGTGAATATTTAATACCACCTACAAATATGATTATTGTATTTTTATAATTTGCAATCAATTTTAATAGTATTCCATTTTGCTGTTATTGGCTATAACGTGAAGAAATATATTTGTACACCACACTGTGGTAGAATACACGGTACCTACTGTAAATTTTTATAACACCTAACTTACTGTATTCACAAATAAATAAATGAATTTGAATTTGAATTACTCAGACGGTCTCATAGGTGCAAGTGCGGCCTTACCACCTAGTTAACGGTCTAGTTTACTGTTAGTGATGGAAGGGGGTAAGCCTTAGGTAGCCACGTAATCGACTTTAAGCAGAAAAGAAAAATTTATAAAATAAATAAACAGAACTAAGATGGATGCAGGCAAGATTAAAGTAAAAACTTTTTATTCATTTTAGAGCCGATTTCCGAGCGGTCTTCAGACTTGTCTAAAGCTCTAATGAACGTCAAAATCTACACCGGTTCTCTAAAACAAGTTCTCAGAGAAGAAAAGCAAGCGGCTATAAATATTTTAAAAATGTCACTTTTAACAAAATAATATCAGCAAGAAAACATAACATTGGCGGCGGACTTTTCTCTGTTCCAAACCCTCGTAGAAACAAAAGGCAGTTTGAGCCTAACAGCAGCAGTAAACCAATTAATACTTACTACTCGGCGACAGACACCGGTAATAGTAAATCAATTTTGAAGTCATTTTAAACGTGGTAGAGCCACACTGAAACTATATTAAGGTTACAAAGCACGAATGTTTCGGCTCAGAAGGGCGACGCTCTAACAGAATACCACCGTGATATAGCTGCATGCTGCCGTATTTGTTGGGAATCGGAGATCCTTTTGACTGATAATTGGCATTATATATTAGCCCTCAGGGGTAACAACACATTTTGTATTTCGTTTCTTAATCAAGTGGACCGTGTGATCATTTGTTGCACTTATTCTATTAAAAAAAATGTTGAAAGAAACTGAATAACAAGCCGCTTAAAGGCCGAGGTCAATGTCACCTGACGAAGGGCGTATTGATAATCACGAAAATGAAATGGATTAGGTAAAATTTACCCTCTGCGTTGGCGCGTATATTACCCAACAACCATACGCCACGCGCAGGTGATTTTCGATCATATGCAGATTGCTTTTCACGACCTCGACAGCCATTAGTAGTGAAGTGTTTCACCGCTACGACGTGGCTGCAAGGACAAGTCAAGCCGGATTCGCTCGTCTAAAACCCAATAGTATTCCACCTTAGCCGCATATGGGCAAGGTCACTTTTTAAAACACAAATTGTGAGTTATCCCCGTGTAGTGACACCGAATCATAACCGCATGTCTTTGGTCTTAACGCATAAGGGTTACGACTATTAAACGCCTGTGTGTAAGCGCTTACGTTGTGGCAATATAAAATCATCTCCGCAGTTGAGGGGTTCTTAAAAACCAGAAACTGTTTATTTTTGTTGTGTAATTATTATATATTAGAAACATATTGTTTGTTATTGTTGAAATTAGGTATACACAGTCGTTACCAAGTTCGTTGTAAACTCGTAGAATTTTCTAGTACACATTTAGATGTGTAGTAGTAAATTCTTCGAGTCCTTAAATAAATACTGTAAAATTAACTTCGTCTTTCTTTTCTGCAAGAAAAATGTAGCACAAATTTCTTTTTAAATCTATTGTTATTGTATGAATATTTTAAGAAATATGCTCAGAACATACTCGTGTATTTTTTGCGTTTGGTTTACCCACTCTAATTGGTAAATACATATGAAAGATTTGCAGTCGCCGAAGAGTGGTGTGTAGGTAGCATTTTACATGATAGTAAACGGATTATGTGGCCCATAGACACCTCGCGCCTTTTTTCGATATAATATGTACAATGGAAATATTTGTTTGTACTTTAATGCCTTTTAAAACTTTTACGTCAAAAGTCAAAAAAATTGATACTTACTAAGAACTAGCGATCCACCCCGGGTTTGCTCGGATAGGATCTATTAATGGGGTGTTCTTTATGTTTAAGATAATCAAAGGCCATTTATTTTATAATTTTTCCGTTTTTTCGAAAAGACAAAAAACTATTTTCTAGTTTTTCGGATATAACGTAGCCTAGATCACTTCTAGCATTGCTCTCTATCTCTAAGTTCGTTAAATGTCATTACAATCGGTAAAATCGCCACCACATATCGAGCTTATTTTGTTTATAAACTGGGGATATATCGGATAGCTGTAGGGCTATTTACCCTATTAACAAAACATCATTAGTGTTCGCTGAATTTTAATGAAATTACTCGGGACAGCGAGAATACGCCGCATTATAGCTGTAGCTGTCATGTAGCTGTAGCGCCTTTTGGTTTGTGCCCAATTGAAATTAATTGCCTTTTTCTTTCTTCTGTTGTAACATGACTTATGGTTGTCATACTACTACTACTGTCTGTTCTACTAAGAAATTCAGGACTTCATAGGCGTGATTTTTACTGACAGCTGTCGCAGAGATCAAGCTATCTTTTATGAACTATAAGAAGCGAGTGTCTGTTTGCAAAACAGTGCCATGAGGTAATAATATAAATAAAATGATGACAAAAGTATAGCAGTGATAACATATAAATTTCTGAAAGAACTGAAGTCTCTTATTGGTTTTTTCTTACATTCAAAGTCAAACCAATGTCAAAGGTGCTTGCAATTTAAACCATGTGAATAAACAATATGTACCTAAAAGGTTCAACAAACTTGATTTGAACCGAAATACACTTTTTAGGTTTTATTTTTCTACTTTGTATAATATTTGGAATGAAACGCATAATTGTAAGGTTGGCCAAGGTCAAAAGATTGCGGTAGTGTTATTGAAATGTAATAAAATATGCTCAAACAACGGCCGCGTATCATTCCTTAAAATTTCTATTTAATTTATAAGTAAGATCAGGTGAATGTAAGTAAGAACTTAAAGTGAACACAGTTTCATGCTCAATTTCGATGGTTAGGGGTTTGCAACCGTGTGTTTTATATGGAATTTTCTGCCACGCACGACCGCATTGTAGAATATGCTGCAGCCTTTTCGGATTGATAAGACTAAGAAAAAGTCTAAAAGCCGGCAATGCACATGTAATTCCAGCGGCGTTGCAGATGTTCATGGACATTGGTGATCACTTACCATAAGATTAGCCGTATGCTAGTTTACCTTTTCTTCTATGAAAAAAAATGAAATACGAGGAAATAACGAAACTGTGGTGATTGAAAAAATATTTTTCAGCTCAGTGCGATCTGTCTGAACCGAGTGATATATGCGTTATGGCTCGCGTATACGAATGTCGTTTAATTAATTGCTTTTGTGTAACGCTACGTGCAAGCGATAGACTTTTAGGTCAATTTCAGAATTTCATAATAAAAATCTCAGGGGTGCTTAATGTTCTGTGACTTGTACACAACAGCAAGTACAGATAGACGATGGTAAGCGATCCGTAGAAATCTCCATATATCTAGAATACATTCAGAATTAACATGCTTGTCTCCCCTGAGGACTCAGATAAAATACAAGTAAAGAGGGTCTCCAGTTCCCAACATTCACCATTCGAAACACAGCTCCGCTGTTTTACGCTTATATTCTGTGAGTGTGTGTTCATAATCTGGACGAGCCGACCCATTCTTGTTAATGAAATTTGGCATATAGCTGGATTATTTCATTAAACTGCGAGTCACTTTATATTACGGTTGCCGATTCATCCGCCCAGGGGTGCGTTGATGGCATAACTTCCTCCTTCTCGTTTAATGGGAGAACTGAAGTTGAAGTTGCAATTCACCAATCACAAGTTATTATTTAATGACAATCAATGACAATAATTATAAAAGTGGAAAAGGACAAAAGTGGACATTTCTGTTTATAGACTTCTGTTGCCTGTTAGACATAGCTGGACGGTGTCTAATATTATTTTGGGAATTTTGGCGACATTTTCTTATACTAGAATAATTAATTATCAGTAACCTTAATTGATGGTTAAGACACACATGTTGTGCCTAATGATTGCGTCGCTTCAATCTTTCCTATTTTTTTAGTTAAAACATTGACAACGAACAATTTTTAACGAATGTTTTGTAATTCTCTCATGTTCTTTTTTCTATTTTACGAGTAGTAAGTTATCACATAAAGAAGCATGCTGTGAAACATGACGTGAACTCGAAGTATCGTATAGCCGCCGTGCACATTTTCCGGTTCGCGTATCCGAATGTCACTTTAATTAAACGCTATTGCGGAACGTTTTGGTCGAACGCCCAACGATGTGGTTAATGAGAATCGATTTATATTGCTATTTTCACATAGTAAAAATTTATTTAACTTTTATTTCTTTGTTTTTGAAATTCGCACTTGCTAAATTTTTTTTCGACGTGGTAAAGCCATGCTGGAGCATCAAGCCATTATGGTGTATCAGTAGTATAGTTGTAGCACGAATGGGTCGGCTCCACCGGGGAAGGACCACGCTCTCACAGAGTACCAGCGTAAAATGCAGCTCAACGCTCCTGTGTTTCGTATGGTGAGTGTAGAAAACCGGGGACGCATTTTACTGGAAACGAGGCATTCCATCTTAACCCTCAGGCGTGACAACGCATCTGCATTTTGATTTGTAATCGTGGATAGATGTAGATGTGTATGGGCCACAGCAACCACCTACCATCAGGTGGACTGTGTGCTCGTTTGTCACCATTATCCTATAAAAAAATTGTCATATTCTAAACAAATTTGATGTACTTGGTGGCAGGACTCCTTTTCTCCCTTGGAGTCTGTCTGGGTAAATACCATCCTCTTACCTAGTTCTGCTGCCAAATATCACCCGCTTGCACTACTGTGTTGTGGTCTGAAGAGTATAGAAAGCCAGTATAATTACAGGCTGAGTCCTCAGTAGTTGCACGGCTACAGATGCCTTCTTCGTTTGAAATTAGCTGCAAGTGTCCATGGACGGCGTTAGCCACGTAATATCTGAAAGAAAGTAAATTTGTTTGTTATTTTAATTTTTTTTTAAATAACATCTACAGACCGAATTTCGGTTATGGCGGCCTGCCTCAACGGAGACTAGTAATCGAAAAGAAACAAATCTTCTGACTGAAAACATTTAATTGCGATTAAAGTATGTTTCAAGGAAAAAAACTCTTAGCCCATTTTCAATCAGTCGGGCTTGAATTTCAATTTGATTCAAATTACAAAAAAAGTATAAAGTAAAAAAGTTCAATCAAAAGAAAATGAACACAATTACATCAATAGTAAATGGAATTATAAGATAGACGCATAAAAATTGCTTTTGTTTTTTGTATAATATTACAACATAATTTAAAATTTTGACCGCTTCTATTTTATGATTAAATTTTAAAATCAATATTTAGCAGTGTAATAGTTTCTATTTTAAACATAAATATAGAGAGCAACATAGAAAAGTATTATCAAGACGAATAACACTAGCAAAAACACTATTTTGCAACAAAGTGAATGTTGGCGAGGAAATAAGCAGGAGTGATGAGGGCAGTTGCCTTTTTTCCGGCCGTTTAACACTGCTTGCCTCGAGTCTGCGTCGTTTGCCCTTATTAGCTCTGTTTAATTCCGACACGATCGTTTGTTGTTGTGTGCGTTCTGCTAGTTTGCAAACAAAAACTACACAGCCCGAATAGACGCCTAATGTATGTACTTCTGCATCCAAACCTGTCTGTCAAAAATCTGAGGTAAGCGGTACGGGGAGGCAGGTTGAAATGAGACACTTGCTAATAAGCAAATAGTGATGGGAACTTTAACTAATAAATTTGGTACCAAGTCTATTAATCAGTACCGTATTATATTCTACTATAAATTTGTACAAAATAAAAAATAAACAAAAGAAGTTTTATTTAAGTAGGTATCGTATATAGTAAAATACCTATAATTTTTTTTGTTTTAAAGAATATTTTTACTAAAACAAGCTTTCTTTACAATATTGAAATAATAATAGAATACTACTAAAAATAAAATAGCAATAGTTATTTAAACTGTCAAATTCACTCTCGTTTCCTACTCGTCTTGACATGGCGTCTTAGCAGTTACGAGAGCGGAATGCTGTCTATTAAAAATTATATCAATTTTGTTATGATTTTTTTTAAAAGTTTCGAATAATTTGATTTAATTATTAAATCAATTAATTCAAATATGGATTAACGTACATTCACTAAAAAAATTCAGCTTACACCTGTCGCTTATAGTATAAGTCTGTAAAACATTCACGATAACATGCATAATATTTACTTGTACCAATATTATAGTTTAACTGGTACAGCACTAGTTACACGTGCCGGTAATTAAAGAAAAATATAGCAACAATGAACTGCATTGAAAAGAAAGGGATGCATAGTCCGAAAATATCCGAAGATGTCCGAACAAATCAACGCGAGTTGCTTGTGACAAATATAGAGCTCTGATTTGATTTAATTAATGAATTTGGAAATTTAAATTCACTTATCTATGAACTTATCTATGTACAGGGAACCATGTTGCGCGTCTGTTGTATTTTATTTTGTCAAAAATACACAAGTCACGTGCAAGATGTTCACGAGTCAGGGAAGTGGTCGCTACTAAAGTGGATTGTGCGATCGTTTTCTCAAGTAAGACGTATTTGTCTGATGTGTTGACAGAAAGTGGTTGCCTTGCATGAGGCGTCTATTCGGGCTGTGTAGTCGTTGTATGCAAAGTTACCGTGCGAGTGAATTCAAATTTGCATTATAGATAGAAAATTTTATGTATGTTTATGCAAGGAACGCGCTAGGGACCTATATTATTGCTAATGCATATCATTGTCATAACGGTTTTAATGGTATATTATGCGAAGCGATGCATCGTTTCAATACACTTCTCGAGCAAAACTTCGTACACTAACTACTTTTTGCCATTTTTCTACTGTCAACTGCCACCGATGACTGTTTATTTGGCGGTAGACTTTCCCTGATTTAAAAGGATCATCGAAAGTAGCTAATACAGTATTGTTTACCCCAAATAACATAGAAATATCTAAAGAAAATTTTTCTACTTTTTCATTATGATTTAGATAAGAAAAGCAAAGCGTTAACATCTCGCAATATTTCACCGAACATTGGAATGATTCCGAAAATAATGATGTTCATTTTCTTGGTAAGCCTTTAGTCTACCACGTGATTGTTTTGGGAAGAGACTTCAAATGGGTGCAAAATAAGAAAACATACTTCTTGCGTTGGTTATCTGATAGACCGTTTGTATTGCTTGGTGTTTTTATCTTTACAAAAATGTTTGTATATTTATTTCTGTTGTATATAATCGAATAATATAAGCTGTTTTTGTAGTAAAATAAGAACAGTTAATTCTTTTGATAATTTATCTTCATAGAGAGAAAATTTTACCACGTCAATATTGGCTATTGGCTCAAAATAACTGATCGAAAAATTTGATGATGATGTGCTTTTGAATATCATCATCATATTTTTGCATGATATAAATTGAAAACTGTGCCTTGTACGGAGTTAAAACGTCCATCACCCTATTTTGTAGGTGTCATAAAAAATTTCTTTAAAATTTCGATGCTTAATAAATTTCATTGCTTTCGACAAATGTCTGTATAACTATCTCGTTTACACAATACACAAAATGCCCAGACTCGCGACGGCCTTAAGGGTACAAGACGTTTGGTACTGCGACCTCTTAGCTTGGCGGTTATACCAAAGCCTCCTCGAGTCTGTCTCATGACCTTGAAGTGAAATCGTTAACACAAAATTATCTAGGACACATTAATGTAAACATGTAGAATATGTCTCCTTAATTTCGTAAAATTTACGCGACACTTAACAATTAACTAAATATGTAATTATTAATAAATTTATCCGTATTATACGAATGCGAAATATTCCAAATAGCGATACTGGCCTTGAGCTTGTTCCTTGACTTCTGCAATGAAAAGTTTCAGTTTGAATTTCAGTTGCGAAAATAAGTTCATTCAGGCAGCTTCTAGTTGATTAATGTGCAACTCAAACATTATTCGTAAATAGAACTTGAGATTTTATGCAATTAATAACTTCTGTTTCTGCAATGCTCAAATTGTGATAAGTCAGTCATAACTACTTTTTATCCTGTGCAACATGAAATAATTTTGTAAGTAATTTAAAGTAACTTCGTATAGTTAGAAGATTTAGTTCATTTCTTTTCGCTGTGAATCTGTCACAAATGTTCTGTATTTTTAGACAAATTTCCAGGTGGCAATACAATTTACTTATGAACTGGTAGGCATTCAATCTTAATCCTGAGATATATCTTCGCATTTGTAGCCTTTTTTTGTTTGATATTTGTTTTCATTAGAGGAAAACGAGCATAAATTAATTTTAGTTTAAGTAACTTATCATTTCGTACCGTGGATGTTGAAAGAGACAACCATGAGTAATGCCTAATGGCTTCCGATAGATAGCGGTGTAACCATCTCTTTTACGCCAGACAAATTCTCGCTACAAAGGATGGGTCTTCCTTTGTAGAGAGAATTTGCCTCAACCATCAGTGGCTGAGTATTTAATTTTTATTATGAGAAAGGGTAAAAAACGAGCACACAGTTCAACTGATGGTAAGTGGATGCTGTGGCCCAGGTCCTGTGTCTGATGTGAACTTTTACAGCTGATGAAGACTGAATAAGATATCTAATAATTGGGTACAACATTTATATCTAAATATGATAGTAGTTTATTTTATTACCATAAAAAAGGTTCGTCGACTTATTATTAGGACCTTGGTCAATATCTAGTCTAATGGACATATTAAAATCAAACCGCTTTATTATTTTATATTCATGAAAAGGCAAAGGATTGGTCGCGCCTAGGGAATATATATGGTACTTGTCTTCTTTGATTTCACACGCTATGATTTCCTCTACATATCCGAGCAGTTTTTCCGTCCCAGTGACCGTACACAAGGGAATCAGACGGGGTATAAAACACAATACGCCCGGGATCGGGACGGAGCCGAGGCTTTCCGGTTGTAATCTCGAGTCTGTCTTGTGTCCGGGGGCGCACTAATAAGATTACAAGGGTTTTCGTGTTGATTCTAATTCTTGCTCGTGGTACTAAGAGTTAATTTTATCGTGTTACAATACTTTAAATGGATGATTTGATTTGCACACTTGATTTCAATAATATCGATATTGGAATATAATATAAAATATATGTGCATATAAAGTTTCGATACTGATGACCACAAGACGTGTGATAATTAGAATTGACCGAGTAGTGGTGGTGTAAGAATATCCTGTACTCCATACCATCCCGTGCGTGACACCCGAAGCGAAGCGAGAAAAAGAAGGAGAATGAAGAAAGAAACTGACACAAAGCATCGACGAACATAAGAATTACATATTATTTCTTACTTAAAAATAAGTAATTTAATATATTTGCCTTTCTACGTCAAAAGCATGCCGAAAGAGGACATAACTCAGAACGTAATATGGTAAAACCAAAACGCTGATTTTTATTAATGACCATGACAATGAAAATCTTGGAGAAGCACACAGTACAGTGCATTACAGTTACAGTAGCGGGAATAAATGAATGTAGAGATTTTGACGAAGAGAAATAAAAATAAAAGAAAAATAAAATCAAGCAATCCTTCATTCGGAACTATATCCACCGAGCCGTATCATGTAATTCCACACACGAATAATATACGTATAAGCTTGTTTCGGACCAAGGCTGATAATTTTATAAAACAATTAGAATTAATCAGCGTTCGGTATCATTATCACATTTAATACAAAGCCGGGTCTATGAGGGTACCGTGAGACAAACAAACAACCCGACGCAAATAAATACTACTCTGCAAGTAGAACAAAGCAAGTTCGAGTGACCACCATTATCGTGTATTGATTGTTACGACTTAGGTTTGTCTTCACATTTCACGTAGGTGATTGAAATTTTGCAGTTTTACAACTCTTACCTGGTATATACACTCGAGTTTAAGAATTGAAATTTACTATTTAAGGAGAACTTGAATTCTTAACTGATTAATTCTAATTGCAAATATTAAACTTAAGTATTTTTAGTTAGAAATTTGTAATTGTTGTGTTTGTCACTGCTTTGTGTCAAAGTTTCTCTCTTCTTTCTTTTCTGATCCCCATCATCATTTCACCATCGGTCATTCGCTTTGTAATCGACGTATACCAAACGTTCTAACCAAATGGTTTGCTTTGTCGTTGGTAATGCCAGCAGTGAAGAAAAGGGATAATTTGCTACCATCTGTCTTTACATCAAATTATAACTAATCCTAAAGGAATTATTGAATTGTTTTTGTTAAGTTATATCAACATCATAACATCAAACTGGTTAAGAAACTTTGATTTTCAAAATTCATATTTTTTTAAATATATATATTCATTTCATCAGCCTTTTGTATTGGTTAACAATCGACCACTGAGCTTCGAAATGAAATGGAATAAAATGAAACGTCGTTTATCAACATCATGTTTTTTTTAATCGACTACCGTGTTGATATAAGGTTATTTTTTGTAATTTTATTTAAAGGCAATATTGTCAATCAACATTGAAAATTTGAAAAATAATGCACCCAAAGGTAATCTAAGCATAAGTAGAAAATAAAACCAAAACAAAACACGAATTAATGTTACAAATGTGTGATCAACACGTGTATGCTGGGGCTGCATCCCCCACAAACAAAACAGTTTAAGAATAAAAAAATTGCTCCTTAAAGTACGTCTTCAATTATCCATAGATCTATTTAACGCTATTCACTGTGCTTTTGTAACACTACTGATATATTATCAAAAAATAAATATTCACTTTTTCCTTTTGAAGCATACGTGACTGCTGGATATATTCCAAATTTATCTTATCGTATGTCCAATCTACACGTAACATCAGATGTTGGGCATTTTCCTCAGGGTCCGAATTATTGCCCGGAATCGTAATTTCGTGAATACCATTTCAACATATCATCATTTACCTCATTACGAATCTTCAAGATTAAAATATTGACAGAAGAAAAAAAAGAACCCGGAAATATGAGCCGCAACCACCAAACCATCAGGGGGGCGGGGGTTTTTCCCTTTTAAAAAAAAAATCACGTTTTGTTGTATTCTCCAATTTTGCAATGGTGCCAACGGGAATTATTTACGTACGGTGTGACTCATATTCTCGAATTATCTGACATATCACTCAAATTCCCAAAAACCGTATCTAATTTCAAATTTTAACCTCAGTGGTAGTTTTCTATCTATGATTTCGTCTAGGTCAGGTACCACATACGAGTACTTCAGCATTAGCAGCAGTAACTGTTGATTCGTAGTGAACGGTACCTATTTGGACCTAATAGGAATATTTTCAGGTTGCAAGAAATTCTATCTCGACCCTTAGGGGTGACAAATCATTTATAGCCTTCTTTGTTTGAGGTATTGTGTTGTTATCCATGGGCTTCAATAGCCACGTGCCATCAGGTGGAACGTTACCTCGTTCGTCACTCTACGTGTTATTAAAAAAAAACACATGTTTAAAAAACACGTGACAAAATCGCTCAGCTATGGAGAAGGTTATGTGAATACTAAGAACAGATACAAGCTAGTAGTACCAGTTACTCGACTTCACCGAGTCTTAGTAATTCATTCTCGGGGCGATGTATACGCTTTTACAGCAAAATCCCGGAAAATATACAAAACTTGGCCTGCACTAAGTTCAAAAACTTTTAAAACTAAGGTCGTATAAAAATAGTTAATTTTATAAGGACTTTATGGATGATATTAACCCTGGGATGGGTGATCGCTACCAAGCTATTTCTAATTTGTTTTTTGTTATTAATTGTAACATACATGATTGTAAGCTATTTAAAAAAAAGTCCCAATGGGTTTCTTGCTGGTTCTTCCAGGACAGAGGTTTTTTCCGAACCTGTGCTAAATTAAAAAAAGTGACTTTCAGTAAGTATTATTTATAATATTGAATGAAAAAGTTTCTGTTTCTATTTCTATGCTCAGAGTTTCTCTGCGTGGTAGACTACCATATACCGTCATTAAGACATTCGCAGTTGTAGTGTGGCTTACGGTATCCCCTAATGTTATACCTGTTATAACTTAGGACAGTATTAAACATGACTTGAAACATAACGGTTGTCTCATTTAATAACGTCATTAGATGGCGACCCTGCCAGGATTAATAACGTCGTTACACAGTAGAACTACAGTAACCCAACGAATCTAAGTAAGCTGAAGTGTTAATGGCCCGGTTATATTGTTCGAAGAACCGATTACACAGCTAAGAAAGGTTTTAGTGGCAACCTCGTACCGGTAAGCGAAGTATGACTTCCCTTCGGATGGATGAAGATCCGGTAAAATGTAGGTGGCCCGCTCAGTGCATTGCTTTGTGGCATCCGCATGTTTAGAAGTAGACTTATGACGGGCTGTAATAATGATGATGGTGATGATGAAGATGAAACAGGAGGTATAAAACCTCACGTGGCAAAATTTCGGTGACTTACTACAAACTGAGTACAAATTGCAAACGGGTAAAATTAGAGCAGAAATTAAGCGGAATGTTTGTTTTTTTGGGTCGTTAACGAAGCCATGTTACGGTTTTACTCTGTCGGGGGAATAAGATCGCTTAGAGACCTTCATTTGTAGGTTATAATTAATTTCGTTTTGTTTTGTTGCGAAAATTATTATTAAAAATAAATTGTAAAAGCGAACATTTCGGCCAGATAACTGCGGCTGTATAATTAAATAAACGTAACACAATACACGGCCTTAAGACGTGCGAGGTGAATTTTTCGTGTAGTGGAGGGGGTGTACGAATATCCACTGCTACCCCATATTGTTCCGTGGGTGTCGAAAGACGGGTCAGAGGGAAACAAATCAGAAGATGGTCAGCAGCGTCGTCATAATAATGTTACGAGCTTAGGGTTCGTGACAATAAAAACTGCCGATTGGATTACCAAAATTTACACTTTAATTACTGAACACCAATTAAAACTTAAATCACACTAATAGTTAATCACACTCATAATTAATCACACTTAACACTAATTCACTTTATTTCGCTCCGAAAGCTTCGCTCGTATCGCTAATTCAATACTGCTCCGGTCACGGCCGTAAACGGCTTTATATAGGCCTTTTCCACCAAAACATCTAAAATGTTCCAGCAAATACCGATTCCGACAGACTAGATGTAGAAAATTCGAGTGTGGAGTTTTCTAGGAAGCTTAGTTCTTCTATTCGATAATAGATGGCGCTAGTGACATGTACCAGACATCAACTGTGGCGCGCAACAACAACGATTAAAATAAGAAAAACTGCTATTGCCAAGCTTGGCAACTATGGCAAATATCCCCACTATAAGGCAATATATAGAGAACGATTATGTTTAGCAGTGGACTTTAATAGGCTGTAACAGTAACTGTGATATAGGTGTAAGGGAATCCATTAACCCTCATTTTGTCTTGTGAGTGTCGTAAGGGGCGACTATGGGAAATGCTAGTAAATTCTTATGGCTTGGGAATTTACTTACGTAAGGCGTAACTTACACAGACCGACGACGGTTAGTGTAATTTCAATGTAACGTCAGTAGCGAAGGTGCTCACGTCTGGTGCTGTGATCGTCCATCCGCCGGACAACTGTGACCGTTACCGTTACAGCTTATTTAAGTCCACTGTTGAACCTTCCCCATAGGTTGCCTCATAGGGGGGATTGGATATAGTTGCACGCCAGGCAAGCGGATTGGCAACCGCACTTTTTTGTGATTTTAGTCGTTATTAGGAAGACGCTGCTGTCCATCGCCTGATTTGTTTCCCTCTGTTACCTATTACAACATCCACGGAATGGTATGGGGTAGAGTTAATATTCTTACACCGCCACTACAAGGTAAACAGCTGTGACGATCAAGTCAAAACCCCCCTACAACGGGGGAGGCCCATCACAACCAGTGGATTTAACAAGCAGATGATGACTATAAACAAAGTAACAGCCTGCGGAAGTCCCACTATTTATTTCGCACTACAGCTAGCACTGTTAGGACTCCAATAAAACTTCAGAGTACGAGGGGTGATCCAAATGTAATGATAATCGGTTACTTCAGGTCCGCAAAAAATCCAAAAAAAAATATTTTTTTGCTTGCTTATATATTTTCATTCATTTGAATACGAACTGTCAAAGAGATAACATATGTTTGAAAAAAATGTCTTCAAAAGATATACACAGTGACTTAGTGGAAACATTGGGTGACTCTGCTCCTCCATATTCTACAGTTGCACGCTGGGCCAAGGAGTTTAAACTGGGCAGAACATCCACTGAAGATGAACATCGCGAAGGACCCCATCCACGTCCCTCACTAAAGACAACGTGAAAAAAGTCGAAGATGTTGTGTTGGTAGATCGAAGAGTGACAGTGATCAGGCATGTAGCTGAGGTCACAGGGATCTCATATGGCAGCGTTCAAAGAATCCTTGCGAACGAGTTGCATATGAAAAAGGTCTCTGCGCGTTGGGTACCCAGAATGTTAACCGACGAGCAAAAGAAAAATCGAGTTGACATTTCGAGGGTCAATCTCAAAAAGTTCCAAGCAGATCAAGAAAATTTTTTGTTCCGTTTTGTGACTATGGACGAGACCTGGATCCATCATTTTGATCCTGAAACGAAACAACAATCGATGACTTGGAAGCGAGCCTCCTCACCGACGCCAAAGAAATTCAAAGTTTCAAGTTCGGCGGGAAAGGTTATGGCATCTGTTTTTTGGGACGCTCAAGGCATAATTATGGTGGAATATTTGGAAAAAGGAGCCACTATTACGGGCTCTTACTAAGCAGACCAAATTAGAAGATTACGGGGAGGCCATTAAGGAAAAATGACGCGGCAAACTGCGAGCTTCTGTTTCACCAAGACAACGCACCGCTCACAAAGCCGCAGTTGCGATGGCTGCCATTCAAGAAACGGGATTCGAACTGCTCGAACACCCTCCCTATTCGCCAGATCTAGCTCCTAGTGACTTCTACCTCTTTCCTCGGCTCAAGGAACGCCTCCGAGGCAAGAAATTCGAAGACGATAGCGAAGTAATGGCCGCTGTTAAAGCGTTTTGGGAGGGTCAAGACAAAGAGTTTTTTTCAAATCAATCAATCAATCAATCAATCATTTTATTCGTTTTCACAGGTAACAAGGTTGACAATGTTATAATTTTATAGTACCTCCGTGAAATGCTTTAACAGCATACGAATTTATATATCCATACATCATAAAATTAAATATATATAAAAAAAAACAGATCAAAGTAATAAAATTAAGTAGAGTCAAAATAAAATTATTAAATTACATATTTAAATTATTAGTAAATAGAAATTCATTGACATTATAATAACATTTATCTATAAGAAATTTACTTAAAATAGATTTAAATTTTTGCACATTATAACATTTTATGTGATCAGGTAACTTATTATATAATTTAGGGGCCATTTCAACAACACTTTTTTTCATAAGGGCAGTTTTGCATACGTTCGTCTGGATTTTTTTGTTTTCGAGGAACGAAGGTTAACTAAAGATGGTTGTACTCCTATATCAAAAAGTTCCGGATTACACTTTACAAACATACACGATTCTAGTATATAAATACAGGGTAATGTTAATATCTTAAGAGATGTAAAGTATGGTATGCAACTTTCTGTAGACTTTATCCCACAAATAGCTCGAATACACTGTTTTTGAGCTTTCATAATTAATTCCCTGTATGTTGATAGTCCCCAAAATATGATACCATATCGCAGGGTCGAAGCCACAAAGCCATGGTACGCTGTTAGAACAGTTTTTCGGTCAGCTATTTTCGATAGTTTATATAGTGCAAATGAAAATTTATACATTCTTTTGCAGACTTCTATTGAATGTGATTCCCATGACATGTTGCTATCTATAAACAGCCCTAGGAATTTCGCTACTTTTGTTTCAGAAATTGTTTTATTTCCATAACTTATTATTAGATTTGGAGTACTTTTTCTTTGTGTAAATTGCATTCAAAGGGAATCCTGGGTTTAGAAAAAAGATGGACAAAATGTATTGATTTGTTAGGAGACTATGTAGAAAAATAATTATTATTTTAACTTTAATTACCGTGTTTTATTTTCATTATTATTACTTTTGGATCACCCCTCGTAGATGGGATTTACGTTAAGTTTTTTTTATAGAATAAGGGTGATAAGCGAGCACACAGTTTACATTTATTCTCGATTAAGAATCAAAATGCGGATGCGTTGTCACCCCTGGGGACTGAGATGGAAGGCCTCAGTTCCAGTAATAAAAAGGTCTCCGGATCTCTACACTCACCACACGAAAAACAGCAGTTTTATACTGCTATTTTGCGCTGGTGTTCGGTGAGAGCGTGGTCCTTCTTCGGTCGAGCCGACCCATTCGTGCTACAATCACAATATAGCTGCAGCGTGGCTCTACCACGTCTAAAAGTAGGTAGGTGTGCACGCAACGTAACGCTATGGTGGCGTCAATCCTTGTCAGTCTTCTTACCAAGTTTTTATTCAGTAACTATTTTGTCTGTTATCTTGCAGCTCAAATTTCGGGCACTTCCCGATGAGCTTGAGACTTGAATTTTTGAACATAGCAAGAAAATATATTGGAATGTAAAAAAAACGTGATATATTAAATTTTTAGTACACAATTTTTAAAAAAAATAACTTGTTTTCTTTCTTGGTTATGAACTCGTGCGATTGTACTTTTGCCAGTATCCAGTAATAAGAAATTATCCTTTATAGCATATTTCATTTCAATATGTTCATGTGTCACATTGCAAAGCCGAAATTGCATTAACAATGTTTTAAATTTTATAAGCTGAGAAAAAACGATATCCTTTAACAAATAAAATCGGTGTTTACCATCAGGTGGTCTGAAAGTTTGTCATCTTTGGTTTTTAAATAAAAAAATAGCGTTAATCACCACGGTAGATACTGGCAGCTGTATTAGTACCTTAGATGTTGGATACAACATGTAGAAACTAAAGTCTAAAATATATGCAGTTTTTAAAGTGCACAAATTCTAATATATTATAGTGATTTTAAAAATTGTGAACAAGTATTTGCACTTAAAAACAAGATACTAGGTCTTAGCTGTGAAGTCAAATAAAACGATAGATAACACTGCTCCTTCGTCATAATCCTCTAACAAGCTTTACGAGACACGGATACGACTTTAAGCTTTATAAACTTCAATTGAGAGTATAAATTTGTTTGAAAGATATCTGAATAAAAACTGTGACATAAAAATGTAATATAAAAGTGTTAGTATGTGATAAAGGAAAGTAAGTTGTAGGTTGCACGGAATAGAGTTCTAATCGCATATTCGTTTTATAGCTCTGCTGTGGGATTGGCATAAGGTTGCCAGTCGGGCGAGAAATTCAAATAAAAGATGGTATAGAAGCGTCTCGTTAAGGGGAAGCTTTATACTCACTGTCTTTTGTATCAATAATAAAGTAAAATGTTTCCCCTACCAGTTTTATTCTATAGTTGTGTTTCGATTTTCGGCTATTGTTTCGTATGTTGAGTGTAGAGTATCAGAGACCCTTTTGACTGGATTCGGGACATTTTATCTTAGTCCTCACGGGTGACATGGCATCGGAATTATCTTAATGATGATAATGTAGATAATTGATAGAATCAGGCGTTATTTTGCGGAAATCCATTATAATAAAAATATTAATTACTTCGCAACCTTCCACTAACTAAATACAATGATTTGTCTTACCTGGATTGAAGAGCACCTCCCGCCCTCTCTCAATTGCATGCACTAACTCCGTCACCACTAGTCCCAGCACCACTACTCCCAACACCACTACTCCCGGCACCACTACTTCCAACACCATTATTCCAGGTAAGACACACCATCGACGACAATACGACACGTGTTTCGCCTCTACACGCGGCATCGTCAGGTGATTTAGACTCTACGGCGGCTGACCGCTAAGATAATGTAGATGTCTATGTGCCACGTGTGCTCGTTTGTCACCCTTATTCTATAAAAAAGAAAACATTTTTTATTATTTAAAGTTGTTATTAGAAAGATGTTTCGGCCCATTTCCTGTTTTAGATTCCCTCTGTCGATTTTTACGACACCGATACATATTTTTAATTAAATATTCCTCTGTTATTGTGTAACAGAAACAACGAACTCTGAAACGATTCCATCTGTCCATAAATTCATAGGATTACTTACAATGATCCAGCTCCGTTCCTAACGCCTTATTGGGCTTACGAGTAAGAAAACCCGTTCCATATTTAAATTCAGAATCCGTCCAGAACTAAATTAGAGATTTAACTAAATTACATTGGAGACTGAGGAACATTCCCCCGTTTTCCAAGTCGATCTTATCGCGAATGCTCGGTCAGGTGGTACAAGTTAGAAGACTAATTACTATTAGTTTGGATTGAGGCATTAATTAAGTTTTCTTTTAAAGTAAACTATTCATTCATTGCGGTTTCTAAAGACTGATTTAAACATACTTTTTCGCCATAGATTGCCACATGGAGGAGGATTTGGCTATAGTTGCCATGCTTGGCGGGCGAGTTGTCCTCAGCGGTTTTTAATAATTTTAAATATTTTAAGAGTTTTCCGCTGTTATCTATAAAATAAATAAAATTGAAGTGTCTGTTTGTAATGTCAAAATAACAGCTTCTTAATAAATGCATATGAAAGTATATACGGTACTTCTATAAAAAAAAAATTAAAAATTTTCGTCTGTCTGTTTGTTCCGGCTAATCTCCGAAACGGCTGGACCGATTTTGACAGGACTCATTGGCAGATTCTACAAGGAATTCGTAAGATTACTTTCATTGTAAAAATAAAATTACAGTTCCGCGCGAAAATATTAAAACCCATGAAATCCAATCGCAGGTAATTTCACACGGGCGAAGTGCGGTCAACTGCTAGTTAGTAGTATGCTGTTACTGCTTTAGTTTCCCTCTGTCACTTTTAGCTTAGTGGATTCTTTAACGACGTCACTACGCAGAGATTTTATTAAAAAAAAAAACAACAAAAATAACAGCCCATGTACGTTCTGCTCATAGACGTGGGAGTCTTCTTTTATTTGTGTGAGGATTTCGGGACAGGCCTATTCTCATTTTAAATGAGATTTTTAAGGCAAGGTCTTCGAAATATTTATCAATTTCTAAGATATGTAGGTGTCCTCACTATGTTTTTCTTTATCGCCTAGCATGTAGTAAATTACACAGAGTACCAGTGAAAAATAGCACCGTAATGCTACTGTGTTTCGTATGGTGAATCACGAGAACATCATTCGATATCGTCCCGTGGACATTGTGAGTGGAAAGAGCCATAGATGGCGTAAATAGCGCCATCAGATGTAAAGTATCCAAACTGGTGACAGGGAGTAACGTCAAAGGTGTGAGAGTCTTGGGATTGCGATCTCTCATCCACCTGCTAAGCATTGCTACTATATCAAATCCATCCAACATTGTGCGATAGGTACAAGCTCGTAAAGAAAACAAACGCATTTTCTGAGATTTAAAAGCATGTACAAATCATGTCTCCATGGAGCGATTGACTTATTGCCAATGAGCATTCATTGATCAGAGAAACAGTTGCATTCATGTACGTCGGGTCCGATTGGACGAACGTGTCCTCCGCGGAATGAATGTATGCGCCAAATTATAGCCAATTTTAAAAGCCCTAAGTGACAAAGACTTTTGAAAACACAACTAAAGCACCTGAAAACTAAATTTAACTTTGTTTTTTTTTTTTCTATCGAGAAAATATCTCAATATGTATTGGAAAAATTAAAGCACTTTCAGTGATTTAGTTTTCAATTTTGAACTAGATTAGAGTTACTATTATAAAATTCATTCTACTTTTAACGTTAGTAACGTTACAACGTTAAAATCCAGAGCAGGTATCGTTTGACTTCTACGGTTTTACTACAATAAAATTTAAATTTATTAAGATATTAGGTGTATTTTTGTAAAGGGTAAATGACATTGAGATAAAGGAATACATCAGTTATTAGCAGCGCCATCTACTGTCAAAACATTATGAACTACCGGTGCGGTTAAAGAATGAGATTGAAAATGTATCTATTTACCTCTCGCTCGCACAATGTCGCTGTCTATACTCACACACCGCCGGTAAAGATTGCAAAAACAAAACGTTGTGATATGCGTTTTTCAGACATTCTGTAATCTCAGACCCACTTGTTATTGGAATTAATAATAACAAAATGCCATAAAACATAAAAAACAGTCCGGTTTTGCTTATTTGTGAGCTACGACGCGTTCTGAGTTTTCTTTATAATTTAATGATATTTAAATTTATTTTTGCCATTAAGAAATAGTTAATTTTTTCATAATTTTCGTTTGCCTCTGTCCAAGCTAATCTTCGGAATGTGTGAACCGATTGCAATAAAAAATAGAGTGTAATACTAGAAGTGATCTAGACTAAATTTTATCCGAAAAATTAGAGGTTTTAATGAAATAGTAATATGTATAAGATAAAATAAATGGACTGTAGTGATTATCTTAAGTCTAAATAACGCCACATTATTAGAAACCACGCAGGCAAAGCCAGAGCGGGTCGCTAGTTGTAAATTTTTTTTTTAATTAATGTACCTACTTGCGTGTACAGTTTTTTTTAAATATTTTCTCATTAACAGAAAATTTCCAATTATCAAAATACTATAAAACAATATATCATTATTAGCGGGTTTTCGCTGTAGGGTTGACGGTACGGGCTCTATGAGCCGCCATATCTAATCCCATGCCTACGGGCCATAAATAAAATCCTTAGTCATTGATTACATCTTCATCGGTGACTATGTTTGTGCGTAGCCTCAAGGAGGCAATTCACGCTTCCGCTTATCGCTTTCATCTGCACATAACAGCAGCCAGGGCCCTGTTGGCGAGTCGTGATGATGAATATTCATACGGCAACGCCTAATTATGTTTATTGAGATCATAGTGAGTTGTTTGTTACAATTAATATCTCTCCGGGGTCGCCCGCTGTTATTCGGAACTTAAAATCGTATTAATATTGTTTCTGTTTTAGTATCGAAACTGACTTACATAATAATGTTTCGTGGATCTGCTTTTGGTTCAAACGCCAGTTCTGGACAAGTTTATATTATGTTTTTGAATCGTGTATTGCATGCTTTGGAAGAACAGTAGCCAAAACTGTAATTAACTTGTCCTTCTTCTGCTTCTTTTTCTTCTTCATATTTAGCTATTAAAAGTACACTGCTGGATATAGACCTCTAGCGGATTAGGGAGGATTTTCTGTAATCGTCTCACACCTTTAACACTGCAGCACTTCACTGTCTGGGTATTTTACTTCTAGCACTAACGAGATCAATTGATGGAGATGCATATGTGCCGCCGTTACAGTACAGTTAAGACTATTTCAAGCGCAAATTTTTGTAGCTTATTTCAATTTAATTCTCATACGCACTCTCACCACGCAATCTACTTGTCCTACTTAGTTTGAAATAAAGCAGGCGACTGTCACGTGTATATGTCACAGTCAAAACTCATTACCGGTCAAAACCACTTTTGACTGCAAAAATCAGGAAAAAATGGTTTTGACCGAAGCCATTAGTCAAAAACAGTTTTGAGTAATGGCTTCGGTCGTTTTCAAATTACTCATTAGTCGTAATATCAGTGCAATAAGTAGGTTAAGGTGCGATTAAGGTGGCTCCTGGACCACCCATAAGGCGCGTACATTATAATTATTTAAAATCCCTATACCTAATTTGATTAAAACTACTTTTACGGATTTTATCGCGTTTATTTTACTATTATTTTTAATTCCCGACGTTTCGGGCGCTTTCCAGCACCCATGATCACGGGGGACTGAGATGACTGACGTCCCGATGTCATTGTTAAACCCCAGTACCTTCAGCTTTTTTAATTATTGTTTATGGTCCGATCTATGCAAAATGAACTGACTATGTCCTGAGGTCTTGCAGTGGTATGCTTGGGTTTAGTTTTAATTTTATTGATTATAGGATCCCAAGCCGGTGGTAGTACCCAGCCTCCTTCTCTATTCAGTCATCTCAGTCCTCCGTGACCATGGGTGCTGGAAAGCGCCCGAAACGTCGGGAATTAAAAAATTAAAAAATAGTAAAATAAATGCGATAAAATCCGTAAAAGTAGTTTTAATCAATGTGTAGTGTTCGCGTAAATATAAGAAATCATTATGAAATCATTATACCTATACTATTAAAATAATTGATTTTTTTTAAGAATTTCAAAAGTATAGGTCAAAAGTAGTTATGACTTAATACACACACACACACACACACACACACACACACACACACACACACACACACACACACACATACACACACACACACACACACACACACACACACACACACACAGGTTTTATCGCTCATAGTCTCTAATTAAAAATTAATTGCTCTCCGTTGGTCTCACTGAAAATCTATAGCGACTCGAAGTATGATGCCATTTCATGATATTTTTTGTTTTTATTTTTTATTAATAAGTAAGGATAACAACAGTTTATATCTCTAAATACAACTTCAAATTTGCTTCAAGTATGCCAATAACATTGTGTGTTTAAATGGCTCTCTAGATGGTTGATATTTACACTTGGACCCGGTAGGTGGCGCTATTGCCGAACCTCAGAAACCACCACAAGCCGGGGCGAATCTCTAGTTTATAATAGATTTTTCGTCACGTTTTTCCTGTTCTAGCCCTAAATTATCAAAATCTGTTGTCAGTGGAACCTTGTCTATGTGCTGCCAATGCCAATGCTATAAAAATACTCGTTGAAATAAACTGCAGCTCTTAATTAAACAAATCCATAAACCATTACGTGTAAACGTCATTAAATGTTAGTATGAATCGGTAAATATGTCACAGCGATATCTTCGCTTCAACTTAGTTTGTAATATTAGAATGATATAGCATACATTTCCATAACCGACCATGACAGTTGTAACTAATATAAATTGTATCGAAATTGTGCATTACATTCTAAAAGCGTCCCTAAACGTCATCTTGTGTCAGTGTCATCTCACAACTCAGTGGAAGCTTTCGCAAGTAGCGATCACAGAGTAATCAATAAAAACAGAGCAGTGTGAGATGAGTGAATGTTTTCAAGTATTCACCTCTATATTACCATTATTCAAATTTAAGCGGCGTAGTAAACAGAGTTCTGTAACATGCATCCGATTTTATTACACTTTAAAATTATACGGGACGTGTGTTTCCCTAACTACCACAATAAAGGCCAAAAGGCTCGATGAGTCGGTGAGGTAAGGTCAGAGTGTCATGTATTATTGTTTACATTTGCGATTGTTATCTTTTGATGAAACTCCAGTACTCAATGAAGTTTTTATAACAAAAGTTCATTGAGTATTGGAGTCTCATCTCGAATATAAATTCGGCGCCTTTCCAAAATATTACATTAAATGATTTAATAACATAGATATTATTGACATATTATTCACCGCAATAAGCATTCAATCGACTAATTTATTAAACAAATAAATAGTAAAGGATCACTGATTAAAATAGCAAAACATTATCTTAACCGTGGTGCCCCGTGGGTATCGTAAGAGACGACAGAGCGAACAACTAAAAAAACACTGCAATTGTTAACCTGCCTGCCAAGTGTGGCAAAATCCCCCCCCCCCCACGTAGAAATCTATGGTCGAGGCCTATGTTCAGCATGGGACTTTTACAGGCTGTAATGGATGGATGAAATATTATCTGGGCAGTGACCATACCGTCAAGGCCGTTTCAATACTAAAAATGAACCCAAAGTTAAACCACATATTAAACCAATCGATCTTCCATCGCATCCCCCCCCCCCCCCCCGACACATTCATCCACGACTTCGAAACAATACTGTGGCAGATTTGTGCAGCCTCTGTCACTTCGCTCGTCTGTGCGTTTGGTCTATGATTTACGTCCCCAGGACACTCGAGGAACGGTTAATTGCGTACACAGCCGGATAACTTTGATTTACCGCCGCGCGATAGTGTAAACTAGCATATATTTATGCACAGACTATACAGCAAGATGCGTTGGGATAAAATGCTGGGTTTGCATTACACTATGTCGCCAATCAGGGAGCTGGGTGAATTGTATATTGAATTCTGCATTAACATATATAGCTACAATTGTTTGTTACTGTTTTGTTTTCTTAAATTGCACAAAGGATACTGCTTCATAAAACTTTTTCGTCTAAAGGTGACTTTAAGTAAAAGTAATATTTTCTTAATTTATCTTTAGACGTCCATTAACGTAATTCGTAGACGTCTTAAGAGTTTTATGAAAGCTCTGTATTCTTTGACATTTTTATTAGGGTTTAAAGTTGAATTAACTAATCAATGTTTCTTGTTGAGGTAAGCCGTTCGTATTCTAAACCGTGTTCAGTAGTGGACTTGTGAAAGGCTGTAATGATGACACGAGAAAGCAACGTAAAAAAGCTCAATTCCGAAATGACTTCACTTGTAGTCATCTATCGCGTTTTAATTGTATACCTCTTCCGAAGAAATGTAAAAATTTTGGGAAAACATTTTATACTAAATACAAATATTTTATTTCGTCACGTCGGCGACTTCACGAGCTTTGCGCTGTCCTAATTTCGTTTCGCCAAAATACTGAAGCAGCTTCTATTATTCTCTTAATGCGAGTATGCTTTTAAAACTTAAAATTTGTTATTTTATTGAAGGCCGTGTAGTGGCGGAGTATGAGGAGACTATCCCATATCATCCCGTGGATGTCGTAAGAGGCGACAGAGGGAGGATTGTACTGTTACATTTACCTAATAAAAAATAAAAATTCTAAAATTTCGACGTCCCACTGCTGGGCACAGGCGTCCCCTCATTTCTGAGGGTTTTAGGGCAAGGAAGTGTCCGCCGCGCTGCCAAAGAGCGTGTTTGCGAACTTCACATGTCTCCGAAACATTTTTTTTTATTCTTCAGACATGCTTCAGGTTTGTAGACCTCATTGCGGCAGGTTTCCTCACGATGTTTTCCTTCACCGCCGAGCACGTGGTAAATCAGCACTTAAAATTGCAATTAACTCGAACCCGGGTTACTCGCGTTCTGTTATATTTACAGCGAGCGTTAACCATCTGAGCTACCACGGCTCATGTTCAGTAGTGTACCTCAATAGGCTGTAATTATGATTTTATGATTAAATTTATAACGTTCAACGAAGAAATACAATATATTAAATTGTTATGATATTTGTTACATTTTATTATAATTTTTAAATATAATTAGAACAAAATTTTAAAACGGGGTCAGTTTTATTGGATGATTTTAAAATGCATTCGTTCGTGAATCTCAGACTACATTATTACAATTATATACTATATATATATATATATATATATATATATATGATATAATGATATGGAAAATTATGGAGTGAAATAAATAAAAAATCACCTAACTCGTTATTGACACAACTTGTAATCTAAGTTTCACAAAAGGAAATGTCAATTTCTGATTTCGCGTAAGAGCGTCATGGCGTTTGCTGTCACGACATACGAGTTTTATTTTCACTGCCAAGGCGCGCCAATAGATGTTTCATATTTTAACCCTTCAAGCGCCATAAAAATCCCATGTGACAGCACCCTACTTCTTGCCAGCAAAAAAAACAAAACTTCTTGATAGAAAAGTAATCTATATATAATTTATGGGTTAAAGTGCTGTGGGTAGGCGCGACCTGATGAAACTGCTAGGGATGTGACGGAATATGGCCGCGGTCTCATGAGACCGCTAGGGGGTTGATAGGTTAAAAAAACATACTATTTTCAACAGTAAAGGCGATGCAGTACCTCCTGCTAGGAATCCTGTAATAAATAAAACAATTCAAGATTATAATAACCTTACTCTGCGTAGATCCGATCATAAATAATTAAAAGCTGAAGTTACACCGGGTTTACTATGACATCCAAATGTCAGAAACCTCAGGTCCTGCAAAGCACTGTCAATGTTAGGAATAAAAAATAACAAAGTAAAATTAAACTCATTCGTTGCGTTATACAGTAAACAAGACATATTATTGTGTATGTTTGTTTAATTTATAACTTAAAATAAATTTATCGTTTAAAGCTATGGGCCTTACATTAAATGTTTTCTGAAATTTTCTCGACATTTCGCTCAATTGGCTTTTTACGACACCCACGGGATAAAACACGCTGATTGATTCCTTTGTTACACCCACGCGAGTTGTTCCATTACGTCATTGACTAAAAATAGTATTCACTATTATTAAGCATACCTAGGTGGATTGAAAAGTACTCGGCCTAACACAGATCCATTCAATTCTAAAAATCAAGTCTACCCACATTATTTAGTTCAGTTCAGACTAGTTCATTGTGTGAAGTTCGAAACGTGTGCGATAATTAGTTGTGATTTTATAAATTTATTAACAAAGTAATCGGACATAATTTCCGCGAATGGAGCAAATCGAGCAGCGTGCCGTCATTAAGTACCTCCATAAGAAGGGGCTATCATCAAAAGCCATCCATGATGACATGGTCAGTACATTAGGCGATTGTGCTCTGTCATATTCATCCGTCAAAAAATGGATAGCAGAATTTAAGCGTTGTAGAGAGAGTGTGAAAGATAAACCCCGCTCTGGAAGGCCTTCGACGTCAACTACTGACGAAAATATTAAAAAAAGTACTTGATTTAATAATGGGAGACCGCAGATTAAAAATTAGAGAGATAGCCGAGATTATAGGCATCTCTTATGAACGAACTCAAAACATCATTGTCAACGAGTTGGGTTTCCACAAGGTGTCTGCGAGGTGGGTTCCGCGACTGCTTTCAGTTGAACAAAAAAGGACGCGATTGACTATTTCACGCGACTGTTTGGAGTTATTTGAAGCCGATGCAGATGATTTTTTGAATGGTTTTGTTGCTATGGACGAAACATGGGTTCATTACTGTACACCGGAAACAAAACAACAATCAAAACAGTGGAGAAGACCTGGTTCACCACCCCCTAAAAAGGCTAAGTCGATTTTGTCGGCAAATAAGGCTTCAGTATTCTGGGACTCGAAAGGTGTGATTATGATTGATTATCTTGAAAGGGGTCAGACTATAAACTCTGATTACTACTGCACCTTACTACGTCGTTTACGAGAGGAAATAAAAGAAAAACGTCGAGGAATGCTCAGAAGAAAAGTCCTGTTTCATCAAGATAACGCCCGTGTTCACACGTCAGTACAGTCAATGGCTGAAATTCACAACTGTGGCTTTGAACTGTTACCGCATCCGCCGTATTCACCTGATCTGGCACCATCAGACTTTTTTCTGTTCCCTAACCTAAAAAAGCACTTGGGAGGTCAAAGATTTTCGACAAACGACGAGGTCAAAGCAGCTGTAGACGCATATTTTGACTCTAAGGAAGAATCATTTTTTTTCAACGGTCTAAATGCTTGGAAGGGGAGGTGGCAAAAGTGTATTGAACTTGATGGTGATTATGTAGAAAAATAAAAATATAACTGATTTAGTATGTGTTTATTTTCTTGGTTAGGCCGAGTACTTTTCAATCCACCCTCGTATATTTAAACCGAGTTCGAAGAACGAGAAGGGTCGTTTCAACGCGTATGTCAATTTTTTATTTGAGTTCACCGATTTCTCGGAAATGAGTTAATTGATTTTGACGATTTTTGCTTATACGTTTTAATTTAGGGCTGTTCCCAAAAAAAAATTATCACACCTGGCGGGAAAAATTGGGGTGATTTTTTTAGTGTAACTATTTTAAGGATATTTTATTTTAGTTGTTACATTGAGCTTGTGATATTTCTTGGGAAGGGTTTAATTCGGAAGTTAATTATTCTTTTTTTCTTTATGAAGTCGGTAATATTTTTTTGAAGATAAAAAGCTTATTTATGATACTTCTAATCCTAAGTTAATTAGTTAGTCTGCACTAACTTTTAAATATTACCGAAGTTCATTTAACTGTCTGTGGTCGGCGGTCTATATAAGAGTTATTATTTTAGAATTCGTTGAATAAAACGAGTAGGAAAAATTTCATATCGCGACTGACTAATTCCAGAAAACCTATCCGAAACTCGTATCTTAAATTTTACTCAGCGGTAAATAGGACTTGGCCATATGCTTCCAGCATATGGCCAAGTGGACCGTACATCTTACTATGCCGTCACTCCATATAGTGGGGGGGCCGCTCTAGTGTTATAAAGAGTAACACGTTACCAATAGTGGAAAAAACGATAAATCAAATTGTTGTTAAACCTATGAAAAAAGTAGCGGTTATTATAACGTTTTAATTTATCGAATAAAAACTGTTCACTACGCACTTTAGTTTCCTGTAGCTTGTGTTCATCAATGGATTCAAAAAAAGACTAATTAGTCGTTTTTGACTTCCACTTCTAATTTATCGCTGAGTAAAATTTGGGATACGAGTTTTGGAAATGTTGAATTTTAATTTTAAAATAAACATTAAGGTGTTATAGTAAACAACATTAACTTTCTTAGACAAAGTTTAATTATACTGACTTTTCATTTCTAAGCAACATGCCAAAGTCGTTGATAATCTCCTCAGAGACTGTTTCAAGTGGAACCTATAAAATAAAATGTTCGTATATATCTTAGTTTGCTTTGGTGTAAACTCATCGAAACTTAAAACTTAGCACTGACTCTAGAGGGTTCTCTCAACTTGGAATTGAGTTTTCTGAGCGCTTTTATAAGCAAGTTGAAAAACACCGTCCTCTTTTTACAATCAGCGCCTTGTTTGAGCTTTTTGCTTATGTTATTTTTGTAGCATACCAAGTACCTTTCCATGGACCGCTGCGGACTTTTAAATTGGTTGGATATTTTTGTTATGTTTGCTTTGTGTTGCTACGTCATGTCTGTGGTCGTTGTTTTTTAAGCAAGCATGGAGAATTAAATATGAGAGATTTGTAATACATGTAAGTTTTTATGTGGTAGAGTCATGTTGCAGCTATATTTTTCTTTATAGGATAAGGGTGACAAACGAGCACACAGGCCATCTGATGGTTAGTGGATGCTGACGCCCATAGACATCTACATATAACTTCGATTAAGAATCAAAATGCCGATGCGTTGTCACCCTCGAGGACTAAGATGGAATGCTTCGATTTCTGTAAAACGGGTCTCCGGTTCTCTACACTCAACATACGATAAACAGCAGCATTAAGCTGCTATTTGACGCTGGTATTCTGTGAGAGCTTGGTCCTTCCACGGTCAATTCAAGCTACAACCATAGCTACAGCGTAGGTCTACCACATATAACGGTGTAGCACGAATTAGTTGGGTCGACCTGGCAAGCACCGTGCTTTCACAAAACAGCATGGAATAGCATCTTAAAGCTGTTTTGTTTCGTATGGTGAGTGTTGAGAACCAAAGAATGTTTTCCCTGGTAATGAGGCATTATATCTAAGCCCTCAGGTGTTATAACATATCTACATTTTGATTTTTAACCAGGGATTGATGCAGGTGTCTATGGGCCACAGCATCCACTTACCATGAGGTGAATTGTATACTCACTCACTTTCACTTTAAGGCCAATTTATCTCCCACGAAAGTTTAAACATCTATAATGATAATATCTTTTGTATTCAATTTTATAGTAAGTCTTCTTTGGCTAAATCTAGCTATTGTCTCATTAATCTGTATTATTTTTTCTATTATTTTTAACATGATATTATTTTTGTCCACAGAGTAATGGCAGTACGTACATGTCGGGCGAGCCGCGTCGCAAGCGCGAGCCGCCGGCGCGCCCCAACCACATCCTGCTCTACACCATCATCAACCCGGCCTACCCCATCACTGTGGTGAGTTACCTTTATTGTTTTTAAATAAAATAAAACCATTATGAAGAAAATTTACCCGAAGAACATACACCAGTAATTGGCCGGCCTGTTAAAAACAAAAGTTCTCTCTCGACTGCTACGTGGAGTGAGAGACAAGAAAAAAAAACCCACCCCCATTACTGCGTATTTATAAATGTCTAGAGCCTGGCATTTATATTTTGTTTTAAAAGCGCACAAAACAATATATTGAGAAGTCAGTCTAGTCATCATCATTACGCTTTTAAACACAAGATTTCTCAAAAAGCACGACGCTAAACGTCCTGCGTACTGTGAGTAATTAATAATCATCCTACACTACAGTGCGTTTCCGTTGATAGAATTTATAGTAAATAAAGTTTCGTAACAGCCTGAATGAAACGACTTTATAGGCACTACGTAAGGAGCTGGCGAAATTCCAGAAATTGTCAATCCATGCGTAAACAAAATACACAGAGATAAACAAAGCAGAAGACCTGTTGCTGTGTAACCTACTTAGATGTTAGCAACGCGCCATTACATCTTGAACAGATTCTAGTGTCCTTGCCGCGGCGTTTCTCTCTTAACGACTACAAATCACTGGATTTGTAGGCTTTAGCTTAGTGAATTGTATCGAGTTACGTTGATCTAGTGTAAATAAAAGCGAGAAAGAGAGAGAGAGAGAGAGTGTGAGTAACAGAGAAAGAATAAATTGAAGTAATCACTGAACGTTTTATGGTATGGCTCATAGTGGTTTAACCCATTTAGACCGATAATTATTTTTGTGAAAAATTCATGTTTCATTAACAAAACCTGATCAAAGAAAGCCTAAAAACAGGGGGAAAAATATTTAAAAAAAAAATTAATAAGAGGGGGGGGCGACTGAAGGGACGTACCACATATGGTACAGTAGGACTATATGTATGCAAAAAAAAGACATGATTTTACTAATTAGATTTTATTTACTTTTTGGTGTGATACATAATAAAGCACTCTACGTGGACACCGATATTGCACTTGACACATCTTGTAGGACATTGTTTGTGGCATAGGCCACACCTGGTCCTCTTTTCCTGCTTGCTGACATAGTGTTCTTTGCCGTCGTATCGAGAGTCTGATGTTATTGAAGATGGTCGACTAGGACCTGGCCTTTCGCGTTGTTTATTACAATCGATAATATAGTTTGCAATACGACGTCGAAAGTTTAGCAAGTCGATATTCCCTCCATTATGTCTGTACAGCAGCCATGCATTTTGTACAGACATGTCTATACAATGGAGAATCAGAGGCATATACCACTTTTTTCCTCGAATGCTAGTTCGCAATGACGATATATTCTGATCTGATAAATCTACTCCACCCATATTTTTATTGTATTGTTGAATGAGATGAGGTTGAGAAACAGATATTTTCTTTTTTAGTTGCTGAGAATAGCGTTCAGTTTTGTGGACAGGATCAACACCAACTGCATTAGAGCATACTGACACTATACTATTGTCATGCCACTTGCAAATTATAATATCATCAGATATGCGATAATCATAAAAGCCTCTTTCTTTTGTCTTTGCTTCTTTGTTACTTAATAGAGGGCACTTTCCAGATCTATTTTCTCTGATAGTACCAGTTACACGAAATCCCCTCTCAGTAAGTTCATGAACCAAAGGCAAACCGGTAAAAAAGTTATCTATGAAGAGATGGTAGTTTTTTCCATAGCCTAATGTTGCTAGTTGATCTGCATAAGACAAAACCACACTTGCACCAAGACCAAGCTGGGAATATTGGGCATTCGTAAATGTAGAAGCACCTTGGTATGGTTCAAACCATGCAATGTAACCTCCTGATGTTGCACCAACCCATAATTTGTATCCATATCTTATAGGCTTGCCTCTAATAAACTGTTTGCAGCCGTGATGACCAAAATATGGGACCATAGCCTCATCAACACTATGATTCTCCTTATGTGGACAGTGCTCAAGAAACCTCATAGTTAAAACTTTTAATAAAGGACGAACTTTTGCAAATTTATCGGATGTATCTAAATTTAGATTATCAGCAACATGAATATTAGAGTAAATTAGTGTAAATCTATCTCGAGACAAGGCTGAAGCAATCAAACTATTTCTTGAGTCAGATGCATTTTCCCAGTACATTCTTCTTCTGCTCACTTGGCAGTAGCCACTGACTAACAAAATCCCTACCAAACATTTCATCTCTTCAATCTTGACGTCAGCAGAGAGAAGCTTACGTGCTAAGTATCTATTGGTTTCAATAGTAAGCATCTCAAATACTTCTTCTGAAAATAATAAAGAAAACCATTCTATCGGGCTTCTTTCAATAGGAGTATGATAAAGGGGTTTCCAAACAATAGGTCTTAGCTGCAAGTCTCGTTTTCGCCAATTGTAATTCATGACACGTTTTTTTAAAGGTTCTTGAAATTCGGGAGGGGTTTGGTCCTCAGTTTCTGGTTTTTCCATTGAGGTTGAGGCAGCAAGCTCCGCTGGAGCTCGAAGCAAACTTCCAGGCAAATTATTTATGCTGACGTTATCTTCTTCACCCGAGTCCTCGTCAGTTTGGTAATCATTGGCGGTGTCAGGTGGAAGTAAAAAAATATCAAAATCTTGTCTCTGGTTGCTAAAATCATCATCTTCCTCAAGAACTGTAGCAATTTCATGTAATGTCAATGACCTAAAACAATAAAACACAAAAAGATAAATAAAAAGCTAATATAATAATATGTAAATTGACTTAGGTATTTTGTGCTCATACATAGACCTACTGTACCATATATGATACACCTAATCTAGCACTGTGTACACCTTACTAAAATGACCCAAGTGAAACTTATTTGTAGCTATTACGTCTATTGTAGCCTAGTATTTAAAATAATACCAACAAATAATATGATTTACTATAGATAACATGAAACTTACCTTCTTGAAGACATTGTAAATTGTTTTTTTCCGTTTCTGTCTAGCAATTTTAATATAAACTGATAATAACTCGCATAAAATGTGTATGTTATATTGTTGATATAAAACTAATACTCTGAGTTATCTGCCACAACTAACCAAAAAAAGTTAATAATTTGTGGGTACATCAAAATATTTTTACAAAGTAACTGTACCACATAGGGTACGGTAGGCCTATATGGGTTAAACAAATACATCGTTTCAGTCAATTCTAAAGGAATAGAGCGTATATGGAGACTAACACCCGTATTTATAAACAAGTAAAAGTAATTACTTCAGTAAAAGTAATTACTTAAATAACGATTTGTATTCGATAGTTAAGTAATTGCTCCATGTTAGAACTGTCAAAAGTTAGAATACTAATACTACTATTAGCCTAATACTACTAATAGCCAAGTAATAGTCACCATTTCCTTTACTTAAGCACTGCTTTGAGGTTATTTAGGATAAAAAATGGAAACTTTGGATAGCATTGGAACGGTTTTTGCTGTTGTAGACAATATAGATAATAATATTATATTAGAGGAGATAGAAATTGATTTTTTTAATATATATATATATATATATATATATATATATATATATATATATATATATATCGAATAAATAACCGTTTGAACAGAAATTAAACAAATAAGTATAATAATCAAACATTATATTTATGTTGTAAGTTTTACACTATTTACTTTTACACATTTAATTTTATTGAATAATTATTATCTCACATCTCCAACTCATCTCCCTTTATAGGAATGACAGGTGATTGCATAAATATGTCACTCTTTTTTCGGTATTATATAATTACTGCTAAATAAACCTCCTTACTTTAAAAGTTTAGACGTTATCTAACTTCGAAATTTTTTACGAATATTTATTTTCGGCGCCATAAAATTCGTGTTAATCGTCGTTCGTAAATTTTAACACAGGGAATTTTATGCATTCGAATTGTTGGTTATTTCGAAACCTTTGACAGTAAGCGAAAACATTGTTCATAATAATGAAGAACGATGTTTATGAACACAGAAACAACCACCAAGCGTAGAGTGTTACTTGGCATTTGCTCAAATAAGTAACGTGTGTTACTCAACTATAGAATGAGATTTTGGAATTAAGAATTCTAACCTTAAGTAATGACTTAACTAAGAAATTACTTAGCAACAAGTAATTACTTCTTTATAAATACGGGTATAAGTTTATTTGCTAAATTAGATAAAAGAAATTTTTCTCTTGCAAGTTTTATTACTTAGAATACTATTATATTGTTATCACAAGTGAAACGAAAAATATTCTCAGAAGAACTGTGTGCTTAACGATACTATGGTGAGTGTTGAGAACCGGACACCCTTTTAAATGAAAACGAGGCGTTCCTCAGTATCCTTCCTCAGTATCCTTAGTATTCGCGGGTTACAACGCATCTGCATTTTGATTCGTAATCGAGGATAGATGTAGATGTTTATCGGCCACAGCAACTACTTACCATCAGGTGGACTGTGTGCTCGTTTGTCACCCTTATCCTATAAAAAAATGGCGCAAAAGTGTTATTGACGTGGTAAAATAATGAACTTGTTGTATTTTTCATTCTTCATTATCCCGTAGAAATTCGCACCTGGGCATGAGCTTCCAGAATTCTGCGAATGATTTGCATGAAATGTCACGCCTGAGACTTATGTAGCAGCGGTAACAGAAGACTTTGACGCTTCTGTCTGTCTCGATATTTTACGTTAGGTGTGAACGAGATAGGTATACCGCCATTTATCGGAAGTCATATGATTTATTGTATTAGCATTTTTCATAGTCGTCTCTTTCGACACTAACAAGATGATATAATGTGATGTGTTCTCTAAGGCTGATAACACATGGAACGGCACTTGTTGTCATTTGAGACTGTTTACTATTATTATATTGCCAATTTCATCATCACCATAACAGCCCTTCACAGGTTCACTGCTGATCATAGGTTTTCCCCTAGGACTACCATAAAGCACGATCTTGAGTGACCCATCGACTTTCTGCATGTCCTATCACGTCACACCATGTAGTGGGAGGCCGCCCTACACTTCGCCTTTCGGTAGGAGGCTGCCACTCGAGAATCTTAGTGTTCCATGGCCGGCTTATCGCCACCTCAGCTTACTAATCCGTTGGGCTATTTCGGCTATACTCTGTTTCTACTGCTGATATCCTCATTTTTAAGTCTATCCGCGTAGCTCTCGGTCGAAGTTGGACTTATTAGTCGGACTATTTTATTAACACTATTTACCCTTAGGATTTTTAAGATTTTCTCTTTTTCGACTTCATTTCGACAATTATTTCATAGGCCATACAAAGGTTTCAGGCATTCAAAACACGGTCTGAAGAACTGCATCCGAAAGCTTCGTCACAGCGCTAATATGCTGTTTATTCGTTTAAAATTCTTAATTAAAAATCAGGAGTAATATGTGCTGTGCAATAATTTCGCGATGCTGGATATTATTTATGTTGCTCTAAATAAAACTCCCTGATCATAGTAGTGAATTACGTGGTAGAGCCACGCTGCAGCTATATTATAGTTGGCTAGACCGGGGAAGGACCACGCTCCCCCAGAATACCGCCATAAAACAGTAGCTCAATGCTGCTGTGTTTCGTGTGGTGAGTGTAGAGAACCAGATACAATTTTTACTGGAAATAAGGCATTGCATCTTAGTTCTTAGGGGTGACAACGCATCTGCAGTTTAATTTTTAATTGTGGATAAATGTTATCTATGGTTTACAGCATCCACTTAGCGTCGGACGGACTGTGTGCCCGTTTGTCGCCCGTATTCTTTAAAAAAAAACTTCAAATACGTATGGTTTTCATATTATTTTAATTGAAAAGAAAATGATAACTTGAATCAAAGTAGTTTATACCTTTTTGAATAACTAATTTTACTGGTAACATAAGACATTTCTCGAGCTGTGCTCACGTTTGAAACTAATGCAGCATCTGTTGCACCGTTTGTACGTATGACTAACTGTACATTGATTATGTTTTGTGAAACGTAAACATTTTTTATCGTTGTCATCCCTGAGGCACTAAAGGCTCTAGCGCAGAACAGTATACCTGAAGTGACTTGATTTGATAAACCACAAATCCTCGCAAAAGAACACCGATTCCTATCGAGAATGATACGCGAGGCTATTGAAATTTAAAAAATAACATCCTAATTTCAATAGAAAAGATGGATGGGTGCTGCCATCTGCTTGGGATCCTATAATTACCAAAATTAAATCCAAACCCAAGCATACCACCGCAAGACGGTAAAGATACTGTAAGCTCGTTCTGCGTAGATCGGACCAAAATTAATATTCAAAAACTGGAGGTTGACGGGCTAACTATGCATTGGGACATTACAGTCCCCCCACTTTACAGCATCCGAAACATCTGGGATTAAAAATAAGTAAACGCGATAAAATCGGTATAAGTAGTATTATACTGTTATTGTACGTTGGCATTCCGTGCGAACGTGATTCGCCATTCGAGACTACCTACTAGGTGATTTACAATGTCCTCCAGATCGAATGACCGAAGGACAGGATTATAGTGCCCAAGTGTGTGCACAAGCACAGGCACACTCTCTATTCTCTCACTCTCATAATCCGATGGGATGGTAAACCGATTCAACCGGATAGAGATCAGGCGCAGGACCAATGCCATACGTGCTTTCCGAGGCAAGGGGGGTGGGACAACGCCAACTTCCTGACTCCGGGCAGCTACTGAGTATTTCTTGACGGAGAAACTCAATGAATTTATTTTTTGGCCCGAACCGGGGAATTAGAATTTAGAACCCAGGACCTCATGATCAACAGTTGCACTACTACAACCACTGGACCAAGGAGGCAGTTCTTTATGTAAAGTTGGCTGCAAGTGTCTGAGGACTGCAGTAACCGCTTTCCATATAGTGGACAAATTCCTGTCTCACTTCAGTTAAAAAAGCGTATTCGTGCTGCCCTCATACAACCTGCAATACCTATGTAAAAAATATACAATTTATTTAAATGCAACTTTAAGATTAAACCAATTTAGTATCGTACCAATTTCCTTGAAAAGCTTGCCCAGTTTACACGCAACACTTCCCGTGCACCGATAATCCGGTCGGACGTGGCGGATCCAGCAAATATCTAAGAGAAGTGAAACTTTTGCTTCGTTACGTGTGACAACTGAATTCTATCCCGTCGGATGCACAGTTTAACGAGCAGGGATAGCTTGGAAGTTGTACGAACTCCGTGATCCAGCGAGTCGGTTAGGAAAGTTCTAATGGCTGTACAAGGTTGCGTGTCTTCGACTGTGCGAAACGAATAGACACGTATTCGCATGACATGTATTTTTAAAAGAGATTAGTGGAGTAGATAAATTTGCTTCCTTGTTGACTTAAAGTATTATTATTAATTATTAAGTATTATATATCTTATTATATACGTCATTAAATAATAATTCCTTATATTTACGCGAGTACTAAATTAAATAAAAGTAAATTAAGTTTGAACGCGACAAATTCCTTAAAAGAAGTTTTATTTCATGTTTTCTTCTTTTAAGTTAGTAAGTAGCATTTCGTCATAATTTGTTCCGATTTTTCAGCACGTTTAAGTGGCCAGGTTCAAATGTCAACCGAATCACTATTTTGTCAAAACACGCGAATAAGCATTTTTTTCACAGATTGGCTTTAACTATTTTCATGTTTTTTTTATACTGCACGTAAATTACCACCAACCTTATCATATTAAGCGTGTCGTAATAATATAATATGTTTGTTGCATTTGAATTAGGAACGTGGTCTTTAACTGCTGGCCCCATAAGGATACTTAAAGTCGGTTATCGAGATACGGAGAGGGCTACTCTCTAAATTGTTTTGCGTTATACAAACTTTAATGAAAGTATCCGCAGTAAACCTTTGGTAACCGACAGCCTAACAGATTAGTAAGCTGAAGAGTAATGAGTATGCCGTATTTTTCGAAGAACCGACAATAACTACACAAGACAGGTGTAAATGTTGACGTTCCTAAGAGTAAACATGTCTATATTTAATAGAACGTCTTCACTTTGACGTTGAATCGATGAAGTATAAAGGTTCTCGAGTGACAGACTTGTACCGGTCAATAAAGTAAAGAACGGATAACTACTATCTACTATATAGAGAAGTATTCCACCCTTCGTAAAGGAGTGACAACCTGGTAAGCCTATTGTCTGTCTGTAAGGATAATTTTAATGTTTGTGGCTCTATTATGTTTATATTCTACGGGGTTGACACTCGTATATGTAATCATAAAAAACCTAATCTATCATGTAAATACGTACGATAATTGTATGTCCCATGTCAGTAAAATGTATACACAGATATCGATAAACTCCCGCACGAGTGATTTCGATAATTTGTCAAAGTGTACTCGACAGTGGACTACGTGAGTTGCTTAATGCGTGCGCTAATCGATTATGTGAGTACAAACAGCTTCATTTTCTTGAACTATTTTATGGTAGGAATATATAAAAGACGGTTTTACTTAATTATCGCTTCGCTATATGCGTCAACTGAATAAACACTTCGCAGTTGGACATAGTCTCATGGTAGGCAGGATTTGTTCGCAATTGCCTTACTAAATGGGCAATATCAGAATCACTTGCTTCGCATCTTTGACTCTGCTCGGAAAGGATGGTTCGATAATTTGTTTTCATAATAACGACAGTGAAATTCTTCTCTTCTCTTCGAGGACCGATAAATTAATCGTCCCATAAAAGGCATGGCAAGCTGAACATGGCTTCTCCCGTTGTAAGGAGTATTTGATAAGGAGCAAATTATACAGTGTGTCCGGTCACGGACTAGCGATATTTTAGGTACTTATAATACAGCTATTTTAATATAAAAATACACTACACACTGAGGTCTAATCCCCTCCCCCTCTATTTGGCAGCCATTTTGTTTTTCTCTTGAGATATTCTCTACGCGTTTACGATAAAAGTCATATCTCTGAAAGTTTTTTGTCTTACTGAGATAAAAATTAACTCATTCGGAGGCCAATAATATTGTTTATCGTTTACATTATCAAAATTTTTGTTGACATACTTGTAACTTTGAAGAAAAAAAATTTAACTTCAAATAAATATCCAAAAAATATGCTAATCGGCAAATTATTGTAAATTACTGCAAAAACAACCCCGTTCATCCTTTTTATTTTTATACTAGATCGACAGATTTTGAGTTAAGCTACAATACAACTTAAAGTTTACAGCTGTATCGTTATTACTTTAAGAATAATTGTTGTTTTAACATGGCATATACGCAAACACAAAAGGCCTTTGTTAAATGACAACTGGCATTGCCTGCCTAGGAGTAATAGTAATCTGAGATTACTTACGATCTTCGATGAATTAGAGATCAGAGAATCAGAATCATCATTTATAAGTAGTATAATTTGAGAACAGGCAGCACAGAACACTATTACTCCTAGGCAGGCAGTGCCAGTTGTCACTTAACAAAGGCCTTTTGTGTTTGGGCATACGCCATGCTCAAACAACAATAATTCTTAAAGTAATAAACATACAGCTGTAAACTTTATGTTGCATTGTAGCTTAACTCAATTTGTCGATCTAGTATAAAAATAAGAAGGGTAAATGGGGTTGTTTTTGCAGTAATTTACAATAATTTGCCGATTAGCATATTTTTTTGATATTTATTTGAAGTTATATTTTTTTTCTTCAAATTTACAAGTATGTCAACAAAAATTTTGGTAATGTAAACGATAAACAATATTATTGGCCTCCGAATGAGTAAATTTTTATCTCAGTAAGACTAAAACTTTCAGAAATATGACTTTTTTCGTAAACGCGTAGAGAATATCTCAAGAGAAAAAACAAAATGGCTGCCAAATAGAGGGGGGAGGGGATTAGACCTCAGTGTGTAGTGTATTTTTATATTAAAATAGCTGTATTTATTATAAGTACCTAAAATATCTCTAGTCCGTGACCGGACACACTGTGTATATATATATATATATATAATGAGTATATATTGATAATAAGTTATATTTGAACAGACAGATCTCCAAATGCATGCGGCGGGACTTACGCAACATAAATTTAGCTCGTTTTGAAGAAACGATCAAGCGGAAGGGAGCTCCAGTCTTTGCCACTTCTAATCTTTACAACGTTGGTAACGAGAGACTTGTGGACGATAAATCCAACACCTCCTTGGGACAGTTCGGACCTCGGATAATCCAATAATATTCCAGCGCAACTTGTCTATCTCTACTTCCAGCTCCAGGATCTTCTCGTGTCCGTGCGTGGTGCTCCTCAGGGTGCGTGCGTTGTATCGAGTCGTCTTATGTGGCAACCGAACCTCTACCAGAGATTCTTAGCACGTTATCTGTCTGCCAGGAATAGCCAAATGGCGAAACTGAAGACCGAATGTTGTAGTGTATGTTTCTTCATATAGCTGTGCAAAAAGAATTTGTGAAAAATCATTTACGCACTATTATATCGTGAATTGTAGGAAATTATTACAAGATAATAGATACTTCCCAAGTTTACGGAATTGTTAACATCTTGATATGATTCTATTTCATTTCTTTCGAACTCGGTTGCGATGTGCCTCGCGCCAACTTTGTCGATTTTCTAAAGGAACTTTGCGATGAAGTTGGCGACCTTTTACTGTACATTGTTCGAATGTCACTACTCACTAGATTGAAATTAATTAATAGCGGCTCTTTATTTACGAGCTTGCAGCTGGAAAATTATTCGACATAAATATATTCGTAATGACTGAACAAAAATGAACCATCTACTTTTAGGTCCATCCAAAAATAATTTTACCGAGCTGAATCGATTTTGTAATGAAACTTAAATTTCAAAAATAACATTGAATTCACTAAAATTACAACAAACAGTCAAACCATAGCGCGCTTTTTTTTCTATTAATGACATCTATCGGAATAACACGAAATTAAAGAACAATAATCTAATGATTTACACGCTTCAGGCTAGTTTATTTATCATAAAATTTACAAAATTTGTAATGTTTCACATCTACGTGCAGAAGATGTTTTTCAAATTACTTCTTCTATAAGCACGTTATAATTTGACTACAATACTACGTGAACTTTAGTGTATAAAACAAATATCGATGCAAACATCGATGTAACTTATACATTTATAGATTTTGTATAGTTTTCTATTTTTCCTAGGAACCTTCAAGCAAAGATCTCTCTTTTTTATAAAAGGCTGGCAACGCTTCTAAAATTTCCCTAATGTTGCAGTTGTTCATAGGGTCGGCGGTAGTCACCATCAAGTGAGCCGTATGCACGTTTGCCCCCTTTTTATATAAAAAAATAATGTTGCTGTTCCTCGAGACATATTTTAGAGGCAAAATATTTATTTATTTGTAATTTTTATATAGTAACTTCTTCCTGCTCTTACTCAAGTATTTGGAATCGCCATAGAACGTGTTCACTTCCATTGTCTTCTATTAGCCGTCGTCTTTTCACTCTTATCTTACGCATATCATACCTAACACTATCCATCTTTTGAATTGTGCTAATAGATATAGGCCTCAGAAAATATGATTTCATAATTTTAATTTAGTAACTTTAATATGCAATATCAAAAGAGCATAAAAGCCTGCTTGTGCTTAGGAAACTGAATTGAATAAAGACGAGTCTTTATAAAAAATATATATTCTTAGTCGTGATTTGTAGTTAGCAATAACGTAGTTTATTCACGTGATCCAGTAAACATATTATGTAATTTCAAAAGAGCATAATATAAAAAGCTTCAATAAGCCCGTGTTGTGCTAAGTCAAACTGAGATATTATGGAAGTGGCGTTAACTTCAACGTCTGTGACATCGAGAAAACTACACGAAGTATTGTTTCTTCGAAATGCAGATTCATTTGAGTTTTAGCGAACCTTTCGTACCACAGTAAAATAATACTTGGCTTGTCATATTATTGGTTAAACATTATAGGATCCCATGGTGCAAGAAAACGATTCTTTGAAATCTATTTCCTCCGTAACCCGTAGGCAAATTTACATAATTTTTTTCGGCAATGTTTGTAGCTCAACGCAGACAAGATTGCAGATGCGTTATCACCCCTAAAAATCAAGATGGAATGCCTCGTTTCTAGTAAAAAGCGTCTTCGGTTCTCTACACTCACCATACGGAACACAGCAGCGTTAAGTTGCTTTTTTACGCTATTCTGTGAGATCGTGGTTCCTCGCCGATGGAGCCGAACTATTCGTGCTACTACCATATATAGTACGGCTACAGCATGACTCTAACAAGTAATACACACACATATATATATATATATATATATATATATATATATATACATATGTATACATGTTTATTATGTTATACAAGGTTATTTTTAAAAGAGTAGCCAAATTTTAAACTTAAAATCAAATATTAATATTAGCTGTATTAATAGATATACTGTTATTGCAGTTTTTTAAATTATCGCAAATTGAATGTGATTTTATGGGCCACAACGTTTTTGCCTACCGGTCGACCTTTACGAATGTGCTGCGTGCATTTGCCGTGTGGTGCGTTACCACGCATTTTAAATTTAAAAAGAGAAAAATAACAGAATGCTTAAGATTTTTTATTTATTTATTTATATTCATCATTTACCTGTATTACTTGTTCTGAACCTTCTCTGCAAATTTGGCCGGTCATTGTAAAATAACCCTGTATATTGTTGATTTACTGAGTATTACTTTTAGTTCTTCCCGGAATTATTTTTTCTTTAATAAATTACAAATAAATATGACGCTAATCGGATTTATGTGTTCTTTTTACGTTATCCCGGTTGCAATTTGTCTTGAGACGAGGGCAAAACGGAGAAATAGTCGGCTTAATAAATCTTTCTCTACTCCGTGTATCGCGATCTGTTTTATTTACCGGGGACAATGTTTTACAGAAGAAATGGGTTGAGACCGATTGGGTATTTTAACAACTTTCCTATCTGCGAAAAAGGCGCACTAGTTGAGCAATTTAAATGTTTATATATGACTAACGGGACAGAAAAATGGTTAAACAACTGTATTATCTAAAAGTTTAAATTTCTTTTGTGTGTGTGTGTAAATAGTAGTAGATATGGAAACCAAAATGTAATTGTCAACTTATACATATAATAAAATACTAAGCGATTAGCTTTCTTGTGTCTTTATTTTTCTTGTTTTAAAATAACTTAATTTGCATAAACATATACGATAAGATCTTCACACTATCATGAGCATCGTCACTACAGCCTACAAATCCAAAGCAGAACATAGGCGTCCCTAAGAAATGCCAAAGCACGGTCCTGCGCCAGCTGCATCTATTGACTTTCTGCATTTATTACTAGGTCGTCTCATGATAAAATATGTATACATTAAAGTATAAGAAAATTAGCTTAAAATTGGTCGTTCAAAAAAATAGCCCCAGTAGTTTTGAAAGTTGGTCCCACTGTTTCTCAAAATGTCCTGATAAACGTACTGAAAGTCCTCGATTGTGAGGGGTGAGAGCCTGCTGTGGGGGAGCGGGTAAAAGTCCCTTCGTTTAGTTGTTTGCTCATTTCTCGAAAATCATTAATAATGTCGTTACAGTTGCTTCTATAAGAATTAACTACATCAAATTTAGATGAAAAAAATAGAATTATAAAATTTTTCAAATTAAATAAATGTTACACAGGTACGTGTGACGAGCGACTTATATAATGTTATAAATTTCGATCGCTTGCTAGGCAGACGTTGTTCTGCCCTTTTCGACGACCCTTTGTCATGTCCTATTAAAAATTCTTAAATTCACAAAAAAACTATCATATCTCTCAATTTGGACCAAACTGCACACGGTGTGCAAAGGGGGACGCCCATTTTCGGCCATGGAACGCCCAACAATGTGCATTTGTTAAAAAATTATATCTTTATTTATGGTTATTAATCGCGGTATTCACTTATCCTCAAACAATGGGAATATTTTTGCACAAATTAAAAGTACCGGAAACATAATAATAAAAATTAGGTAAATCATTGTGTCATTAGTTTGTGAATAAAAAAAAAAGTGTTGCCAATCACAAAACACATTTAAAAAATCGATTCTCTTTTTCGATCGATTATTTACGGTGTCATCATTACAGTGCTAATATAATTTTTAAATAATTATGATGTTACGATAATTAAACAACGAATTACTAGCTGATTTCCAATGAATTCTTTAGAGAATAACAAATGCTACGGCACAATTTAACTGTTAATCTTAACCGATCTTCTTTGAAAACAGATAAGAACTGTTATTCTTATCTGTTTTTAAAGAAGATCGATTAAGTTATTCTTATCTGTTTATAACAATACATTTAAAATAGAATCATGTTATGATAACGAAACAAGTTAATTTCCAGCTGATTTACCATGAATCCTTTAACCTTTTGAGCGCCAAAGTCGCCTATACTTGACCAACACCTGCGGGCCCTGAGCGCCAACGACGTCTATAGTTGACAAAAAACCAGGCTCCGAAAAATATGAAATATAGATATTGGAAAATTATTACAGGTATTTTAATTCTACACTCCTCAAAATAGGAATAACCCAGCAACATGTGAGTATAAAAAACAAGTCTTCTAGAGCCACAAGTACTAAGAAACATTGAACTAATAAAAATGGATTTTTATCTAAGCAAATACTATGTCCAGCACGCCAAAGTCGTCTATGGTTGACCGCTAGTGTCAAACGCGGGAGGCATATATTTCTTGAAAACTATCCAAAATTCAGCTCAATGGTGTTTTTTTTCTATTATTATTGATATTTGAATAAAATTAAAGGTTAGAAACATAAAACTATAATTAGCTACATGAATAAAAAAATGTTATCAGATTATCTTCGCATAATAAATCTAATATCTCAACTCTAGCGCATCTTTAGCGCGTCATCGAAAATCAGTTCACTGGGCACCGTGATCAAGGATAGACGACACCCTGATGACGTCATAAGTGATTACCAAGAAAAGTAGAGCAATGCAACATGAACGATTCCTCAGAACTCATTCGGATTTTGGAAAGCGTCGATGATGATGAATTTTGATTTTTGATTGATGAATTGTGATGAAATGTTTATTTATTCCATGACCAAGATTTTAGTATTATAAGGCTGATTTACCTAGTGCGAATAATTATATACAATTGTTGATTAATGAATAATTATGTACCTTTTTTAATAATAATACAAAATTACAATTAATGTTTTTTTACTTAAGGTGTGAAGAGCAATTTTTCATTTTGTGTTGTGCCATTTTCTTTCTCAGTCTCAAAATCATCTAGCAGCATCAGCATCATATCAAATCCCCATTGTCATAAGAGTGTAAGACTTTTCTTCTGTGCGTCACTTTGTCTACGCCTTCCCCGACACATAAAATATTATGAATCGATGTCTGTATATTTCGGTTAGATCGATTTTGAAATCGATACACAACATTCTAAGAATGTTTAAAAAAGGAAGGTCAGCTACGCCGTTGTCGTCTAGTCGTGACAGTGTTGTCATTAGGATGGAGAGTAGTGCTGTGGTTTACTACTATTTTATTGTTATTGTTTGTTTTTTATTTATGTTTATATGTACAAAGTACATATATAAAAAGAGTGGATGACAGCACAAGATTAAATAAAACATACAGTTTATAAAGAGTCATTTATAGCATAAAAAACCAACAAAAACAAGTTATTTTACGTTATCGATATATCAACTCTTGGCAACACTATTTTGTTTTGGCGCTTTGGCGTACAGGACACGGTAATGCGTTTTTAGCGTGGCGCTCAAAAGGTTAAAGCTAAACAAAACGCTACTGCACAATTTAACTGTTCTTAAAAATACATTTCAAATAGCATTTAAATAAATAAAGGAAAATATATTTTAAAAAGTGTGCAGAACTTAAAGCACCTCAAAGATTGTTTTATAACGATATTATTAATCGAATAAAAATCGCCAAATTCACCAATTAATAGTCATGGACATGTATGTATCAGCTGTGGCAAGTCACTTTTGAGAATAAGATCACACACATTGTTTGGGTCTGATTCTCCACGTGAGGAACTCTTAAGGAATGAAATTGCCCATCAAATTGCACCACGTGAGGTACGTATTCAACATTTTTTTAATTTATTAAGTGTGTGGGCTCATATCTGATAGTGATACATGTTTTTACTCTGATTACATCCACACAAACTATATCTGACAAACATACAAGCTTATTTATAACATGGCGATAAGATTAGCTTGTCACCACCAGATAGACTGCTACTGTTTTTACCAACTACCAAGTAATGAGACAATTGATTTTTCATTGTTTTTGGACTACTGGTAGTTTTTAAGTGCTTAATTATTAAATAATATAGGCCATTAAGTCTGCTTTTGTGCAGTAACAATTAACTTGATAAATATTTTATATGTATTTGAGTTTCAAGGAAACAAATCTATTTTATTTTTATTTAGTTCACTTTTTCACTTTTTTTATTTAATATTATTTCAGTTGCCATCGTCATCTTGTGTGTGTCATAATTGTTGGCGAAGGTTTGATAGAGCAGCATCACATTCAACTGCAGAACGGGAACCATCTGAATCATCTAGTTCATCCTCGTTGCAATCTGAAGTCGGTAATGTATTGCACCCATATTCAAACATTCTAATTTCAATAGAGAATGAAGCTGGGTATTTCCACCTGCTTGGGACACTGTAATTATTAAAATTAAAACTAAACCCAAGCATACCACGCAAGACTTCAAGACAGTAAGTTCATTCTGCGTAGATCGGACCATAAATAGTTAAAGCTGAAGTTACTCCAAGTTAACACTGATTTCGGTACACCAGTCACCTCAATCCCCCATGACCATGCGTGCTGGAAAGCACCCGAAAGTCGGGAATTAAAAATCAAAGAAATTAAATGCGATAACATCGGTAAAATTAGTTGTTAAAAAACTGTATTTGTGAAAATAAAAACTTTTATATCTTAAAATTCCCGACTTTTTTTAAACCAATTTCTTAACCATTTCATTCCTTTAATTGTATATTATCATATCTATATGCTTTTATATGTGGGCACCCATGGCCGAAATGTCTATGAAGAGTGGGCATTCCTCTTTAAATCGGTTAATTAGGAATCCATCGCGGACAAACAACGTGACACGTTATTTATATGTATTAAGATTTGTACAATGTTACATACGTCAAAGATTTATGACACAATAAAGGGTTCCTTTTTTCTCATTTCAATATGAAGAATAGAATAGAAAAAAATTCCATTCAATATAGATTATTACATAATACTTACTAAAAGTAATTTTTTTATTTACCACTGGTTCTAAAAATACGTCTGTCCTGGGAAGAACCAGCATGTAACCCAGCGGGATTTTAAGTAGGGAGGTGGAAAAGAGAAAAGCAGAAGTATAAAAGTGTTAATATCTACGTAGGTACTTAAGACCTATGTAATATTCTTATGTGTAAATATATAATGTATTTACGCATAAGAAGTTGACGAAAAATATGCGAAATTAAATATACCGTAACATAAATACCTAATAAACATTTATTACGTTTCTCGCAATCATTTTCCATATATTAAATATGTTTTATTATTATATTTTAGAATTTATGGCTACGCTTAATGCGATACATTATTAATGCTGACTTTCAATGGATTATCCTAGATTTTCCTCAAATTTATTATTATTTTTTATATTTCCATTATAAAGTTTTTAGAGTAGATTACGAAATGCCTAAAATCTACTGTCATAAAATTCTAAGTAGTTTTCACATATTATATCAAGGGAAATTATATTATGACTGTTATTTAGGAATATTTTTATAACGCCATTCGCTTTAAATGTGACTTTTACTGCTTGTATATTTGTTGATAAATTACTACTAGTGGAAATTACAACAGATCCTAGTAATTTCTTAAATCAACGCGAACACTTCACATTGAATAAAACTATTTTTATGAATTTTATTTTTGTATTAAATTAAACGCGATAAAGTTCGTAAAAATAGTTTCATCGAATAGCACAGATCCTAAATATCTCTTGTATTGATCTAGTAAAAAGTTGCAACACAGTACATTTAAAAATACATTACATACATACATACATACATAAACACTCACGCCTGTCACCCAGAGGGGTAGGCAGAGACTACAGACTTCCATTTGGCACGATCCTGACACACCTCTCTCGCCTCCTTCACATCCATACACCTACGCACACATGCTCGTCGGTTAAGGGTACTCCTAATTTGGCCCGTTTTCAATAAATCGCCAATTTGGTCGATACATTTTCGCCTAGGACGTCCCTTTCCGACTCTGCCAATCACTTCTGCAACATAAATTTTCTTTGTCACTCTTTCCTCATTCATTCTTTCCACATGACCAAACCACCGAAGCATTTCTTTCTTAATCCTGTTCACAACATCATCTTGCAAACCACACTCTTCTCTTATTACACGTGTAATAAGAGAAGAGTGTGGTTTGCAAGACATTACAGTATAATTACATTTATTTCTACAAATGCCATGTTACTCTTCAAATTCAAGGGACTTTGTTGCTTTGTGGCAGTAATTGGCTAGAGACTTATAGACCATTTGTATTAAAATTACTTTTTGACTGCCCTTTTATACTGATTTTTAAAGTACAGAGACCTTATTTATTGAGTAGTTTTTTTCTGACGCACATAAGAGTTTGAAATTGACTTCGATAAGAAAGGTACCACCAAAAAGGACTAGATAGAAAAGTAGTTACACACATCGCGACAGTATTCGCAATACTCACCACACCATCTAGAATTTCTAGATGCTTGGCGGTCCACTACTGCTGCTAATCAACAGAAGTTTTCTTCCTCGCAAGACTTTTTTATGAAATCGGCTACACATAGAGATTTTTCCGCAACGATACGACTTAAAACTCATAAAAAGGAGAAAACTTTTTGAAAGTTTTTAAAGTAGTCTGGAAATGCACCTGCAATTCCCCCGGTGTTTTAATTAGTCATGGGCGGCGGTAGACTCCTATAAAAAAACACTAAGAGCAATCTCTTAAATTTATGTCTCTAAATAATTTTCCCCATCCATATTTATAAAAGTGCCGACGTAGAAACTCGGTAGTCGCCGCAATAATACCTGCGTTTAATACCGCAGTACAATGCACTACAGTTATGCAACATATTGCGCTTCGATGCCAAGGATAAGACTCGAAGAATGCGTGGAATTCATGCCAATAAGTGGCTTAGCCAGTTATCTTAGTGTTGCAGGAAATCAATAGTAATACATATGTCGAAGTGTAAAACGAATGTGTTCGAGTACAAGTACAGATTTAAACAAAATGGTGTAATTTTGTGTAATTTTACACTTAATTTTTACGTGGTAGAGCCACGCTGCCGTTATGGCCGACCGGATAGTGGATATGGATGTGCAGGAAAACGGACTCTGGCGGAAGTCATTAAAACGCCTAGCTTGAACAGTTACGCTGCAGGTGTATTACGGCTCCAGAGAACACGAGTGGATCAGTTCGATAGATCGGGAAAGGTCCACACCTTTATAAATGACTTAACCCAATAATATATATATATATATATATATATATATATATATATATATACCACGGTGGGTAGTCCGTGTGTTGATCTCGTGGGTATCGCAAGAGACAATAGAACGAAACTGAAACAGGAGATGAGCGGCTGTCTTCTTGATACCCGCTCAAAATAGTAAAAACTGCGGTTTCCCACCCGTCAGATAAGCATGAAAACTATGGTACATTTCTCCTATTTGGGGCATTCCATGGAGGAGGCGGCCTATGTTCAGCAGTAAAATTTTTGCTATGGTGTGATGATAATGAAGATACAATTATCATTACAGCCTGTCAACCCCTTATCGTGGCCGATTACAATCTCTCGAAGAAAATTTATTTACGGTTGTAGGACGTATATATATTTTTACACGTACTCATTTTAATCTACCACGACAATATCGAAAGGTTATTTTACATGCAGTATCAAAGACATGTTTAGAATTACATTTCCGCTCAAATTTGGCTTTGGCTCAGAGCAAAATCCGTAACGCCCTTCTTTTTTCGTCACTCCCATGACTTAACACACTATCACTATCAATAATGAGGTGTTAAGTACTTCATGAATTCTTTTAAAAAAAACTTAGAAACAAAAGTTATTCTGGTTTGAAACTTAAGAAATTTTCGATTTTATCATTCCCAACCGTAAAGTTGTTTTTCCAAACTTTTGACTACCCTCTATTTTATGTTTCCATGTTATTTTTATCAATCTCAAATATATTTATGGAGGTCAAAAGTACAAGATCAAATTCGGTAGTATATGGAGATACGAGAAGAATCTTTTCTTTGAAACCGTTTCGTTGTTAAGACCAGAACTTTTTGATTTATTGCGTGCATGTGGGATTTGTGTGTGAATTTTATTAGAATGGTTATTGTTTCTGTATTATTTGGGGTGACATATTGCGGAAACTTAAGAGTAAGAACATATAACTATGCTACTGTCAATATCACTTTTGGTGCAAAGGATTTAAAATTTATAAACTTTATGAGTTTATAAATTTTTATATACAAACATTACTTAAGTGGGTAGAGACATTTATTTTTACAGCTGTATTTTAGTTATAGCAGAATGATAGGTCGATTGGACTGGGAAAGTACACACACAAGGTGCCATAAAGTATTAGTATAATGGAGCGACTGTAGGCGGACCGCGAAATCAAAAGGTCGTGGGTTCGAATCCGTCATTCGACTACTGTAGTTTAGCACTTCTAATCTTGACACAAGCATATCTGCAGATTTCACTTTTCGTTTTTGACACCACTATATATAATAATACTATAGGGATGCCACCTTTTCTTTTTTGAACAAATATAGTATTTTTTCCAAAACAGATGCAAAAAATAGGTAGTATGTTTGAGAAATGCGGGAAAAAAAGTACACATTCATTTTTAATATTTATCTAATTTTCCATATAAATTTTTTATAGCTCTTTGCTTTGGACATCAATGATCTAACCACATTACCTTCTACCTTTATAATAATTATAAGAATCTGAGCAATTTAGATTCACATTAACATAATATGACAATTATAATAAAGCGCGACAGTTGAATTAGGGATAAAAACATACTATTTTTCCTACCATATTATTTTTCTATAATATAAGTATAGTAAAATTGACTGAAAAATACGATATTATATATTATAGTACGGGTGGCAACCCTACATTTAACCCGTCGTGTACTGGTTCCGTAAGAGATTCCACTACCCCATATCATCCCTTGGGTGTCGTAAGAGGCGACAGGGGGAAATTAAACTAGACATGAGCAGTAGCATCTTTATGTAAACTCAGATAATAAACTACTGTTGGCAACCCGTCTGCCAAGCGTGGCAGCTATGGCAAGTCCTGTGAAGCGGTAAAATACGTGAGGTGAAATTTCGATAGGCCGTATTGAAATAATAGTAAATGATTTAAGTCCATCTCCCTTTCCACATTTCTTAAAAAAAGACTAGGAAAAATTACTTTAGTGTGGTCTAACGCTGCCCGGATCCTTTTAAGTTCCCGACTTGAAGATCTCTGCTAGTAGCTATAGTCCATATTATATACTAGTGCTATAATTTCTTAAACCATCACGTTATACTTTTAGGTATACCATTACGGTTATACTTTTAGGTATACTAAAAGCGATGCATGTTAGAACGTTATAGCGTGTTTACGTAGTAACCGATACGCCGTCAAAGTGGCGCTCGCTTATCCGCGTCGGATATCCGAATGGCGGGACTTATCTGACATTAACCTCTCAGCCGCCATGTTGGACGCCATCTTGGACGCCTATCGCTGTGCTTGATGTGTTCCCAACGACTCTTGTAGCTGGGGCTCAAGAGATTTCTAACTATAAGATTGTACACTCGAGTTTATAACGAGTATCGAATATAATCTTTAGTTATATCATCATATAAGCAAAGAATATAATTTACATTCTCGTAGTCGATACCTATTTTCAGACACGTATATTTTGTTCGGCTTTAATTATTGATTTTGATTACCGTGTAATGTCGGTATAAGAATATCCACTACCCTGTGTCGTCCCGTGGGTTTCGGAACAGGCGACAAAGGGAAACTGAAATATGAGATGGGCAGCAGCATCTTTTTTATAGAATAAGAGTGAGAAACGAGCACACAGTCCACCTGATGGTAATTGGATGCTGTGGCCCATAGACATCTACATTTATCCTCGATTAGGAACCAAACGCAAGTAAAAAAAGGGTCTCCGGATCCCTACACTCAACATACGAAACACAGCAGTATTAAGCTGCTATTTTACGCAGGTATTCTGTGAGAGCGTGGTCCTTCCCCGATCAAACCGATCCATTCGTACTGCAACCATAATATAGCTGCAGTGTGGCTCTACCACATATAAAAATACATTAACGTAAATTTACTGTAGTTTTCATCCACCCGTATATTACGGGCGTTGTTTTAAAACTTATCATCATTGCAGCTCTTCACATGTCCTAATGTTCCATATGAACATACCCCCTTCCCTACCCCAAAGAGTACAACAAAATTCCTGACTTAACACTTTAGAAACTTTTTCGCTAGTTGTCTGTTCTTCAAGCAATTTTTAAAACTTGGCCATAACATTAGTATATTTATAGATGCAGAGTATACAAAGTAGAGTTTTGATTCTGGGAGTTGAACTGGGATATGGAAAACATTTCATGCACACCCTGTTAAACGAAAACCTATTGAAGCATGATATCCAGCTATAAAATTGGAAAAAATGCTTAGCGTTCAGAAAAATTCGAAGAAAATAATGAGCATTCAGAAAAGAGGCGAAGTATGTGAAGTCAGCATTAGGGAGATTGAATTTTTTTGTAGCGATTGACTTTTAAAAGCATTAAATTACCTGAATTAAGTACGGCTTACTATACAATTATAGCTTGTACTTGATCAAGTTTTTTTTTTATTGATAACTGCCAGCGATCGTATCCATTGATGGTTTATGTATCGTTGGGGGCAAATGATTGAACCTTGAGATTAAATGTTCTTACCCCATACAATGAGAATACTGAATATGTAGGTACTTCCGTGCTGACTGTTTGACCACAGCCTATTATGTGTTTGGCATTGGCAGTATGAACGTAAACAATGAATGTTTTATTTAATTTAATGTATTTGTAACACATACATAAATTATAACTTTCTGCACTCCTTCTCTAAATGAACTTTAACAACGCCGAATCTCACACTCAGCCTTGCGCGCAGTATGCTTCATAAGGGGTCCAAAGTTTTCCCCGTACGTATTTAATAAACAGATAAACTACTAAGAATATAAAGATATAACTTAATACATATTCCTCTTTTTGCCTATTATTTTTAGTTATTGCAATCTGCAATATATACTTTTAATAACTTTTGAACGTGGGATAACTAATCCGTCTAATAGATAATAATCAGTGGGCATTAAAGATGATTGCGGCCCAAGTACGTGTAACTACGGGACTCGAGATATGAGTAAAGTTCGCCCAATCTCTGGGATAATGCGGGAGACGCGGGGGCCGAATGTAGCCGAGTTCTGGATTAGTTATATTGTTTACTTAATGTGTTGAAGGCGTAACTTTGATACGATAGATATTGTCCTAATGTTTGCCAATTAAGATGTCTATACGGACGATTTTCGTTTGCACACGAAAGATTGATTACCATGTTATATCTTATTATACTCTATTAGTATATATTTACCAGGGACTGTCTTTTCATCTCATTACAACGCGGTTGTTTTCGAAGCAAGAGTAATTAGGCTTCACTTAAGCTGAGCTTGTGCCATGCCCGACAATAAATCGACAGCTGCTTTAATCATTACCCATTAGGTAGGATTCCTACCAAGGATGATACGCAAGGCTATTGAAATTAAAAAATATCCTAATTTCAATAAAGAAGATGGATAAGAACTGCCATCTGCTTAATATATCTGCTATAATTAACAAAATTAAACCCAAACCCAAGCATACCACTGCAACACTTCAAGATACTGTTAGCTCGTTTTGCGTAGATCGGACCGAAAAATTAATATTAAGAACTGAAGGTAGCCGGGCTATCTATGACATTGGGACGTCAAACATCTCATCCCCCTGGACCATGGGTACTGTAAAGCACCCGAAACGTCGGGAATTAAAAATATGTATAAGTAGTTAATTAAACGCGATACAATCCGTAAATTTAGTTTTATTCAATGTGTAGTGTCCGCGTAAATTTAAGAAATCATTATGAATCTATTCTATTCTATTCATCTTTCTGATTACAAATCAAAATAATGTATAAATATTTCGACATTTCTTAATCTTAATCGCCGTACCTATTAAATTTGCAGAAATGTGTTTGAAATGAATTATTTATCGAGTGCCGTTAATATAAGTCATTTTTATTACGGTAAACGCTTCTTCGAAATTAATTTCTGAATCACCTTACCCAGACAACTTTATCTATCGAAAGCTTTTATTATGAAGCACTCTGTAAGATAACGTTCACTTGAAGCACCTATAACCCCAGGTATAACGGTAAGTCGTTCCGCTTATCTGCAGGTTACAGGCGGTACACCGTTTGTATCGTATAAGATACAAAATCCTTGATCGGGTTAGTAGTTCGGGTATAAGCTTATATCGATTATTGAAGTTTTATTTACAGTTTGCTGTGATGCTTACTACAAAGTATAAGTGAAGTGTAAGTAAAGCTACAGCTTTTGTACATCCCACTGTTGGGCCTTTTCCGAAGGGAAAATTAGGTGCAAGGCAGTGCACATAATTTCGAAACATTTTTTGTCTTTCCGGATATGCCGGTATCCACACGATGTTTTCCTTTGCCGCCGCGCACATGGTAAATCAGCACTCACATTACGATTTACAATTTCATTAGTGCCGATTTATATCGAACCCGGGTTGCGAGCGTTTTACGGCGTGTGTTTAGCTCCTGAGCTGCTTAGGCTCCTAGAAAGTGTAGGTTGGGTATGCAAACAGTGGTAAATAGCAGCCTTCAAATAACAATGCTTACATTGGTGTGTTCGATTTGGAGGATATTGAGAACCGGCCAGAGCTACAAGCTGTAAGGCGTTCCGTTTAATTCAAAGGTGACTTCGCAATTGTTGCTTTCCTTATTTGAAGTACCTAGATGACCGAGCTTTGCTCGGTACTTTTTTTTGGAAATCGTGTTTTTTGTAAATTATATTTAGATACAAATTACATACTGATGAAATATGAATAAAATTTTTCGATCTTCTCGATTATTATTTTTCATGTTTAAAAAAATATACTAAAAAAAAGGCTCCAAATAATATATTTTCTCACAAAAGAAGGAACTTGAAAAAAGGAAAAAAGAGTCAGACCGGAGACATTTGGACTCGAACCGGCGCGTAAAACTACAATTTCTAAAAAGATCGATTTGTTGCCCCCGAAACCCCGTGTATACTAAATTTCATGAAAATCGTTGGAGCCGTTTATATACAATATGTAACGTTAAGCCACCTTGTATATATATATATATATATATATATATATATATATATATATATATATATATATATATATATATATATATATATATATAGACAAGAAGTGCTCGTTTAAGGGAATTGTGAATTTGCATCCAGCAAATGGCAGCATGGGCGTCAGTAGGTAGTATTTTCATCAGTGTGAATTTCGTTTGTCTCTTCACGTTTATAATAGAACTACTAGAAAATGTCTTTTGTGCAATGTTGATGTCATTGGGTAAAATAAGAAAGCGCTGAAACCGGTAGAAAAAGAGAAAGCAAATATTTCGTAATATTTCGTGGACATAAAATATGCGCCATTATAAGTTACGCTTGCGGGGATGAACCTTTTTTTTATTTAAATTGTCATACTTAGTAATCAGTAGGCTGATTCTTAAACTTTTTGAAGTGAAAATTTCTTTATAATCGTTTTGATTTAAACTCTTTGAAACGAAAAAGCTACACTAAAAAATTAACATGTCATAAAGAGAAACACACAGATCCGTGGTAGCTCAGATGGTTAGTGCTCCTGTAAATTTCACATTACGCGAGTAAACCAGGTTCGATCGTCGCCGGCACCAATGAAATTGTTAATTGCAATTTTGAGTGCTGATTTACCACGTGCTCGGCGGTGAAGGAAAACATCGTGAGAAAATCTGCCTGAGGAATAAAAAAAAATATTTCGAAGACATGCGAAGTTCGCCAACGCGCATTGGGGCAGCGCGGCGGACAATTCCTTACCCTAAAACCCTCTCAGAAATGAGCGGAGGCCTGTGCCCCAGAAGTGGAACATATATAGGCTCTAACTTTAACTTTTTAACTTTACAGAGAAACATATATGTCTATAGGATTTAGCCTGCGAGCGGATGTGATAGAATACAGTATACAATGTTTTTCTAAAGTTTTCACTTCTACCGCGTGGGAACTGCTGGACACATGTTTTAACATTTACTTTCGCGTTGTACCTTATATCCATATTGATCTGTCAATGGTATGTATTAAAAATATCTGGGTCAAGTCATCGTTTCGTAAGAGCACCTCTAATCCTCTTAAACATGCCCGCTCTTGCCCCCTTTACGACGATCTTGTTGCGGTCTCAAAAGGGACAATTCACTATACGATTTAGATCATAAACTTTTTTATTTCCCTCGTTTGTTTGATTTGTGTTAAATAAAAGTTTGAATTCAAGTAAATAATTTAATTTTTGATGTGAAACATCTATTGTCGCGCCTTGGCCGCCTTGGTCAAAACTAACTTTTATGCCGTGATGGCAAACGGCATGATGCTTTCTTTTACCCTCATGCCCCCTAATACGCCGCTGCTCCCGACTATCTTGAGTGTGTATGCGCGTATACTATAAACTTCGTTCATTCTCTGTGTGTATTGTGAACAACATCACATTGTTTATTATTAAAAAAAACCTGTTAAGCAAGGGTTATTATACTACTAAAGAGTACATTATTGATAACAAGCCTTGGGAATTGGGATATCGCTACCATGCTTTTTTTATAGGAGATGGGGCAAACGAGCATACGGCTCACCTGATGGTAAGTGATTACCGCCGTCCACGAGCAATTGCAACACCAGGGGAATTGCAAATGCGTTGCCGGCCTTTTAAAAAGGAGTAGGCTCTTTTCTTGAAGGTCCCTAAGTCGTATCGGTCCGAAAAAATCTCTGATGAGGAAATGTACTGTCTGTTGTTTCTAATGTCTTCACACTTATTGTATAAAATGTTATATTGTAATTTGTGCTTTTAAAAAAGTCCCTCTGGGTTTCATGCTGGTTCTTCCCAGGACAGATGTATTTTTTCGGACCAACGGTAAAAGTAAAAAAAATACTTTTAATAAGTAATCTAGTAATCATATTGAATAAAAATTGTTTTATTTTGTTCTATAGTATACTTGTGTTCAGTGCTTGTATCTCTTTTTAATATTATTTATCTTATATATTTCATTTAACTCCATTTTTTTATTGATCTCCATTGATTATCAATTCTACCATCAACTGTTTAACATTTGGCGAGCGTCGCGTGCCGGCTAACTTTTTTGAATATTTATTTTCTTATCTTCTTCTTCTTTTTATTTTTATAACTTACTGTTGGCCATGAACCTCTTCTTTTATAGCAACGATTGGCAATAATTGCCACGCTTAGCAGGTGATTAGGTGATTGTAGTGTAAGATGTATCGTAGCTTAGACGCTCGCCGACGGCGACAAATAGAATATTTTTGATTATCTTGACTGGTAGAGGATACCGACAGTGCGTCAGGGTCCGTACCATGCTCTTTACAATTTCCGCAAAATGGCATTACCTGCACAGCTGTGTTTCTATCTGAAGGGTGTACAGAGAGCCAGTAGACAGGCAGAGGCATTGAATGTTACTGCTCAGAGGCGACCATCTGTAACCTTCTGTGCTTTAAGTTAGTAACGGGTATCCACAACTTTTGACTGCAGAAACAACTTTACACTGTGTGGACTGTTAGGTCGTTTGTCACTTTAGTCGGTCTGTAAATCATTTAGGTATCTGTAATTGTCTAGTGGTTGTAGTAGTGTGACTGCTGATAATGAGGTTCCGGGTTCAAATTCCGGGTCGGGTCTAAAAATCAATTATTGAGTTTTCCGTCAAGAAATTCTCAGTAGCTGCCCGGAGTTAGGAAGTTGGCAGTGACTCACCCCCGTGCCTCATAAAGCACGTAAAGCCGTTGGTCCTGCGCCTAATCCCTCTCCGTCCCATCGGATTATGAGTGACGAGATAGAGAGTACACCTCTGCTTGCGCATACACTTTGGTATTATAATCCTGTCCTGCGCTGATGGCTATTCTCCGTTGAGGCTGGCCGCCGTGCTTCGCCACGCTCATACGTTGCGAAGCACCCGATACGAATAAAAAATTAGTAAACTACGGACGACAAAATACGTAAAAATAGTTTTATTCAATATGTATCATCATCACAGCCCTTCACAAGTCCACTGCTGAACATAGGCCTCCCCCAAGTAACGCCACAAAGCACGGTCCTGAGCCACCTGCATCCATCGACTTCCTGCATATCTTACCAGGTCGTCACTCCATCTAGTGGGGGGCGCCCTACACTACGCCTACCGGTACGAGGCTGCCACTCGAGAACCTTTCTTCCCCATCGGTTATCGGTTCTTCGAGCTATATGGCCGGCCCATTGCCACTTCAGCTTACTAATCCGTTGGGCTATGTCGGTCACTCTGGTTTTACTGCGGATATCCTCATTTCTGAGTCTATCACGCAGAGAAACTCCGAGCATTCAATATGTAGTGTTCGTGTAAATATAAGACATTATTATTTGTCTGTATTTGTATGCTCTATGACACCAGCGTGGGATGAATTTATCAGTAAAGACGACTCTGTTAGAACGCCCTAAGATCGCTACTCAAAATGATAATTAGTGAAGTCAACACTATAATCATCACAAATATATTCCTCAAATTACATTCAATCGATATTTAGCTTTATATTTACGATGTAAAGTTCAGAATAGGGCATTCGGTTATGTGTTATTGTTAAACCTGTCGTTAGTACGGTGAGAGTTTTATGGGTCGTTAAATAATTCTATTCCTATTTCACGTTGTGTAATAAACGCGCGTGAATACGAACGCCGCGGTTGACCGCATGTTTCCAATGAGCCTTACATTATTGCAGCTTAGATCCGGTCAGAGGAACCTCATTTCGAAACTGTGAAAGATTTTGAAAACAAAGCAATGAACGGAATTTTGATTGCTAACGTTTATACGGGCTATGCTTGTGGTTTCTCTGCATGATAAACTTAGGAATGAGGATATTCGTAGTAGAAACAGAATAACCCACATAACGGATTAGTAAGCTAAAGTGGCAATGGGCCGACCGACAACCGATGGGGAAGAAAGGTCTTCGAGTGGCAGCCTAGGACCGTTTTGTTGCATTCCTTGGGGGAGGCCTACATTCAGCCGTGGACTTGTGAAGGTCTGTAATGATGATGATGATACGTTCCTTCGATAGATACGATTAGTAGTATAGTTGTAGCACGAATAGGTCGGCTTGAACGGGGAAGGACCACGCTTTCACAAAATAACAGCGTAAAATAGCAGGTTAACGCTGCTATGTTTCGTATGATGAGAGTAGAGAACCGGAGACTCTTTTTACTGGAAACGAGTCATTACATCTCAGTCTCCACGGCTGAAAACGCATCTGCGTTTTGTTTCAAAATCGAGGATCGATGTAGATGTGTATGAGCCACAGCAACCACTCACCATAGGGTGCACTGTGTGCTAGTTTGTCACCGTTATGTTATTAAAAAATATATTGCTTTTGTAGCACGGAGGGATTGACTCGACCGGGGGAAGGACGTTCTCACAGAATATCAGCTTAAAATAGCAGCTTAATGCTGCCGTGTTTTGTGTGATAAGTGTAGAAAATCGTAGACCATTTTTACTGGTAACGAGGCATTCTATTTAAGTCCTCAGAGTTGGCCATTCTACTATATTCTGATTAATAATCGAAGTAGTGTGATATGGTAACTACGAGCACTTAATTAAGTGCTCGTAGTATGGTAATATTGTTGTCTAAGTCCCACAGTATCCACTTACTGTCACGTGAACATTTGTCACGTTCTTCTATATCTATATAAAAATGCCTTTGCTCATTTGCCGCCTCTTTTGTATGAAAAGAATCGCATTTCCCGTACGAGGCTAATTTTTAAATTTTTGATGTTTTAGATTCATGTTATTTTTGAATTTAATCTTTTAGTAGCCTGGCGTAAGCAATCGGTATTTTATTATTTGTAATGATATTGATAGTTTATTATTTTCATAATCGTTAATAAATCATTGTTTTTAATTTATTATAAAGATGATGAATGGCATTATCTTAACGCAACAAAGGCGTGTATTCACTCTCGTTATATATTTATCCAAATGCAATAAAAGTATATATTTTTTTAATACTTTCATTATTATAAGCCAGTGTTTAATAACTGTTAATCCTAATGATAAGTGGAGATGAATCACATCTTCTTGTAATTAAAACACAACCGTTTCTGCTTAGTTCGTAATGGACACTATTCTTTATTGCTGAATGCCAAATAGTATCATTGTGTTAATATACTAGAACGGCACTTAGTAATTGTAATCGAAAGAGCGTCGTACAAGTGCGTTACATTGATTCGAATATTATATTTTTCATTAGCATTACAGCCTCTAAAAGGCCATTGCTGAACATAGGCCTCTAGGATAGATTGCCACATTCAGTCTTTTTTTAAATGTTGCCACGCTTAGCAAATCGATTGGCAATTCCGTAGTTATTTATTATTTTGAGTTGTTATATTATAGAGTAGTGAACATTCTAATATCACCACTACACGGTTAGAGGATGGGATTGGATTAAATATAATCGATTACCAATATCACAAATTATTTTTGTGTCGAGAAAGTTATACATTTATTCCAACAAAACGGAATAACTTTCTTCACTTGATCATCATCAGTCAGAGTTTTGTCAGGCATAAATATTACCAACATAGAACTTTGTTTGTTGTATTGTTAGTACAAGAAACAGTTGGGAACAATCATATAGTACAGTATAGATTGGCGATGGAGTAATTAAGGTGAGACCAAAATCAAAATACACCAGTGTGCGTGTAATGTGCATGTGTAGGCGATAAATAATGCTGCACCATGAATCGCCTCTGTCACCAATTATTGATACAGATTGTAGTATCTTCGTCTCTTTTGATTTGACGCAAATGATGTAAGTGAATATTTTGACCCAACTGCGGCGATGCGAAAAGCGAAAATATTGGTTACAATTTTAGAAGGCTATGTGTGTATGTATTTTCATCTAGTTCCTCGGAGCTTCTTCGCTCGGATTTTACCATCGCACATCGTGACTGAACTCGGCAGATACCATCCATACCATTTGGATGATTGGCGATCCACTACTATGCGATTTAAAAGAAAATTTCTTCTTCGCACAACTTCCTTGTGAAATCGACTGCCACCAGACATTCATTTCAGGACCGATACGACTTAGGAACCTTAAAGAAAGGAGCCTAATCCTTTTTAAAAGGCCCGCAACGCATCTCCAATTCCCCTGGTGTTGCGTTTGTTCATGGGCGGCTGTAGTCATTAACCATCAGATGAGCCGCATGCTTGTTTGCCCCTGCTCCTATATAAAAACAAATTAGATATTTTCAAAAGCAATGTGCCCTTTCGCGGGTTTTAAGCTGAGTCACTTATAAACTAACATGGCAGCTTATTGCAGACCTCTTATGAAACATATTATCGCGTTTACTTGTGATGGTAACACGAAGTGGGATAGTAGTCAAACACTAGCTATAATAGCAAAAAAGAAAACATAAATTACCTTTGGTATTTTTAATTTTGCCGAAGTCCTCTAAAAATTAAATATTATAAATAAATATTTAAAAATTGCCATTTAATTTAAAGCTTTACCGAAGATATAAAATGTTAATAATTAGTAATATTGAGAGATAAAAGGAATTTTATACGTGTCCACGCTATAGCTACATTATAGTAGGCTCGACTAGGGAAGGACCGCGCTGTCACAGAATACCAGCGTCAAATACCAGCTTTACGCTGCTGAGTTTCCTATGGTAAGTTTAGAAGAGCGGAAAGCATTTTTAGTGAAAACAAGGCGTTCCATTTTCATCCTGAGGATTGACAACGCATCTGTATTTTTATTCTTAATCGAGAACAGTATAGATGTCTACGTGCAACAGCATCCACTTATGGGTATAGTACCTCCACAAAGTGCAACGATTTCCACAAAGGATTATTCGAGAAAACTATAATTAATTTGACCAAACCGACGAACAAGAGAAGACCGGATAACTATAACATCTGTACCTTAAAATCCTCGGTAGCCTGTGTCAAAGAGTGTTGTAAAGAGCCTGAAACGTCGGTAATCAAATTGAACGCGATAAAATCCGTACAATAAGTTTTGCCTCATTACTTCGTATGTTTGAATAAAGGCCCGCCGAACTGAATGATAATAATATTCAAAGATGTGTACGTATTTTGGTAAACGGTGCGCGCCTAAAAAATATGAATTATGGCTGCAAACGAAAATAGCTGAAAATGATTATTTTAACTGAAAACCAAAAACGAAAAAGACTTTCGGTCGGACTTTACTTTTATTTATAAATTATTATTAGTGTATAAAGGAAGAAAGGAAGGTCTTCAGTCTTAGATTCAAATATGATCAGTAAGCTGACTAATAATTCGCCATATAACTTGAAAAACCGATAGCTCTCGAGTGGCAGCCTCGTGCCGGTTAGCGACAAAGCGTCAAGCGAGCACACAGCCCGCCTAATGGTAAATGTATACTGTGGCCCATAGACATCTATTCTCAATTAATAATTCTAATGCAGATGCGTTGTCACCCCGGAGGACTAAGATGGAATGCTTCCTGTCCAGTAAAAAGGGTCTCCGGTTCTCTATATCGAGAGATTGTGCTTTGTGGCATTCATTGGGAGAGGCTTACATTCAACTTTGGATTTATAAGGGCTTGTGATGATGATGATAATAATATTTTTATTTTGGTCTTAAAGTGGTGTTAAAGTTGCGTTTAACAAAGTCATCGGTTATAGTCTATCTGCTACTATGAATTCAAGCGAGCACCCGCCTTATCCACAATAGTTTTTCTTGACAGACTTATGACCTAAGTGATGAGAAAGATATGATGGAAAAAAAACAAGATGTATTTTAATTTTAGTTTTTAACTCGACATTGGCCTTCCGGAACACCTATATATCTTTTAGAATATATATAGTCCAGATTCTAGACCATGTCCGTTATGCAGAGTTTGACAGGAGTTCGTCATGCCAGATATTGCCTCGAGCACGTGCCAAACAGGTCGTTCTCATTATCGGTTGACGCTTGAAGTGACTGCATTTCTTTTGTATTTTTTTCTCACTCTGTTGCCATGTACCAAATAGGCAAATGCTAATTTTAGTCCATCGTCCCGTGGAGTTGGATACGAAGTTAATAAAATAAAGATTTTTTCTTTGTAATAAAGTTATGAATAGTAAGTATTCACCATCCCATATGATCTCGAGGGTGTCGTAAAAAACAAAAAAATGATGTTACCACCTATCAAACGTGGCAAATATGGCAAATTCCTATGGGAAGCCTATGTTCAACAGGGACTTCGATAGGCTGCATCTGTAACGGTGCTGTTTACTAATCAAGACAAATATTACATGCCGTAGCTATTCGGAATAAATAAAAACTACTTAAATACTTTGAAACTCAAGTGTTCGATACCAAATGGGTTAGCTCTACAATACAGAAAGTAAGGTTTATAGAAATATCACTTCTGAAAGAGAATTATTTACTTAATAACAAACATTTATGTTTTTTTATGGAAGTGGAGGCAAACAAGCATGCCGTTGACCTAATAGTAAGTGATTATCATCGCCCATTAATATCTGCAACATCAGGTGTGTTGCGTTACCAGCCTTTTATAAATGAGTAAGGTCTTTTCTTGAAGGTTTTTAGGTTGTGTTGATCCGGGAAAAACCGCTGTAAAGTATTTAAGTTGTATTAAAATAGCAGTAAGTAACATCATATGTAACATCATATATCAGGTCGGGTGTGTAAAGTTTTATGCAATAAGATCGGCGCTTAGCTGAAATGCAATATCGTAGAAACGGGCAAATTCACTTTACAACCAGACTCGTAAAGTGGTTTGCATAAATATTGGCCCCGGCTGGAATTTGCCCTCAAGACGAAATAATACGAGTAGCTCTCTAAAGACTGTTCCATGCTGTCGCCGAAATTTACTCGAGCGCGTTCTTAATCTATAGAGGTGACAAAATGCTATTCATTTGTTCTACAATTTGACATTTAAATATCAAAGTTATTCCTCAAGGGTGTCGTAATTCTAAAGGAAAAAGTAAATTCATTTAGTTTTGAACTCGTTAAATTTTCACTTAACATTTGTTTGATACTTACTTACAAAATTAGACTGAACTTAAAATTACATTAATTTGCAATTTGTTTGTAAAATAGGCTCAAATTGATTTTTATTTTTTATTTTTTCATCATCGTGTCTCTGACACAGTATTGATTCTTGTGATATTGACAACTTAAAAGTTTTTGATAGTTGTCCCTATCACGAAATCAACTAAGATATTGTTAATATTGTCATGACCGTTTAAAATCAAGCTTTTAAAAGCAAGCCAATACGGTTTCCGCCGTGGTTGATCAGTTGGTTATCTTCTGGTCTACCTGACTCATAGATAGGCGGAGGCAGTAGTGTTGGGACATAGCGAATGACTTCGATTGGTTCTGGCACAAAGCGCTTCTTTCGAAGCTCCCTTCTTATGTGTGGGCTTCCCGAGAAATTGTGCGATTTGATCACTAGTTTTCTTGCTAATCGGAGCATCAAGGTTGTAGTAGACGTTGCATGCTCTGATTACAAGCCTATTAACGCTGGTGTTCCACAAGGCTGCGTGCTATCACCAATGTTGTTTCTTCTGCATGACAATAATTTGTATGATATCAATGTATTGACAGTCGCTGTACCAGAGTTTCGCAATTTTGACGCGGCGCGCTGTCGTTATAGGTGTTTTCGCACATAAATACCACCCATCTATTTGAAGTCATGATATCTTTTTTGGCGTATCCAATAGTGCATCTTACACCTACCGGACGAAACAGTATTATAGATTCTCTAACATAATAATTTTTTTATTAAACTCTAATGACAAGCAAACTCATCTTGCGGTAAATTGTTACTGCAGTCCAAGGACACCTGCAGCCAGCTTCATATAAAGATGGCTATAGATACGTTGTCATCTAAAGTCAAAGTGAAGTTAAGTTACAGCCTACATAGGTCCCACTGTTGGGCACAGGCCTCTCATTTCTGAGAGGGTTTTAGGGCAGGGAAGTGTCCGCAGCGCTGCCCCAATGCGCTTTGGCGAACTTTCCATGTCTTCAAAATATTTGTCTTTCTTATTCCTTAGACATGCAGGTTTCCTCGCGATGTTTTCCTTCACGGTCGAGCACGTGGTAAATCAGCACTTAAAATTGCAATTAGGGGTCTCCGGATCTCTACACCCACCATACAAAACACAGCAGCATTAAGCTACTATTTTACGCTGGTGTTCTGTGAGAGCGTACTCCTTCCTCGGTCGAGCCGAGCCATTCGTGCTACAACTATAGTACTAATATAACTGCAGACAACTTATAATCAAATAAACACAAACCTTCAGGTCAGTGAGTCCCGGCGCCACCTTGAGCAGCATGGCTCCGTGGTGCGGGTCGTACATGTCGCCGCCGGCGGGGTGCGATAGGCGTGGCCCACGATGTAGTGGTTCGCACCCGCGTTCATACGGCACTTCATTGGTGCCCGGCGATGACCCAACCCGGGTTACTCGCGAACTGAAATTTACAGCGAGGGCTAACCATCTGTGCTACCACGGCTCCTTGTCACCTATAAGGACTTAAATATAATGCCTCCCAGCCTGTAATTATATAACTCTCAATACTCTTCAGACACAGCAGTGCAAACACTGCTATTTGTGGACAGGAGTAGGCAAAGGTGTGGTATGTACCAAGACGAACACCTATATAAAAAATGTACCACCTTCTAAAGCTCTTATCTATTAATAATTTTACAGTATCAATTCCATCTCAAATTTGACATAAACATATTTCCATGTCACTATTAAATATTTCTGAAAGCCTCGCTTATATAATTCTGTAAGTACAACTTCAGGCTCGGTAGGTGAATTGATACACTCGTCTAGAAATGTACACGCTTGCCTTTTTTCATGTATCAACGAATATTTTATGAATCTATCGAGTGAAGGATAAAAATGTCAAATCGAAGTGGAAACTGTGTCCTTACATTCCTACGCACATTAAACACGAACGAAACAGATGTACCTTGTTTCCAATAGCAGGGATTTATTTAGGACAAACGTTGGCCTATTTGGACTTAATACGTTGATGAAGAATTGGGCAAATTCATGTTGGGCATTCGTCTATATATTTTTAATTGCCATGGTTTTAAATGACCAATGAATGATCGAAACCTGTATGGAATATTTTATAATGGTTGAAAAATCCATTGGAAAATTCGACCCACACGATCGAATCTTTCAATTGAATTTTAAACCAGTATCTGATGTACTCTTACCTACATAATACATTAATAAAATATCACGTCCGTCACTTACAGGGGTAGGCAATCACTAAGAACTTCCATTTGGCACCATGCGTGCCTGTCGCTTAAGGGTGCTCTTAATATGACCCATCTTTATTATATCAATAATTTGGTCGATAAAATTCCTTCTAGGGCGTCCCTTTCCGACTTAATACTTGACTTGAAATAAGATTTATATATATTATTTGATTAGTTCAAAAACTCTAGAATACTGTGTCATGCATATTTTATTGTGAAGTAAGATTACCTATAAAGATAATTCAAGTGTAGAGAATTAATAAATTAATAAATATTTATGTTTCTTGTGCAATAAACGTTTATCTCTAAGATAAACTGCCCAAACCAAAGACGATAATTATTTAATAGTTTTACTCATGGTAAGACAGTGCTTCACTTTAATCTCACCAAGAGAGCTATTGTAGAGAGAAAAGTGTAGAATACGAGAGAGTTATGAAGCCTGTGAAATGGCAGTCTGCATCTATAGCCAATCCTTTCGATTTTTTATAGAATAAGGGTGAGAAAAGAGCACACAGCCCACATGATGGTAAGTGGATACTGTGACCCATAGACATCTACATCTACCCTCGGTTAAGAATGGAAGTGCAGATACGTTGTTACCCGTTGGAGTTAAGTTGGAGTGCCTCGTTTCCAGTAAAAAGGGTTGCCGGTTGTCTGCACTCACCATACGAAACACAGCAGCGTTAAGCTGCAATTTTACGCTGGTATTTTGTGAAAACCTGGTCCTTCCCGATTTTCCTGCTATTCGTGCTACAATTATACAACTAATGTAGCTGAAGCCTCGTTGTTCTAGTGGTTTTAAAAGCATCATGAGATCCCGGGTTCAAATCCTAGGTCGGTCCAAAAAATTATCATTTGTTGAGTTATTCCGTCACGAAATTCTCAGTAGTTGCTCAGAGTCAGCAAGTTAGAGATATCTCACCCGTGCCACGGAAAGCTCGTAAAGCCGTTAGTCATACGCCTGATCTCTCTCCGTTCGTGTCGGTTTACCGTCCCATCGGATTATGCGAGTGAGGGAATAGAGACTGCACCTGTGCTTACGCATACACTTGGGCAATGTAATCCTGTCCTGCGCCGATGGCTAGTCTCCGTTGAGGCTGGTCGCCGTGATCGAAATTCGGTCTGGAGGATATTATTTATTATTCTAGCTGAAGCATGGCTACAGTGTTCCGAGATGATTTCGGTGAATTTGTAAAACATCTTGCCCTGGCACAGTGAAATTCCTTTCAAAGTCACACCTCTCTGTCACTGACCTAGTTATATAATGTAATGACTAATTTCCTACAGAGTTTCACTGTCGTTTTGACCGACCATACCGACAGATCTGGCGCGTTTGCCAAATTGTCCTGCCCCTTCCCCGTCCCTGTCCGCCCCCCTGTCACGTGTACGCAGTACACTAATAATATTGATCGATATTTTGGGATCGTCACACCCGGCGGGCCTTGTGATTTGGTTTTCGCTAATTGGTACTGCTATTTTCTTACGATGAAGAGCGCAGCGGTGTAAATTATTTTGTGAACGGATTATTCGAGATTACAGGTTCGAATCTTGCTGGAGACAAAGTACAAAAATATACCCACCTGCCAAGTGTGACAACTGTGGCAATTTATTTTTTTAAAACGCATTTGGATTTCGTGAAAAATTATTTGTAGGCCGAAAAAATCGAATTTGTTCGGCCTACAAATAATTGTTCGTGATCCGGAACAATTATTTGCAGGCCGAACAAATACATGTTTCGTGCGGGATTCCAACCCGTGGCCTCCAACGCTGCAACTCATTGCTAAGCTACTTTACTAATTTGCTCTTAAATGGCAACAAGACTACTATTAAATTTACAATACCATGTTAACACACATACCAATGTGCTTAAAGGGGAAAATGGGGTGGATACCCCTTTTTTTCGAAGCTTCAATGGGGTCCACATATATCTAAATTAGCAGGCAGACTTAGTTCTGCGGCATATGCTGTAAGAAAGATTAGAAGTCTAACCAATGTTGAGACAGCTAGATTAGTTTATTTTAGTTACTTTCATAGCGTAATGTCTTATGGAATATTACTATGGGGTATTGCGATTGACATTGAAGACATATTTATTTTGCAAAAGAGAGCCGTACGAGCGATTTACAACTTTAATTGTAAAGAGTTCCTTAGAGAAAATTTTAAGGAAATAAACATATTTAAACAACTTTGGCATCGCAATATATTTATGAAAATGTAATGTATGTACATAAAAACGTAAATAGCTCTCATAAGAATAAAGATGTTCATACTTTAAACACTAGGAACAAACATAAGCTTGTAATATCAGTAACTAGACTCCACAGAATTAGTAATTCATTTATGGGGCAATACGCTTTTACAACAAAATTCCAGAACATGTACAAAATTTGTCATTAAACAAGTTTAAATGTTTTATTAAATAAAAATTGTACAAAAAGGGTTATTATAATATAAAAGAATACGTAAATGAAAATAACCCCTGGGAATAAGGTGATCGCCACCATGCTGGTTCTATAAAAATCATTCGAAAATTGTAACAAAATAAATTTATTGTAAATGTAAATATGTTTAAAAAAAATTGCCCCTGGGTTTCTTGCTGGTTCTTCCAAGGACAGAGGTTTTTGTGCAAACCAGTGGTAAATTAAAAAATGACTCAATAAGTATTTTATAATAATTTATGTTGAATAAAATCATTCATTTCATTTAATGCGCCACGGAGCCGTCGGAAATGTCTTGTTTGTGAGGCAATCTTAGAGGTGCCCTAAGTTTAGCTGTGGACTTTAATAGGATGTAATGAGTGATTAAATGATGATAACATGCATCGTTTCGTCATCAAAAATTTTACGACGAATTTATAAAACCATAAAAATATAGAAAATTGTCCGCATAATATAATATTTTAATATCGCAATGACGCACGGATGTCGTAAACGATTGAGTGCATTCCTACAGCTACTTTAACGGCTTGTTAAGCAAAATGGTCGAATTAATAAAACTATGATGATGTTCAGTTTTATGCGTTATTAAATTGCTCGTGGAGTGGCATATAAAATATGTTTCAAGGCACACATTTATAACAGAGTCGTTGCTTACATTTACCTTATATTTCGAATCTGATATCTGTAATTCACGATCGCTCCCGCCATTACATTACATTCGACGAGCCATGAATCCTCGTAAAATATTCCGAATTTTGCCAAAGATAACTCACGAGTCTAATGAAATTAAATGAAAATATTCTATATTCAATAGAGAGGTCGGCTGAGTGCTAAGGTCCGCTCGGGATCCCGTAATTTGTATTAAGTTAAATTAAACCCGAGAATGACACTACAAGACTTAGATTCTGTAAATTTATTAGAATTTAGCGGTAGAGCCACGCTGCAGCTATATTATGGGTCGGCTCGACCGGGGAAGGACCACGCTCTCACAGAATACCGGCGTAAAATAGTAGCTTAATACTGCTGAGTTTCGTATGGTGAGTGTAGAGATCCGGAGACCCTTTTTTACTGGAAACGAAGCATTCCATCTTAGTCCTCTTGGGTGACAACGCATCTTCTGCATTATGACTCTTAATCGAGGTTAAACGTAGATGTCTACGGGCCACATCATCCACTTACCATCAGGTGGACAGTGTGCTTGTTCACCACTCTAATTCAATTCAAAAGAAAACGTTCCATAAATTTATATTTGAAAGCAATTAAAACCCATAATATTTATATTAATTGTAATCAAAAATATTTCAACATAAGATTGTAAGGTCTTGACGAAAATTACAGTTGATATTAAAGTAAATGAATTTCGAACTTAGACTATTAAAATTGTTGGTTCCAAATTTTTCAATTAAATATATTTTCAATACTTTTAGTCTTTTTATAAATAAAACATTACCACCACACTAGGATTTTCTCAGTGCTGGAAAGCACCCGAAACGTCGGAAATTAAAAATAATTCAAATTAAACGCGATAAAATCCGTAAAAGTCGTTTTAAGCAATAAACTTGGTGTTTCAAAATACAGACTCCATAAAACTTACGACTCGTTTTTATATAGATGTAATAAATTTTAATAACAAGAACCTCTTTAATGTTACTGATATTTTTTTGAATTAAATTAGATGATTATTAAATGGAAGATAAAAATGCGTGGATGCAATGAGTTTTATGTTTTTTACTTATTTAAAGAAATATTGGGGTAAATTGTGATAGTTAAGAGAAAAATAGTTTACGTCAAACGAAGACGTAGCTTTCTAGTATTTCAAAAAGTGCTTTGTAGAGGCTAATTTCGAATAAACAACTACGTATTCGAACCAAACGGTTTTGCTTCGTGTTTCGTAATGCGTACAACAATGGAATGGAACTACCACGTCCCAACAGGTGGATTGTAGTCAAGTACATAGACGTGGTAGCTCAGATGGTTAGGTTAGGTCAGGTTAGGTTAAAATTTAGCAGTACGCTAGCAACCCGGGTTGGATCCCCGTCGGCACAAATGAATTTGTTAATTGCAATTTTGAGTACTGATTTACCACGTGTTTGCGCGCGGTGAAGGGAAACTGTCTATATATATATTTCGGATACGTGTGAAGTTCGTCAACACGCATTGGGGGGCAGCGCAGCGGACACTTCCTTGCCCTAAAACCCTCTCAGAAATGAGAGGAGGTCTGTGTCCAGCTGTGGGACGTATATAGGCTGTAACTAACTAGCTTATGAGAAGAAAAAATAAAAATTAATATTTATAAAGAATTATAAAATAAATATTATAAAAGAAATTATAATATAAATATATTATGAGAAGAAAAATTTATAAAGAATTTATATATAATTATATATAGAATTATATATTTATAAAGAATTATATATAAAGACATTTTATTATTATAATTCTTTATAATTAAATTATAAAGAATTATAATAATAAAATGCCTGTTAAATTGGCATACCGTTACATAGCAAACTAGACATTAAATTGTTGGTCCTAAGATCTTATTTCCAATAGACTATATAAATTAAAGCAGTAATGCAGTAAGCATTGAATTTATCTTCCAGGCAGAAATTTTCTACAAAATGCAATTGAATATTCAACTATTTACTGGAGAAACATGCTTCCCTCTCTGCACCGTAATTAACCGACATTTTCGAGTTTTGGAACAGTGAAATTTTATTTAAAAAATATATTTTGAATGTGGACTGCCAGCTCCAATTGGTGTTTGGAAAGTTTTCGGGTACATGTTCTATTTAGAAATATTTTTAATTTAATATAAAGCGGTGATGTACAGACAGGGATGGTAAGTAAACAATACTTCCCCAAATCATAGACTGAGGGTGTTACCACACTAATCGATGGATCGGGGATCGATGTCATTGATTAAAGTCTATCGATGACGATCGATTGGTGTGCAGCTTTAGCTGGTCGATAAAACTTTGTTCAATCATCGATTATCGTCATCGACGTCGATCGTCAAATTAATCGTGTGGTTGTGAGTACATCATCAATATCTTTAAAAATGTATTCAGAAGAGGACGGGTTGTTCGCAAGTACGCTCTTGTTCTTTCTGGATGCGACCGTTTTTAAGGTCTAGCTAGAGATATGTTAAATTCATCTAGACATCATTTTAAATAACAGTTGGTAGAGCGGGGCGTTCTCGACTAATCAAGCAGCTCGATCGACGTCGACTAATCCATTCTACCATCTATTGATGCCATCGATCGATCGGTGAGATAGAAACTATCGATGAACATCAAAATAATCCATTTCACCATCGATCGATGATCGATCGATTGATGTGTGACCCTAAAAATGGAAAAATAAGTTAGAATAAGTTTATTAAACGCGATAAAATATTATATAGTTTAAAACTATAAGTTTATATTCAATCGACAGTGGGTAACTAAACTAAGAAATTAGCAGTAGTATTTTCCTGATAAGAATTCGATTATACATTTATTTTGTATTTAAAAACAAACAGCGATTGCCAACGCACTTGCCCTGCGTGGTAATTATGTTATATCTCCTTTTGAGGCAAGCTGTGGGAGTGGTCTTTGTCCAGCCGTGGGGTAATGAAAGTATGAAAGAATTAAAATAGTCTTGTCACCCCTGAAGACTAAAGATGGAATGTTTCGACACCGGTAGAGAACGTTCGCCGTCTCTTTGTTTTTTTTTAAACGTTGCCCCCACACTAGGATTTTCTCCTGTGTCGTAGAGGCAGTTTACAAACATAAATTGCACAAGGACAAAAATCCAGACCCGGAACAGTTATTTGTAGGCCATACAAATACTTGTTCCGTGAGGGATTCGAACCCGCGGCCCCCAGCGCGGCCACTCATTGCTAAGCCACTGCGCCACGGAGCCGTCTCTCGCTCACCATATGAAACAGCATACTGATATTTTACGCTGAAATACTCGTATTGTGAGAGCGTGGTCCTTTCATTATTTACTATTTATTTTATAGAAGTTTATTTACTATTTTATAGAAGTTTTATTTTTATTTTATTTTATTCAAAGTGGAACAGCTAACAACTACATTATATATAATTACATATAGATAGTACAGTTAGTTAATATACGCAATAATGCAGCCCACAGTGCTGTTCACAGATTACCTCTTGGGATAGATAATTAAGACGCTAGGAGACCTGCAGCTGTACAGAAGGTATTATACAAATGTTAGAGTATGGTCAAAAGTGATATTATAATGTGACTAAGATAACAAAGTTATTATTTGAAAAGTGTCTGATATAAAAGACCACAAAACTTTTCCTTTGAGCATGTAAAAATGTCTATAGGGTCGAAGGTCTCATTATATGTGGCAACCATACGTCGAATCGGTGAACGAATACCGGTATTGGATCGACAGGTACTTACGGCAAAGAGTTTACCCGCAAGCACCCGTCGTCTATGGACAGTTCTGGGAACTACGTAACATAACAGATTGTTTAACTCAATACAGTCAAATTTGCATCTTACTATATGAAACAATGTCATAGACTCCAATTACTTACGTGGAGGTTGGTTAGAGTGGAGGGTTAGAAGTTTGTATCTACTGAGTAACTGGTCATACGGTAAATAAGATTTATGACATCTATAATGCATTGCACGTAGAAACCGGCGTTGAACATTTTCAATTTTGTGTATATATTTATTATAATAAGGATTCCAAATGGGCACAGCATATTCAAATTGAGAGCGAACTAGGGTTTTATATAAACAAAGATATTTTTAGTTTCTTCATATAATCTTTACCTATGCTATTACACTGTATACTCCACTACCAAATCTTCGTGCTTAAAATGGTTACAAAGTCTTCACGTAATAATTTATAGATTGCATTAAACTGCATTGTAAATGTGACAAACGTTCACCCAGTCCGCCCGATAGTAAGTGAATTCTGTATCTCTATATTTATCATCTACTTTGAATCAATATGTTGAAGCGTTGTCACCCCTGAGAACTAAGATGGAATGCCTCGATACCTGTAAAAAGTGGTTTATATATTGATTTATTCCTTTTACATCGAGTGCGGGTGGTTAAATCCGGTTGAATAAATCTACGCAGATTGAAACTAATGTTTTCATTGTTTGTTAATGAGAAATGTCACACATTAAGCTACATTATGCTTACGTTAAATACATTTTTAATGAAGTGGAAGAGGCAACTAAAACTAGTTTATTTAAAGTGAAAAACAATACAAGTGTGTAAAAAGCTTGGGCAATACGCTTACCCTTAGTATCTCATTGCTGTCGTAAGAGGCGGCAGAGGGTAACAAATCAGGAGACGGGCAGCAGCGTCTTCCTTTAAACGACTTAATATATAAAACTGCCATTGCCAACCCAAATATATATATATATATATATATATATATATATATATATATATAATATAACCCAAGAAAATATCCCGTTCCTATTTTTTATAGAATAAGGTGGACAAACGAGCACACAGTCCACTTGATGGTAAGTGCATGCTGTAACCCATAGACATCTACATCTGTCATCGGTTAAGAACTAAAATGCAGATGCGTTGTCACCCCTGAGAACTAAGATGGAATGCCTCGTTTCCAGTAAAAAATGGGTCTCCGGATCTGTATACTCACAATACGAAATACTGCAGTATTAATATGCTATTTTACGCTGGTGGACTATGTGGGAGGGTCAATGTTCAGCAGTGGAGTTTAATAGGCTGTAACGGTAATACGCATTGATTATAGATGTTCCTAGTGAGAGTAGTACAGGTCTAAGTCATGAAATTATGATATTGTCGTCGGATTAGTCAAACGTCCGGAAATGGTGAAAAAACTGAATTATGAAATTCCATTTCATACATACATTACATTCATACAAGTAATGCTAATATCGATTTGTACTCCATGTTTGCTAAAATAAACAAACAGAAACAAAAAGTGTTTGTTTTTTGATGTGTGGGGAATTAGGAAGTAGTGTTTTAAGTTTTTCTTAAAAGCAAATCTTATAAAAATCCAATCTAATCCTAGCTGGCTTTTACGTGGTGGAGCCATGCTGCAACTATATTAGTAATACATAATACATATAGTTGTAGCACGAATTGGTCTGCTCGACTGGGGAAGGACCACGCTCTCAGAGAATACCAGCATGAAATAGCATCTGTATTTTGATTCGTGATCGAGGATAGATGTAGATTTCTATGGGCCACAGCATCCACTTACCAGCTGGTAGACTGTGTGCTTGTATCGTCACCCTTACCCTATTTATTTATTGGGTCTACCAACGATTTTACATTACGTACGTTACATAACGTAGATTTCTTAAAGTATATACATTTCATGCACAAGGTATGTAAAATCATTTAAAGATAAACACTTCATGCTGTTTTTGCTAGTATTACTGAATAAATCTAAAAGTGAGTTAAAAGCAGAATCAATCCTAAACCAGAAACAAAAATAAAAAAACAATATAACAATATAAAAAAGAAGCCGGACCCACACCCACATCTGATGGCAATGTACAGTATCACCAGTGCGATAGCATTAATTATCCGTTCTTTATCCCGCCCACTCAGTCAGCAGTCTTGCCAAAGAATTATACGTGGTCTTAAAAAGGCGAATGGTATGATGGTATTTAAATAACTCCATAATAAATATTAATACGTTGTAGCGCCCTTTTAAGAACATCCACTGGACCGTATTGTCCCGTGGGTGACGTAAAAGGTGACACAGGGAAACAAACCAGGAGATGGAGAGTAGCATCTTTCTGATAACAGCGTGGCAAAAGCGTGGCTACTATGGCAAATTTCCACCTCACATGAGGCAATGTAATATCCATAGCTGAACATAGGCCGTGTTCAGCTATACTTTTGATAGTACGTAGTACAGCCACGCTGCAGTTATATTATGGTTGTAGCGCGAATGGGTCGGCTCGACCGGGGAAGGACCACGCTCTCACAGAATACCAGCGTAAAATAGCTGCTGTGTTTCGTATGGTGAGTGTAGGGATCCGGAGACGCTTTTTTTTACTACTGCATTTTGATTCTTAATCGGAGATAAATGTAGATTTCTATGGATCACACCATTCACTTACTATCAGGTGGACTATGTGCTGGTTTGTCACCCTTTTTATAATAAATAAAATAAAAAAATGCTGTAACGGAGCGCTGACACAACATTAGTCAGTAGTGGCCCGAGTTTGTAATATTATGTCGTGGTTAATAACATATTAACCTGTCACTTTATCGACTATCGTTTTACGTAGGCTTTTTAGCTTCCATTTACCGGCAAATAAAAACTAAGCTAAAAAAAAGAACAATTAGGCCCGGCATATTAATGCGGCGCATAAAGCCGACGTGCGAACAATGGGATTATTTGCCCCACAAAAAGGCAACTCGCTCGAATAAGTGGAGCCCCGTAAATAAAGGGGTAGGCGAGGTTTTTAAAATTTGTGATTTTTATTTTGCTTTTGTTCACGTATATTCGTAAATATTGTTTATTTACATTAAAATGGCGCTCTATGGTAGCGGCGTACGAGAATTTACTACTACCTACACATCCCATTGATGTCGTAAGTGACAAATGATGGAAATTGAAACTGGTGATGGGTAGCAGCATCGTTCTGATAACAACTTAAAATAATGAAGATCAGAGGATTCCAACTCGCCCGCCAAGCGTGGCATATATGGCAAATATCTCCCCCCACCCTGTGAGCCGTGGTAGCTCAGTGGTTAACGCTCGCTGTAAATAAAACAGAACGCGGAGTAACCCGGGTTCGATCCCCGCCGGCACCAATTAAATTGTTAATTGCAATTTTAAGTGCTGATTTACCACGTGCTCGGCGGTGAAGGAAAACATCGTGAGGAAACCTGCATGTCTGAGGAATAAGAAAAAAATATTTCGAAGACATGTGAAGTTCGTCAACACGCATTTGGGCAGCGCGGCGGACACTTCCTTGCCCTAAAACCCTCTCAGAAATGAGGGGAGGCCTGAGCCCAGCAGTGGGACGTATATAGGCTGTAACTTTACTTTACCCTGTGAGCAACCTCTACCCTACTTTATCACCCTGTATGCTACCTATCACCATCTGTATACTGGTATACTTTACCTTCTGGAAAAATTAGGTTGTAACATGTGAACGGAGTAGAAGCCTATGGCACTGATAAAAAATAAAAACAAAAATTTTGAATTAAACGCCTTGAAAGTTTTTTTGAATAATTACTTTGCTCTTTTGCCCTTTGCCCTTGAGTCTGTGACCCTGCGAAGTGACAAAGTTAAAGATGTCTACTAAATTTATTGTTTTATTGCTGTTCGTAAAGTAGAGTCGATATGATTTGAATTTCGATAGATTTTAATTATTTATTTAATTCAAAATTTTATATGTACATATATTCAGAAATTCTCTCAGTAGGTCAGAAGTCTTATTACAGGGCGTCGTCCGTTACGCATAATGGTTGTTTCACGATACAATCGTTCGTTTAAAATTAATGATTTGATTTATTAACTTCTCAATGGGAAGTTATTGTAATGGATGCGATTTTGCAAACTGAAAATTTTAACATATCTCCACGTTTCAAGATCTTTAGAGTCGAATAGTATGGTTTTCAAGAGGATGTCCGTGTGTGCACATGTACGTATGTATGTATGTATATTCGGATTCAATTTTCGCCTCGTGTATTTCGAGAACAAAGAGTGATATTTACATGGGACTGGTTTCATTTTACGCATAATTATGTATATTAGACCCCATTAAATTTTGAGCAAAATCGGTCAAGTCGTTTTTTGTGCCGAATGAAAAATTGTATAAAATATTAAATCATATGATAACTTTTATTCTTTCCACTGGGAAGTCAGTTGTGTGGGCCTTTCGGGTCGTACCTAGACCGCTTTTTCTTGTTAGTATATCAATTGACAAATTTTAGAAATAATATTAGGACCTTTTTTCTGTCTAGGAGTATGTCTGGGTAGGCCCACCCTCTTACTGCACAGAAAGCTGTGTTTCGGTCCTGTGTTCCAGTCTGAAGGGTACAGAGAGCGAGTTTAACTGGTCTCTGAGGCATTCCATCTTAGTCCTCACAGGTGACAACTCATCCGTAGCCTTCTTTGATTGAAGTTCGTTGTCCATGTCCACAGACTTAAGTACTCATCACAACTTACCATCATGTAAACTGTAAGTTCGGTTTTCACTACATTTTTATTTAAAAAAATGTCGAAAAGCATTTAAAGAAAGACGTATTCGTTACTCTAGATAACAAATAGTTACATTACCAAAGTATTTTTCATTTGTATCTCTGACAATAAACACCGCAAATAAAAACGACGATTTCCCACTCGTGTGTCGCGTAACGAATAAACGCGCTTAGAAAATTAATTCCACTGTCACATTATTTATAGGTGGTGTTTATGGTGAGAAAAATCGCACAACGCCGGGAAAGAAATGCCTTTAATTAAACCCTACTGTAAAATTGCGGAGAAGCGACAAGAAAACCGCCGCAACTGTTCCGTAACTCGCGGAGTAATGGCCGTCACAATTCATAAGCGGTAGCGGGTGTTGAGCAATTAAATATCTGTTCATTTTTCAAATCAAGAATTAATTTAAAATACTGGTATGCTGGTAACGCTAAGTATTATGTGCTTCATGCAATACTTGCGATGTAATATTGGTGGCACTCGTAAGTAAGATGCAGTGTCGATATGAATGTTACTTTTCTATGGTCATTTAAGAATTCTATAAAAAAATTAGACAACATTGGGAAATTGACGGCTCGGTGACGCAGTGGCTTACTATAGACATTCTCAACAAAGTACATAACATTGTAAGTAAACAATGTAAAGTTATATCATCATTGGACAAATATTTATATTCATAACAACATAATTATTATACGGGATTTGAAATTGGGCACTTAATCTTCCGGAGTTGGAAACAGAAACTTAATTATGTGTATATTTAATCACTATTTGTAGTTTTTATGACTGAAACACTATGCACAGAACTAAAATGTCATGTGTGACTTTGGTGAAAGCATTATCATCTTTCAATTTATTAATTAAAGAAGAAAGAAGGAGAAAGTAATTGTCCAAGTTTTGCTTCATCTATGTTAAAAGTATGCGTAGATCGGATCAAAAATTAATATTCAAAAACTGAAGTTAGCCGGACTAACTACGACACTGGGACATCAAACAGTACAGATCTCAGTCCCCCCTGTGACCATGGTCGGGAAATAAAATTAAGTAAATTAAACGTGATAAAATCTTTATAAATAGTTTTATTCATTGTGTAGTGTTCGCGTAAATGTAAGAAATCATTATGTTAAAAGTTGAATCTGCAGTCGTTAATACTAATCAAGTTAATGAATAATGAAAATTGTCATTGATTGTACCTTATTTTTCCTAAAGAAAGTTTTCCCATCAAACAGATACGTTGTATTACGTCTTACATTACGCATTTAGCTTCAATTTCGCAACACGACGGTAGCTTTCATAGCTTTTTAGTCGCTTCTTCTGTAGACTTAGCTCCCTTACCGACCATTACGAAGCTTAAATTGGAAGAAAGCAATTAGAAGCGCGGCCGCGATCAACAAATAGCTGAGACGTTTGCAACAAATTAAATCGTAGGAAAATATTCAGGTGCGATTGATTGAAACCCTCCCGGTGAGAGCTGACTTTAATTGCTGCTACGAGGCGGTAGTTGGGACGGAGACAATGACTCTGGGCGGTTTTACAGCCGTGCTTAGGATGGAGGATTTAAAGCTTGAAAAGTACATTTATTTTTGTGCCTTGGAATTGTTTTATGTTTTAATTTGATTGCTAAAATCGGATGGTTACTATGTAGCCATTAATTAATTACGCTAAAGATGTGCCGATGTTGTGTGGTGTTGGCACAAGAAAATCCATTGCATAAATTTGTTCTGCCTATTTGGTAAGAGGTGACTTCGGAAAATGACAAAAAATTCTTATTCCAGATGGTGACAGGTACAGATTTGTTTTGTTTGCTAAGTCCGCAAAGTAACGCCTGATTCTATTAAAACTATTTTGGGGGCCTCTCACTTTATTTATTTATTATCTCTTGAAGTTTTAATGCTAAATCGATTTTTAACATTTTTTTACTTCAACTCCATTTTACGATTATTCATTATTAGATTATAACATTACATAGTTGTTTCTCCGCCACTAAACCACTCGGAGTCTGTTAATAATGGACCTCTTATCACCACTATTACAGTGGTGACCCCGTTACGAACACCGAGAAGGAAGATCCCTGCAAGAATAGTAGGAAAAGTATCAAATAAATGTCAAGGAAGACTTCAATATAAAGTAGGTTGTACAATTGTTTACAAAACTTATTTAAAAACACCTTGGAAGCGGTCACATCATTCCCAAGGGTTATTATCAACCATGTTGGGCGTTTTAGTTTATGCCCATAGATAATAACTGGTAACCCAGAAGCTAACGCTTCCGCATTCGAGACCAACTCGTAAAACTCTTGCGACGGTGACATGTACATCATGTAATTTTAGTGCGTAATTCAGTTTACTTTATTAACCCTTTTATGATTAGGGTTTTAGGGTTTTATAAATATATAAGTTAACGTTTGTACCTTTTGTTGTACTATATTATATACAATAATATGGTAATAAAATACTAAACATTGGTGATGTGGCTTTATTAACTATTTTGGACCTTTCCACCAAACATGTAATCATTTAAGTACATATAAGTAACCCCTTTTTCAGTCATTGTTTACATAATGATTTATTATATTTACGTGAATACTACACATCGATTAAAACTACTTTTACGGATTTTATCGCGTTTATAATTCCCGACGCTTAGGGTGCTTTGCATCACCCATCGTCACGGGGAGACAGGTTTGACGTCCCGATGATAAAGTTAACCCCTAGCACCTTCAGCTTTTTATTACTTTTGGTACGATCTACGCAGAATGAACTGTGTCTTACAGTGGTATGCTTGGATTTAGTTTAGCAGGTGGTATGATAGCCTCACGTATCATCCTTGGTAGTAATCGATGTTCTTTCGCGGGGATTGTGGTCTATCAAATCTGATGCCATTAGGCAGGGGCCGCCTTCGATATGATCACAAACTGCAGACTTCCCAGAGCTTTGGTGTTTCACGTCAGCTATGTGTTCTTTTTCGAGAATTAAAAATAAGTGGAATTAAACGCGATAAAATCTGTAAAAGTAGTTTTAATTGAAGTCATTGTTTAGTAAAAGATTTAAACTTAATAATAGAGATATTACCCGTGCGGTTAAAGAATGGGATTGAAAATGGCGTCGCCTCTATTTACCTCTCGTTCGCACACTATCGCTATCTATACTCACACACGCCGGTAAAGACTACAAAAATACGTTGCGATATGAGTTTTTAGTATATTCCATAACTTCAGTCCAACTTGTCATTGTAATCAATGATCAAAATGCCATAAACTACAAAAATTTTTAACTAAAAAAAGCGATTTTTTCAGTCTGAATTTGTGAACTAACGCGTTCTGAGAGTTTTCATCATACTTACTGTTGATTTTGTTTGTTAATATTGTTCCATAAAATATTTACATGCCATTGAGACATGAGTAAGCATTTTTAAAATTTTAGTTTGTCTGCTCGAGCTAATGTTTGGAATAGTTGAACCGATAGCAATGAAACTTCACTAACAAATAGAGAGTAGTATCAGGTGTAATCTAGACTAAATTTTATCCGAAAAATTTTGAGATTTAATTAAAATAGAAATATTGATAAGACAAAATAAATAGTCTTTAATTTTTTTTCTTTTCTTTCATTATCTTAAGTCGTCAATTAGATCCCACATAAGCGAAGCCAGAGCTGGTCGCTAGTTATTATGATGTTGTTTTAAAATTAATGTACTGATTTGCGTATACAATTATTTACAAATATTTTCACATTATGGAAAATTTCCAATTGACTGAATAATATAACGTTATAACGATGTACCGTTATCAGTGGGTTTTCGATATTGGACATAATCCTTTTCCTAATTTTTATCCCTGCGGACCTTGTATATTATCTGGCATTTTGTTGTAATAGGGTATACATCACGTCATTAATGAATTAGTTACTCTGTGATGTCGAGTAACTGTTAAATTGAACTACTTGGCCAAATACAGCTTTTTTACTGGAGGGGGGGCAAACGAGCATACGGCTCATTTGATGGTAAGTGATTACCGCCGCCCATGAACAGCTGCAGCACCAAGGGGTAATTGAAGATGTGTTGCCGGCCTTTTAATAAGGAGAAGACTCTTTTCTTGAAGGTCCCTAAGTCGTATCGGTCCGGAAAAATCTCTGGTGGGTAATCGATTCCACAAGGAAGTTGTGTGTACTGAAACTTCTTTTGAATCGCACAGTGGTGGACCGCCAGTAATCCAGATGGTATGGATGGTATCGCGAGTTTTGTCGCGGTGTGCGATCACTATTATAAATCTGCATCTATTTTTTGTTTGAGTTCCACGCGGACGAATTCACGAGTAAAAAGTTAGTCAGTAATAAAATAGCTCTTTACCATTAATTTTATTAACGTACGCAAATAATTTAGAACGCGTCAGTTAAGGGCTGTAAATCACTAGAGCGTTTCGTTAAATGCCTGTCATCCTTTTAGAATGTTTCATCGTAGCTTAATTTTCGCTTGTTTATCAGGAATGCCTATATGAGGGGAGCGTTCCGTGACGTTGTTGGGCGTGTTATGTGTAAAAGAAATGTGTAGAAAGTGTGGGGTCTTAAAGATAGCGAACTACATTTCAAAAATGTTTAAATATATATTTCGATGCGTTATAATTTGCAGATTTCCTTTTAATACGACATTCATTCAGTCTAATAAAAGATACTTTTAGTAAATATTATTTTTTTTGTCTACGCAAACAATACACTGAATAAAACTATTTTTACGAATTTGAGCACGTTTAATTTTATTTATTTTTAATTTCGCGTAATATCTCACGACGCCACGAAATTCTCACGGAATACCAGCGTGTTTCGTATGGTGAGTGTAGAGAACCGGAGACTCTTTTTACTGAAAACGAGACATTTCATCTTGTCCTCATTGGTGACAACGCATTTGCATTTTGATTCTTAATCGAAGAAAAATGTAGATGTCTATGGATCACAGCATCCACTTATCATCAGGTGCATTGCGTGCGCGTTTGTTACCCTTATTGTATAAAAAAAAACTAAGAGATTATACACTATATATACAGATACGCGAGATATACATTATTTACGAAGGCCAATTATTTTATTCGTTTTTAAGATTTGATGAGACCACCTATCTATCCCCCCTCCCCTCTATGAGATAATCTATGTTGAAGGCATAATTTCAACTGTTTTCTTTTGATAGGCTATAATAAATGAATAAGTGTATTTAAATATTATTCTTTTATTTATTCTTCATAGTATCTAAAGGATAGAAGGGGCGGAGTTGCGTGCCTGAAGTTTTACCTTAAATTTCAACGTAATTTTACTTCTGTATCCTTATAGGATAAAAATCGCTGATTTTCTGGCCTCGGTGAGCGAGATCTGCTGCACGCGAGTCTACGTTTTATACTTCGTTATATTATGACGCTATTAACGCTAATACGTCATCTGTGTTAACTTGCTCATATCGTCTCAGATATTAATGATTTTAACGCTTAACGTACCCTTTGTTTATAATTTTGCCTTGCATTGTGATGGTTATACTGCATGTTGTATTCCAGGTAACGTTTTATTTTCGCAAACACTACACATTCAATGAAACTTCCTTTACGGGTGTAATCGCGTGTAAACTTATTTTGAAATCCCGGGTTTAGGTTTGAGGTTACCTGTCCTAGAGCCTGAACGTCCTCACAGTTAATCCAATCCAATCAAGTTGGATTAATTTTGATTCTCTGAAATCTTTGGTTCGGATTTAATTTAATAAAATATAATACTGTATGATAATTTTAGTTTTCAGTTTTATTTTTTTATTATGTTAATAAGTATTGTTTATTTTAATCTTAAGTAAGAAATGAAAAAAAAATATATAAGTGTCTCAAAGTTGGTTGATTTTTTAGTTTGAGTAAATAATATTTTTGGTATATAAAAATATACAATTATATTATAATTTGACTCTAAAAACACGTCGCCAGTTCAACTACGGAGTATATTTTTAAATATTTGATTAACTAAATATATCATAAAATTTGGATTGACTAAAGCGTTAAAAGCCTATGTTTAGCAGTTGACTTGTGAAAGACTGTAATGAATGAAAAATAGTGTCAAATGACCTATGACGACACATTTAATTTTCGAATTGTGAGATATTTTTAGATTATTTATCGAAAATCAATTCAAGTGGCGGTGGGAATTTCTAACTATAAAATCATATTGTTTACTTCGCCTTTTCTTATAACGCTGTAGTGCCAAATGAACAAAGAAGGCTTCAAGTACTTCCTGACCTCTGAGAATTAAGATGAAATGCTTGTAATGATACTGGCTTTCTTAATCTTTCATATTCAGACATTGTCATTCATCGAGATAACCGCAGCGAGTGTTTTTGGCACTATATCTCGTGGAGTAGGGCTGTATGACAATTTTAGTTTTTTTTATTATGTTTTTTAATCTATATAAATAAAAATCAATTGCCGCATGTATGAATGATCATTACATGAGAACGGCTAAACCGATTTTGATCAAATTTTTGAACTTTCTTTGAGTGGGTTCCTGTATGGTTTAGATTTACTATTAGACCCGGTAGGTGGAGCTGTTGTCGATATCCAGAAATTATCCGCGCGATGCCGGGGCTTGCTAAATAATATAAAAAAATATATATATATATATATATATATATATATATATATATTAATTTGAAGTTTGAATTAAGAATCACCCCTGAGGACTAAATTGGAATACCTCATTTCCAATAAAAAAGTATCGCCGGTTCTCTTCACTCACAGCAGCATCGAGTTGCTATTTTACGCTGGTATTCCGTGAGAGTATGTTCCTACCCTGCTCGAGCCGACCATAATATAGCTGCAGCGTGGCTCTACCGCATAATAAGAAATATTTCAATGTTATGCCAATAAATAAATGAACTTTTAAGTTACGGCACTAAATATCTTAGCGAAAGTGTAAACGAGTGGTAACTGAAATGCGGCGATAACGGAGAGTTACCGCGGCAAGCAATTACTGCGATAGTCGACGTATCGACGGATGCGATCTAACGTTCCCTGGTTATGTGCGATACGCGTACCGCTTATTGCCTACCGTAACGCTTGTTTTGATGGATTGTTACGCCATACGCATCTTTGCGCCGTTTGTTACATTCACTTTCCTCTTGTGGTTTTAATATTTGATATTTAGTTAAGTGGGTTGTGAAGCTGTAAATTTTCATACAAAAAGTGACGACGTTTCCCCTCCCGTAAACATAAAATCGAATTTTCATTATTTTTGGGAATATTGAATAACTGAAACATTGCGTACAATATAAGTTATTAGCATCTAAATATCAATATTTTTACTTAAAAACTTCCTTGATTGTTTTTATTTTTTTAAATTAAACTAAACTGAATTACCAAACAAGAAAAACGTAAAGACCTAAATTTAGGTTTGCTGAACCTAATGGGACCAAAATTGTCTCATTTAGTAAAGGTTTAGGGGGGTGAAAACGTTATCGCTCGAAACAATTTTTTAAAAGAAAATGTAATTACTTCCAACATTTGCGACTCTCTCTATCGCACGACGGCGATACGGAGCGAACGATGTGAAATAGATAGATAGCATTTTTGAAAATACCTACTTACGCCGCGTATCGGCAATTCACAATCCTCTTGAGAACAAAATTTTCTTTACATGCAACCATGCTGCAGTTATGTTATAATTTTCGTACGAATGGGTAGGCTCGACCGAAGAAAGACCACGCTCTCACAGAATACCAGCGTGAAATAGCAGCTTGATGCTGTGTTGCGTATATTTTAGAGAAGCACCTTGCACCCTTTACATTGGCAACGATACATTCTTTCTTAGACCTCAGGAATGACAATGCATCTGCATTTTGATTCTTAATCGAGGAAAAATATGGGATATGGTCACATTGGCGCTATGGGCATCAAACATCCACTGGGTGGACTGTGTACTCGGTTTTCATTTTTATAATTATAATGTGGCTCTACCACGTTCTGTCCATGCTATATCATCACAACTTATAACTATTATAATAGTAATGATTTCTTAATGATAATATAAGCTCGTTTTGCGTAAATCGGACCAAAAACTAATATTAAAAAGCTGAAGGTAGCCGGACTAACTATGACATTGGGACGTCAAACATCTCAGTTCCCCCCGTGACCATGGGCGCTGTAAAGCACCCGAAACGTCGGGATAATAATAAAAATAAATTAAAGTAATTAAACGCGATAAAATCCGTAAATAATAGTTTTATTCAATATTATAATAGTATATTAATATGTTCCGTTTTTTTTTTCAGGTAAGTTATTTCTAAACGTCGGCAGATTGGAAGTTAGTGCTGAATTTGTGGTATGATTTATTATATTTTTTTTTAATTTTTGCAACTGCTCGACTTAAAGTGTCCAAATCGTCTATTTATTACTTACTGTAACAACTTAAAAAGATCAAAATTAACTACTTTACGTGTGAATTTTTTTTAATAGTATAGAAATCGGAATTTCTTTTAGTCAATTTAACAATTTTATCTAGTTTCATTAACATCTGGGGTAAGTGCTTCGATTTAATTTAATTTCTTCAGCATCATATTTCATTTAAGGCAATATATTATCTCTAAGTTACACCGCGGTCATCGCTATCAGAAACGAACTGTCGAAATTTCTCGGCAACTTTTAATGTTAAACAATCAGTTTGTTACCATGATAGTAAGTAAGTAAGTAACACCTCTTGATGTATTAATTGTTGGGTAGAGGATTTGACTTTTCTTTCTTTCTGTATAGCAAATATTTTCTCGCCTCGGAGAATTTATAATCCTACTCTATAATAAGAGGGCAGCAGTGTATAGAATTTGATGTTATAGTAGAAAAACGGCAATTTTTTGACGTTTACTTTCGTTGTATTGTGTAAACGTAAAAATTATTGGGTAATATCTAAATGGCTTTTTAATAAAATATGAGTAAAAGTTTCTGTATTCGACGTGTATATTTTTTATGTATGTTCACCGATCTCTCGGTATTTTTTGAACGGATTTTAATAATTCTTCTTTTATTATACTTCAGTTAGAGTTAAATAGGTTATCGGTTATCACTTCAGACGCTGCAATGTGGAAATTATTTCCTTGTTCTTGAAGTCTGTTTAAGTTTTTTTTATAATATCATATTTTAGGATGCAAAATAATAGGTCGAGGAAAATTTTCTTCGTATTTTGTTTGTATAAAATTGGAGAAAAATCTCTTTGGTTGTATCTGGTTGGTTTTAATATCAATGAATATGGCACATTAGGAAAAAGAAAAATAAAAAGTGAGAAACACCTTCCCGCCATATTTCAATTGTCTTCTCTATGCCAAAATGAGTGAATCTAACGAATAAATTCGATACATTCTGAAGTTATAAAAAAGGAAAAACTCGACTCAAGTGCGACAAAAATTTTACGACGTATGTATATGGACCTTTTGCTGTGCCAGTTAGAGTAGCACAAAGTTGGTTCTATCGTTTTCAAATTCAAATTCAAATTGTTTATTGCGAATATAGGTTGCTACAGATGGTATTGCCATAGTTTATCACTTAGAGAACAAACAGTAATAAATATTCCGCCATTTGGCATGCAATATTCATCACATTTTATTAGTTTTATATTAAATTATTTAAACATGCTTTAGTTAATAATTGGAGTTCATAATCAAAATTAATATCGATAAATCAATTTAGATAATATCATATAAGTCAAGTCAATTTAGTTATACTGAGTCATGTATTAGTTAATTATTGAATTTCATATGCCTTATTAACAAGAAATTGCTTCAATGCTTTCAGTTCGAGAACTTTGATCAATGATGCAGCTCGCTCTGGTCGCCCTCATACGGATAAAGTCGATGCTATTTTTGAAAAGGTAGAGCAAGATCGGCATGTCAGTAGTTACGACATAGCCGAGGAATTGAGTATTGACCACAAAACAGTTAAGACACATTTACAAAAGTCTGGCTATACAAAAAAGCTCGATATTTGGCTACCACACGAGCTCATTGAAAGAAACCTAATGAATCGTGTAGTCATTTGCGATTCTCTTTTGAAACGTGAATGAAACCGAACCATTTTCGAAAAGATTGATCATTTAAACAAATGTAGGTGCTGAAAAGTGGATCATCTACGATAAGTGCTGTGTGTATGGTGGGATTAGAAGGGCATTGTTTATTATGAGCTTTTATACTCGGGCAAAACCATAGATTGGGATCTCTACTGCCAACAACTAATGAGACTCAAGTAAGAAATTGAGAAAAAACGGCCGGAACTGATCAACAGAAAAGGAGTGGTCTTTCATCATGATAACGCCGGATAACATACATCGTTGGGCACTCGGCAAAAATTGAGAGAGCTTGGTTGGGAAGTGCTAGTGCATTCACCATATAGTTCTAACCCTGCACCCTTAGATTATCACCTGTTTTGGTCTCTTCAGAATTCTCTGGGTAGTGTGAGGTTAACATCAAGTGAGGACTGTCAAAACTACTTTTCTAAAACAACGGCATTATATAACTACGTAAGTAAGTTATCGAACAAAATGGCATATATTATAATTAAACTTTAAAAAAAAATGTCTTCAATTTTTGTATATAAAATGAGAAGAAATTTTGCCGACCATATTATTTTTCCGACACATATTATCATAAAAAATAAAACGTTGCGGAAGTTTTCCTACCGGCAAACGTTCCTCACCAAAGATTATACTCAACAAAGATTATACTGCAGCATAGTATTTTAACATCTGGCGTGTAATATAGCAGGGCGTAGGATACAATTAATGTATATTCTGGGTCCATGAGCAAATTTATATGGCAAGAGATTGTGGATTAGCAAGGGTGAGCACATTCTATCACACTTCTATGGCCCATAGACACGTACTCCTATGATTTTTTTTGCGCCCGAAGCAAATAAGGGCAACCCTCCGGTAACGTGGGAGGGAGGTGGTGAATGCTCATAGCATACCACGCAGCCGGCTGCGTGGTTATGTGGAGACTTTTACCCACTAAACACCACCTTTTGGGATTGGCTTAACGATCTGACGAGAGATCTTTACACCATAAACGGACGCAATTATATATTGAATTGCGAAGTGTTATGAAATCTAAAGTCTAAGATGGAATGCCTCAATACCAATAAAGAGGGACTCCGGTTTTTGTCACTTAACTTGCGACACACAGCAGTTTTTTTTGCTGCAATTTTTCGCTGGTATTCTGTGAGAGCGTTGTACTTCGTGGAAAAAAATCTCTAGAACTTACATAAAATCTTTACCTTAAAAAGAGATTTAGAGCACGTAAATACGAGGTTTTCAAGGTTTGTTTAAAACTCTATAAATAACTTAACGATTCTACTGATATCTCTATAAGTAACCAAATGACGACCGCGATTTAACAGCCTGCAAGTGCAACGGCTTAACGAGCCTTTCATAGCGTAAAGACGCTCGAAAATAAGTGCCAGTAAAGTTGTCGCCCATTCAGTACTTGACCGCTCCAAACGATACTTAACCTGAATATTCAGCAACGCAGTACTATGACTACATATACAAAAAGATAAAAACTATAGTTTAAATTAAAAAAAAAACTTTCAAAGTGCTTTTTATTATAATAAAGGTTTCGTTGTGTGAACTACTTCTAATATTATGTTTTTAACTTCAATAACTACTGTGTTCATTGTAATTTCATTGAAAAGTATTTCGACGATCCATTATCGATTAAGAATCGGAAGGCAAATGCATTGTAACCCCTGAGGACAAAGGTTTAAATACGAAACTGCTGTGTTTCATCATGCATTTCGTTCTGCGTTTTGTTCGTTACCCAGCCTTTTTTTATAGGATAAGAGTTACAAACGAGTACACAGTCCACCTGGTCGTAATTGGTTGTTGTGGCCCATAGACATTTATATTTATCCCCGATTAAAAATCAAAACGCCGATGGGTTGTCATTCCTGAGGACTAAGATTTTTTTATAATATAAGTTTGGCAGACGAGCACACAGTCCACCTGATGGTAAGTGGTTGCTGTGGCCCATGGACATCTACACTTGTCCTCGATAGCGAATCAGAATGCACATGCGTTGTCACCCTTGAGGACTAAGATGGAATGCCTCGTTTCCAGTAAAAAGGGTCTCCGGTTCTCACCAAACGAAACACAGTAGCGTTAAGCTGCTATTTGACGCTGATTTTCTGTGAGAGCCTGGTCCTTCCACGGTCAAGCCGACCCATTCCTGCTACATCTATACCAAAAATATAGCTGCGTCGTGGCTCTACTACATAAAGAAAAAGGTGGAATGTCTATTCGTGTTGTAGCTATAATATATTATATATAATAACGTGTAAAAATTTTGCAGACTTTATAAGACAGACGTAAGTGGATACTTAGGCCCATAGACATGTACAGTCCTCAATAATGAATCAAAATGCAGATGCGTTGTCATCCCTGAGAACTAAGATGCGATGCCTCATTTTCAGTAAAAAAGTTCTCCGGTTCTCACTTACCATATGAAACACTGCAGCATTAAGTGAGAGCGTGTTCCTACCCCGGTTGATAAAACATTTATTGATTTACTTTCGGGTTTAATATTATTTATTATAATTACAGTTGATTTCAGTACTAAAATATACTGATTTGTTCCACATACTACAATTGTTGTCATAAAAATGAAGCGTGTAAAGTCTAAAATTAACCCGCTAAACGGATGGCATCCGACACAAGCGGACACCATCTGTCACGCGCTCTGACAGATGTCAAAACTGGCATTGTGTTCGGGTTCGGAAAGCGTACCTATCGTCGTTTCAGGAAATATAATATGTTACAGTGCGTTCCGGAGTGAAGTTCTGGTTATATTTGGGTTAAAGAAGTTTTTAGTGCTAAAGCGTTTATGTGTAGATTAGTGTATATCGCCCATGGTATGTAAATGTTGGATGATGACGACCCTCTTATCCTACAACAAGATTTCATTGAGGTCAGAGGTTTCCAAACTTATTATCAGAACAATCTTTGCTGCTGTCGTAAGCTAATTGAGTTCGCTCCATCTGTCTGTTTGGTGCGATTCTTTGTTAAAATTGAAGAACTTTGGGTGCGTCTACGAGCACTTAAAAATTGACATTATTATCTTTTTGTCTAAGTCGAGTCGTGGACGTAGACTCTTCTCTTACAGTTTGGGAAGTGTACACAGTACACTTTGCGATAATCGCTAAAGTCAGTCCATCTCGTGGTAAATAGATATTGAGAACCATAGAGCTCTTCACATATCCTAGATTAAGCATCAATAGAGCTTGGTTCTTTCTCACTCGAGTCTCCTGTACGATTCTTGTACAAAAAGCAGAACAATGTTTTGGTTATGGGGTAGCATTCATATTTCTGTAACCTACGTCCTTCCATTTTTAACCTGCGACGAAAACAGAGCGGGTTAAAAGTTTACAGTGTGTGATGTCGTGATCCTGAACGGAAGAATCGATTTTGAATATTTTCGTTTGAAAAGTGTCTTAATCGAGAGTGCTCTTAACTATGCTCCAGCTTTGGACTTAATGGAAAGGCGTGCTAAGAGGCTTATTGGTGACCCGAATTTAATTAAAACTAATTTTACTAGCCTCGACCACAGGCGCAAAGTCGCCAGCCCAGTGTGCGCAGGAATTCAATAATTTGATTCGTCCCTATCTCTTCCACCATCGCACAACCAGACGTTCGGCCAGTCGGCCGTTCTTTGTCGACTTACCACGCATTCGAACCAAACGGTTTGCTACGTCGATCATCATGCGTACAGGAAAAGAGTGCAATAAGTTGCCAACATCTGTCTCCATCCGACTACAGTGTGTGGGGTGGGGGTCTTCAAGGCAAGAGTGAATAGGCTTTTGTTAAGTCAGTGCGCTTCATCATCTTATGCTACATCACCACTTACCAACAGGTGGGATGGGTAGGTTAAGTACTGGCTTAGAATAATTTAAAAAAAACACCTAATCATCATATCTTTCCTATTTATTGTATTACTTTGATGGTGGTTACTTGATTGAACGTTTTAGCGGTAACCAGCTATTGTGCGGAATTATAAATTGTACAGTGAGCAATAGGAGTAAAATTATTAAAACTGCATTTAATTTTCTTATTTGTATGTCATTTAGACCAGGCACCTAAGATTATATTTTATTCGGCTCTAGCATGTGGATATTGCAATTTTTACGTTATAATTTAAAATTATATTTACGTGCTACTGTGGACTTGATTGTATTTATAGGTAGTTATTTGTAATTTCTTGTTAAATTTATAAAGAAAATATTGATTAACAAATTAAAATGGTTATTTTTATTCGGACGCATGTCTTGCATAAGTCTGGACTGTGACACTGTATAATGAGTGTGAAATTGATAACTTGTGGTCTTTTGACGCAACGGCAGTGCGCTGTTTGGTCTTTAGGGATCCGTAGCCAATTTCATATAATTGCTCAAACACCTATTTTTCCCCATTTTTAATACAGTAAATCGTTAAATGCAGTTCCGCTACAATTTATTTATTCACCTTTCTCTGTTGATACTGGATTACGTTTGTCCTTAAATAAGTTATAGTTTTTTAAATATTATAAGAAGAGGGCTGGTTTTTTACTCTCACCACAAGGTGAGTACAGCCGTTCACTGAGAAAACGCAGTAGTGGCTTGGTGGTATATCATGAGGATTTATATGACAGTCTATTTTTTTGTTTGATGATTTCTTATATTTACGCGAACACTATACATGATTAAACTACTTTTACGGATTTTATCGAGTTTATTTTTTTTAATAAACGCGATAAAATCCGTAAAAGTAGTTTTAATCATATTTTTTTGTTGTTAATAATGCTAGACACGTTATGTAAATTAATAAAAAGGAGAAATATTGTTGCTAAAATAAATGATATTTTGATTTTAGAAATTTTTTGCACGTTTACACTAGAATTTTCTATAGATCAAAGACAAACATCCAGACTCGAAGCAATTGCATGTGGGCCATACAAATAAAAATTCTAACCCATAGAATACTATAATACATACATAATAGAACGGGGGGAGTGGGCGGAGCCTGTGTAGCCACTAAAATGTCACTAACACGTCAATTCACACGTATAAATGTCAACACGATATGTGTTTTGACGTTACAATCGTTTCCAAATTTCGCATGCAAATTATTTATAAAATGCCAAATTGCACCCTATTTACAAATAAATATGTATTAAAATTTAAACGATTTTTTTAATGATGATCTTGAACATTAAGCAAAAGTCAAAAATGTGTAATATTAATCAGTCTGTCAACACAGCTAATTGGGTTTGGCGATGCCAAACCTCGTACAAAATAAAGTTGACAGCCATTCTATTGTGTATTATAGTATTCTATGTTCTAACCCGCGGCCTTCGGCGGCGCAACTCAATGCTATGTCACAGCACAATGCAGCCGTCTAGCTAACCTAACCGTGAGTTTAACACTGTTTTCTGTCAATGTATCAAAAAGCGTTTGCATAGTTATAGAACATGTTGTAGTGAAATATGTTTGCCAGTTTATTGTACATTACATATTTTAACTATATTATATCTTTATAACTGCAGAAACGAACTGTTTGATAACAAATTTGTAAATATTGTCATGTTGGAAGATAAGTTTGAATATCTGTTGAAAATTTTACACATTTTTTGTGAGTGCGAACGCCACCATCAACAAAACATGTTGTGTGATTTATGTTATGAGATTTGTTTCAAAACATTACGTGTAGGATGTTTCTCAGTGCAAACGTATAAGAGCAATGTACATTTATCAACACTACGGAACCCTACGCTTTCGCAGTGTGCGGTTTCTTTCATTCCAATGTCACGGCAATCTGCGCTAAAGTTAGTGAACTTTGAAAGTCGTGTAGTCGAGGGTAATGATACAGGTTAGCGAGAGCTGAAGGCTGAACTGACACGAGACGTTCGCCTAATGGCTTTTTGGCATTAACTCGATGGTTGCCTTTGATGTTTTATGACGAAAAAAAATTCAACGTGATATATTTTGTATTAGAGTGGTAAGACACATGACGATCTTTCACATTTTTTTAATTTTTGTAGTCTTGAATACTTTTTACTTTGGTTTTTCTTCATAGATCAAATTATAATTAAACCTGTCGTTTAGATATTCTTTAATTTATATTTTGCCAATATTTGTTTAGCTTACACATATTAATGAAATATTGTTTCATAAAGATATATGAAGATATGGTAATGAAGCATATAGCCCACCTAAAGTTAAATCGATTTTTCAGCCCATAGTCTACCTAAATCTACTCCCAATTAAGAATCAAAGTGCATAGAATCGTCGACCCTGATGACTAAGTATAGTCCCTGGTTTTCGTCACTCGCCCCACGATACACTTCAGCATTACGCTGGTATTCTATGAGAGCGTGGTCTTTCCGGTCAAACCGACGAAGTTTCCATTCATTCGTACTGCAACGATATTACGCTAGAGCGTACAAAGAAAATGTAACTAATTAGTATATTAAATCGGTGGTATATGGATGTGAAGGAGGCGAGAAAGGTGTGTCATGATCGTGCCACATAGAAATCTGTAGTCTCTGCCTATCCCTCTGGGTGACAGGCGTGAGTGTTTTATGTATTTTTTATGTAGTAATGTATAAGGGGCGTAAGAACGTATACATTATTAGCTTGTTTACAACGGGGCTTGTAATGATTATAAGTGGTTAATTGTGCAGATTTATATAGCTACTACATGTACGTACGGTTATGTAAAATTTTAAGGTGACGTTTTCATATTTCAGTTTAATTTTTAATAACTTTTCAAACTTTTACTAATGAGGACGTCATAGATTAGGCTAGTTTTCTACTTTTGTCAAACATAAAACACCGGCCAAATGCAAGTCGGACTCGCACACGAAGGTTTCCGTACCATCGTAATAACACTTTTCTAGTAGGGGAGACACCTTTAATTTCTAATTTATTTTATTCTTGTTGTTATAATGACAATAGAAATATACGTTCTGTGAAAATTTCAACTGTCTACCTATTACGGATTATGAGATACAGCCCACGGACGGACGAACAGACAGTGGAGCCTTAGTAATAGACTTTCCGTTGGCTACCCTTCGAGTACCCTAAAAAGTAGTAACAAACTATAAATATTTGAAGTTTTACATAGTAACTACATGATTAATATCATTAGAAGAGCCTATTTTTCCCGTTCGGAACGAATTGCTTAAGTAGGTATTAAGGAACAAAAATGTCACCAATCTCATTACGGGTTCAGTCGTAGTATCCATTGTTCGTAAGTATTTGTTGCCTATCGTTTTGGTGTGATTACCGAGAAAGATATGAAAAGGAAAAAACAGGCGTCCGCCGTAACGACGCGGTGCTTATAAATTCCTTTTCGCGTGCGTACGGACATTCAGACTTTGCAATTATAGATATCGTTATGGCACGAAAGTTTGCGAAGGTGAAACATTTTCTACCGTTTTTCGCTGGAATTTAAAGTTTTTTTTTATATAAAACTAGCTTGCCGGGCAGACGTTGTTCTGCCCTTTTCGACGACCTTTTGTCGTGTTCTATTAAAAATCCTTAAATTCGCAAAAAAAAAATTGTGGGTCACTCATGGGCAAAAAAACAATCCTATCTCTCAAGTTGGACCATAAGTAGTGCTCGATTGACAATCTAAATGCAAATAGATGAGTTGGCACTTCCTAAGAAGGAATACCGCGTTTCCTGTAAATAGGGTCTCCAGTTCTCTACACCCATCATACGAAACACAGCAGTATTAAACTGCTGTGTTTCGTATGATGGATGTAGAGATTCTGTTAGAATGTGGTCCCTTTCCCCGGTCGAGGCGACCTATACTTGCTGCAACCATGCTATAGATGCAATGTTTCTCCACCAGGTATGTCTTAATGTAAGTCTGTGATTATTTAGCACATTTATGTTATAAGGTTTTAAAAAAAAATAAACAATTAGACGATATCTAGTGTGAAGCTATAGCTAGCATAGCCTTTGGTTTCCGTTTCATATGTTATAATTTAACTAATTAAAACAAAAGTAAAAATTAAAGGTTTATTACTAACACGGATCACGGTTCGTAAGTTTTATTATAAAACCAACATTACTTTCGGTTTTGTTAAAGAACTTGAAACCCATTTTGTTCTCTCTACTCTACTCATTCGCATAAATTTCCCAATACAGTATTTAAGGGTAAGGAGTGCCTGTCCCCACAGCGGATTGAATAAACACTACGACTTGAGTGGCGACAACCCTTGTAACGCTTGTTGGTAAATTTATTACAAGAGGCAGGGGTGTCCAATGCACACACCTTGGCTGGCAGAGGAATAAAACATTTTACGTGGTAGAGCCATACTGCAGCTATATTATAGTCGTAGCACGAATGGCTCGGCTCGACCGGGGCAGGACCACGCTCTCAATTATACCAGCGTAATGCTGCTGTGTTTCGTATGGTGAGTGTAGAGAATCAGAGACCCTTTTTAATAAAATCGAGGCATTTCATCTTAGTCCTCAGGGGTTAAATGCATTTATATTTTGATTCTTAATTGAAGATAAATGTGGATATCTATGGGCCACAGAATCCACCTGTCATCAATTCGACTGTGTGCTCGTTCGTCACCCTTCTCCTATATAAAATTATTAGGGCATAATATATGATGAAAACAATGTTAATGAATTTTATAATATTATAAATACAATAAGATATGATCGTAATTAATAAGTAATATAAACAAATAAATAAGTAATAATCACATTGTACCTGACTTCTAAAAATTTGCACCCCGCAAGGTATACTGCCAGCCGCCTTAGCTGATCGTCACTCTTAGTAACAAAATCTCAAAATTAAAATAACAAAATCTTTCAATATTTCACTCTCCTTAGCATGGCATTTAATAAGTGTAGTGGAAATTTATTTTAAGTAGTTTGAGATGAAGCTATGATCGACTAGACGCATTACCTATAGATAATTGGGTCATCGATTTGTAAATATATTCTTTTGATTCCGTTTTTAAATTACTTTGATAAGTATTTTTATATATTAATACGTGAAGATATAACTTTCTTCCCCTTTTAGTGCATATTGCGTGCACTGGGGAGTATGGGATTAGATATAGTTAAAGTTCATATGGAGAAGGAGTACAGGAAGCTAAAATTAATATCTTGTTATGAATACATTAAATAAAATGAAATAAAATATTATTTCCATTCAAACTGTCAATGTTACACTAAGGCTCTGACGGTTAAAATCACAGAGTAGGTTTAGTCGCCAAAGAGTATATAATACTCTACCTTTTAAATATCGCAAAAGAGTTTAAAAAGTTGCCTGCAAATAATTACTAACAGATTGACTGAATGAGCTGTGAATTTTGGGTGAGTTCAAATATTTCTTTTTTTCAATAGTAGTGGAGTGTATGTTAAGGCAAAAAGCGTTTATTTTATATTTCTATATTAGATATCTGTGATTTATATATTAATATGCAGTTTAAAGTGTTATACAACGTATTTATTATACAAACTTAAAGTATTAAAGTTGTTTAGTAACGTAAAAATTTTGAAAAAGGCCAAATGGACAACCCTATCGTTGTCTATAAAACAGCTTTGCGTCGAGTTTATTGAAGGGTCTATAGTATGAAAGTTTCGAGGAGAGTTCAATCTATCGGGCGTCGTCTTGCACGAAGAAAAACGCTCATTTTGCGGCATGATGTTGATTACTAAAACTGACGCATTTTTTGCACACTGTTGTACACTCGACTGTAGATTAACTGTTACAAAGTAGCACGATAATGAGTCTTATCTCCAAGGCGTAAAATACATCGTCGTATTTAACCTAGCTCGCCATTTATCGTACGGTTGTTATGTTCATTTATATTGACATTTCCATTTTTTTTTCTTTTGGAACGTGGAAATATATTTTTGGTCTGCATAACCTAAAACGAATAATTTGTTGCCGTTTGTTTCACGAACATACAATTATCATGAAAAAAAAACAAGAGTAGTGGTTTTCGATCGGCTATGGTAACGCCACACATTTTACGAAGAGATCGCATCTCCACTGCATTCAACTTGCTTTTATGCTTCTTCTGGCATACCCAGGTTTCGCTGCCATATAACAAAGTCGGTACCAACACTGCGTTATGTATTGCAAGGCGTGCACTCTTCACCACGCCTTGCCTTTTGACCAATGCATTCAGGGCACCATTGACTTTGTTTCCGGCAGCGACACGCCTATCCACATCTAAATCACATCTTCCATCCCGGCTGAAAGCACTCCCCAAGTATACAATTTTGAAAGATGACCTTATCACAAAAATTGATAGGGGCGTACTCCAATGGTTTGGGCACGTTGAGCGAATGAGTGAAGACCGAATAGTGAGGAAAATATATAGAGCTAAAGTAAATATTAAAAGGTGTCGAGGTAGACCGAGACTAACTTTCGAAGACCATGTGAGCAAATTGCTCGAAGAGGGGAAGGTCAAGAGTACTCGGATACCTAGACGTGCATGTATGAAGAAGTTAATGAACCTGAAAGAAGCGAAAGAGGTATGTAAGGATCGTGACACTTGGCGATCTGTTCTCTCTGGCTACCCCGTTAGGGACTGTGCGTGAAGATAAGTAAGTAAGTAAGTAAGAGTAGTGGTAGATTTGGGAATGTGGATAAAACCTCATTGCACGCGGGCGACCCGAGCTTGAACCCGGCAGATGTTAACTGCCATTTTAAGTGTTACTTGCTTGGCGGTGAAGGAAAACATAAGGAAACCTCCATTTTTGTGTGTATTAAAACTTTTAGAGTACTTGAGACAGTATAATTACAGATAGTGCGACCGATCATCTTAATCCACGGTGGTGGCAACACATCCTTTTCTAAAGTCAGAGGCCACCAGGTCTAAGGGCTCTATACACGCTAAGAGAAGTCGCCGGCTCTATGCAAGAATTCGTGTCGTTTCTACACACGAACTGTGTAGTGTGTGCAATGCTCGGCGCTGACAAAGAAAAAATCTTGTCTGCGCTAAACAAGACGAGCTCTGTGTTTGTGTTGCGGTGAAGCGAGAGGCGGAGTAGGTGAGTTGCTTCAGATAATTTGAGTTTTTTTGTACATGTGTGGACGTGTTTACGTACCAACGTTTTTATATATATATATATATATATATATAAATATAAAAATCATAAAGTTTATATATATTTTTTTTTGTTATTTGTAGTTAACATGATTCTATTCATTACAAACAAACGTGCGCTACACCCTACGCACGATTGACCGAAAACAATCTTATCGTTTCCACGTCTCCATTTATCTTGTCTGAAGCAGACAAGACAAGTTTTCGTGGGTAGATCCGACGAAATTCTTCTCGTATAAATGATGAATTGGTCTTATCTGCCGCAGACGCGTGAAATTTCTTAGCGTGTACAAGAGAGCCCTAAGGGCTTATGGTAGAACCACGCTGCAGCTATATTATGGTTGTAGCTCGACTGGGTAATTCTGCTGGGGAAGGAACCACGCTCTAACAGAATACCAGCGTAAAATAGCAGCTTAATGCTGCTGTGTTTTTCATATGGTTTGTGTAGAGAAGCGGAGACCCATTTTACTGGAAACGAGGTATTCCATCTTAGTCCTCTGGGGTGACAACGCATCTGCATTTTGTTTCTTAATCGAGGATAAATGTAGATGTCTATGGGTCACAGTCACCCAGTTTCACGGAAACTTGGCCAAGCGGTTATCTCGCGATAGCAAAAGCTTTAAGTGTTTCTGATGAATGTTTGTTATGCAAGTATGTCAAAAAATGTTTACCCTCAAGTTCAAGAGGGTAATTCATTATGTTTAAGTTAACCATGACGAATTCTTTAATTTTTAGTTGAATCGGGTCATTTGAGCGACTAAGTTCACATTTTAAATTTGTGTGTTGTGAAAAGTTTACTGTAAGGTTATTCAATTATTGTGATCTTGTGTCTTAATTAAATAACTAAAGGTGCTTTAAAGCCAATAAAAATGCCATTAACACCAGCACAAGTTGCACAAGCAGTAGCATTAATTGACCAAGGGCTGACACAGCGTGAAGTTGCTATTGTGCTTAACGTACCACGGTCCTCAATGCAGTATTCACTGAAACGATACCAGGAGACAGGCCGCTACACCCGCAGGCCAGGCAGTGGGGGCGTAAGGTGCACATCGGCCCGGGACGATCGTTTTATTGTTATGGAGATTTTGAGAAACCGCTACCTGACCGCTGTTGAGATACGCCAGCGGCTCCAAATCGCAAGAGGCGTTAATGTTAGTGAGCGTACGGTGAGAAGACGAATGGAGGAAGTGAATTTAAAAGCTCGTAGACCAGCACGAGGTCCAGAACTTCTCAGACAGCACCGAGTAGCCCGACTTCAGTTCGCAAGAGAACATGTCAATTGGACCCACGAGCAATGGGCTAGAGTGTTGTTCACAGATGAGTGTCGAATAGCTTTACGTGCTCCAGACGGTCGAGAACGAGTGTGGAGAAAAAGAGGAGAGAGGTTTCTACCCATTACCACCACCCAAACTGTGAGTTTCCATGGAGGCTCAATAATGGTATGGGGAGGTGTAAGTTCCGACGCACGTACAGAGTTGGTCATCGTCGATAATCGGCTTACAGCTACTCGATACATCGAGGAAGTTCTTCAGGAGCACGTAATGCCTTATTCGGGATTCATTGGACACGACCAATTCCTCCTCATGCACGATAATGCACGCCCGCACGTCGCACATTGTGTAGAGGAATATCTGGAAGAGGTTGGAATACAAAAATTACAGTGGCCAGCTCGTAGCCCGGACTTAAATCCAATTGAGCATGTATGGGGTATGCTCAAAAGAAAGATAAAGTCCAGCTCCAAACCGCCACAAACTCTAAATGAGCTCCGAAATGCAGCGCTGGCCGCTTGGGACAGCATACCGCAAGTTGATGTCAGAAACATCATACAAAGCATGCTAGATCGAATGCAAGCGGTTATCAGGGCTAGAGGAGGAAACACCCGATATTAAAACTGATAGACAATAAAGAAACAGACTTAATTTTTAACTTTGTAGTGTTTTTAAAGTGACAATGGAAAGATGTTAATTTTAGTGAAAACATGTTATCTTGAAAAGAAAAATTTCGGTGAAGTAAACATTAAATTTCTATGTTCTAAAACCATTAGAGACACTTATTGAATGCATCTACCCTTAATTTACTGTTAAAAAAACGTTTCAGTGCAAATAATCAGCAAATTCACGAGTGGCCAAGTTTCCGTGCCGGTGAGTGTATATAAAAAAAGAAATGGACAAAGGTGGTTTATTAATTATGTTGTAATTTTCTGTTTACTTCATGGCTGATATTACAGCCCTAAGTTAATGGGTATTGATTATCCGACATTTCCATTAATAGGTTCCGCGCACTGAAAGATAATGGGAATCAATATTCGGTATCAGTTCCAAAACACTTAATTATTTACGTTGTATGTTTTATTAACGTAAGCGATGTTATCACAAGGTAAACTGCAAATTGCTATATAAGCCTTAAAGCTTCTTAATAGCGCCATAGTAGTAGTTTTGGTCGTCATTCTGTGCTTAGTTGTGGTACATCGTAATAAACCCTTAGTGGAATGAGGTTATGAGGCGTTACTTTGCGAATATCCATTAAAGTAAAAATAAGGTGGTGACAGGGATATTGCACGCAATTGAGGGAGGATGTGGGAGGAGCTCCAAGATCATCAAACATCATTTTACTTTATTACGTAGATTTTAGCTAATTAATTTTTAACATCTTTAACGTAATTAGTCCTATCTAAGTAATAAGATCACTCTTAATTAAACACAATATGATTTTCCGAGTATTACTTAGTGTGTGTCCGAGGAAATAATAATATTTAATGTGATGTCTTGATTTATGATCTCCTAGTACCTCAAGGAGGAAGAAAAAAATTCTTTATTTGACATCCAATAAAAAGTTCACAGCAACGTTGTCATTACCTTTTTTATAGCATAGGGTGAAAAACGGGTACACAGTCCGCCTGATGGTAAGTGGTTGCTATGACCCATAGACATCTACATCTATCCTCGATATTCAAATCAAAAAAGAATCAAAATGATGCGTTGTCACCCGTGAGAACTAAGATGGAATGCCTTATTTCCAGTAAAAAGATCTCTACACTCATCATACGAAACACAGCAACATTAAGCTACTATTTTACGCTAGTATTCTGTGAGAGCGTGGTCCTTCCCCGGTCGAGCCGATCCATTCGTGCTTTTAATTTGATCATCTTTCGAATCGGACAGGCCATTTAACCAAAATAAGAGACGCGTTTGGACGGGGCGGGAAGGGGATGGTGGTGGGTGGGGGGGGACAGGCACAGAGTCTATTGCACGAAACCGCGATACAGTGTAAGCGGTATCTAACAGACAGAATTTTTGAAAATACTCGCTGTTACTATAAATAACAACAACATATTATATTTTAACTGTAACATTTATATTTTAGATGGATACATTTAGGGTGAAGATAGATGTATTGGCTATAGGTAACTTGGATTGACCATCCAGTTGCTTTGTGTGTCGACAACGAAAACCTCATTGAGAGAATCACGTGCATAATTTTGTTTTATAGACATTTTTTTTCATTTTTGTTATCGTTTGTCTACTTCAAAGTACTCAGTTAAAAACTTTTGTGGAAAGGGAGGAGCATTTTGAACAAAGCACGATACTTCGAAACTTTGAAATGAGTCCAAAGTAATTTCTTATCGCGAACCTAAGGTTATAGGGCCCTTTTTATCGATAAACGAGCATCCCGATTTAAACTTAATCACAATGAAAATAAAGTTTAAATTAAATTACAATATTCACACAAATGCAATTATTATTTTTCAAAGGAATGAACTGAATGACCTCTCGAGAAAGTAGAGCCGTCCTCGACGATATCTCCAGGAACGCCTTGAATGTTTTCATTATTGCCCGGAAGTAGAGCCAGCGGGATGGTAATGTTTTTATTAGTTTCTCTAGCGTCAACATTTGCTTAGAACAGGGGTGCTCGCTCTAACTTTACTTCCAGTGGCCAATATAGTATTTACCTTAACCTAAAAAGAATTATATTAATGGTATATATTTTTATCATAAAATTGCAATGTCGATGTGATTATCAATGTTGTTTAACGTTTTTTTTAAATGAAGTTTCTATGATCGGAGAAAAAACTGCAGTAACTTTTTATAGCCACCATACCGTGTATGATGGTGAAAATAGTTTTTATATAACGTTAATTAAATTAAGAAATAAAATAACATTTCATCTGATGAAAAGTAACCAGTACAGTCTATGGATACTTTAATAAGAAGTGACGCAATCCACGAAAAATTGATAAATTTTATGGTTTTTGATTATTTTAAAACTATGTAAAGTAAAGTAAAGTTGCAGCCTATATACGTCCCACTGCGGGGCACAGGCCTCCCATTTCTGAGAGGGTTTTAGGCAAGGAAGTGTCCGCTGCGCTGCCCCAATGCGTGTTGGCGAACTTCACATGTCTTCGAAATATTTTTATTTCTTCAACTTATTCCACAGACATGCAGGTTTCCTCACGATGTTTTCTTTCACCGCAGAGCACGTGATAAGTCAGCACTTAAAATTGCAATTAACAATTTCATTGGTGCCGGCGGGGATCGAACCCGGGTCACTCACGTTCTTTTATATCTACAGCGAGCGTTAACCATCTGAGCTACCACGGCTGTAAAACTATGTAATACCACATTAATAAGTCGTGTACAGGGGCGTAGTCCGGGCGGACCGATACGATAGTACCCAAATATACCATACCCTCAGGTGTGATAACACACCTGCATTTTAATTTTTAATCGAGATATATGAGCCGCAGCGTACGCTCATCAGGTTAACAATGAACTCTTTTTTCATCTTTATTTTTTCACCTTTACTTCATAAAAGAAATATTTATTACCTTTTTCACCGGTTCAGTTCCGAGAATAAAATGTAACCGCGTATATATCAGACGCGCTCCATAATAAAGTTTCTGTCCCCCTCTGATTCTTTGAATTGAATTTAGTGAGGTAGTTCAAAGCTTTTGGGATTTTTATGATCCCGTGGGCGCTTTATTCAGTTTCAATTTGGTGTGCGCACATTTGGCAACATGTTAGATCATAGAGAATTTAACCAAAAAAGGTTATATAGTCTTTGTGTTAGATACTGTTGCGACTTTTTTTTTCAAAACTGTATATGGTCTTGACTTTATTGCCACGTTTGTATTAACTCGCCTTTGTTCTTAGAGATTTTAAATTGATTTCCCGGTGAAACTTGAAATTTCGAACATAGTCATGGTTTATTAAAATTTTTAATACATTTTTTTTAAATTACTTTACCAAGTATTATATATGTATTATAAACAAATCGCAATTTTTCAATGATGAGTGATGATACTTTGTGACCATTTGCGTAACAAATATATTCACGTTAGTACTATCTAGCGACATCTGTAGAGCGTAAGATATTGAATAACAATGTAAAATAGCAGCTTAATGCTGTTGTATTTCGTATGGTGAGTGTAGAGATCCTTTTTAATGCAATCGACATATTTCATGTTAGCCCTCAAGGGTGACAACCAGTGACAACGCATCTGCATTTTAATTCTTAACCGAGGTTAAATGTCGATGTCTATGGGCCACAGCATCCACTTATCATCAGGTGGAATGTGTGCTCGTATATCACTCTTATTCCATAAAAAAAATATTAACCCTTATTGTGAGGCCTACATATTTCTTCTCAGTTGGAACTACTGTAAGTTTAATTTATGTTTTAACCCCGACGAAAGACAGAGGTGTTATAAGTTTGACCGATATGCGGGTGTGTCTGTCTGTGGAATCGTAATCGGGTGAACCGATTTGGTTGCGGTTTTTTTTTTAATTTTAAAGCAGCTTTTCTAGCTGTAGTTCTTCCATTATGCTTTATCAAAATTGATTTAGTCGTTTGAAGATCATCAGCTTTTTTTGTTTCGGGGGTTATTAAAGTTTTCAATTTAAGTTATCTTTGAAATTGTCCGTAAGTTCTATTTATATTTATTACTAACGATTGTTTTATAATCTTCAAAAACTTGTAATAAATTGTTAAATAAAAACAAATCCTTGGGCCTTTACACCGCATTGGGTAAGACTTATTTTACTTTTAAGGCAACGCTGTTTGATTTTCTCATTCCCTTATCCCTCGGGAAAGCTTTACGAATCAGGCGCTATTATGGAAATATTTGTTTTTTTTTCATCGCGAGTGATTTGCACGATTGCTTCGGGACTCTAAATGTCAGATAAACAGCGACTTTTTGGAGGGTTTATCGTAAACATTTTCTTTAATATTTTCGACGGATCTGTTTTATCGTGCATTGATGGAGCATCCTCTCATTATTTAAGAAATATACTAATAATAATAATAGTAATATAATTTATTCGCTTAAACATGGTTCATTAAGGTGACAAATAGTTCACATGTTTACCACATCTGGCACGAGAAAATTATTTTGCATATATTAAATCATTAGTTAAATTCATAAATAAATTAAATAATTTATGTACATAAATTTAATTTAATTAAATTTGCCATGTAAATCATTATTATTTTATAACTAGGCAAATCAAATGAATTTAGTTACCTATACAGCCTATTAAATTTCACTGCCGAACACAGGTTATAGGTTGCCTCATATGGTGACATTTGCCATAGTTGCCACGCTGCTGCCATCTCCTGATTTGTTTCCTCTGTCGCCTCTTACGACATCCACGAGACGATATGCGGTATTGGTGTAGTGGCGGTGTAAGAATACCCTATATCATCCCGTGGGGTTAATTTATTTAATTAATTTAGTATAGATAAAAAGCAAAATGACAATTAAATCTACAGAACATTAAATAAATATGTGCCTAAATACTCAACTATCTTATAGATATCTTTAAGCCTTGTGCTGTCACTAACACTTTAAGTCAAAGTAACTGTGACACCACGAGACTTAACGACATCTTTAAATTGAGTATCGTTTGAGAATTTGGCCAATAAAGTCTTGATACATCATAAATCTATTTTGATAATATGTCAGCTTTTGAGTTTCGTTTTAAATTTACCAGTTTATATGTCTCTTTTTTAATGCTTAACGAAAATTTATATCCCCGGATATACAGTATGTCCGTCACGGACTAGCGATATTCTAGGTACTTATTATAATATAGCTATTTTAATACAAAAATACACCACACACTGAGGTCTAATTCCCTCCCCCTCTATGTGGCGGCCATTTTTATACTCGTTACTTTAAATAATAAAAGATTTACATTTTTTTAATTATTGTAAATTACTGCAAAAAACCGTTTACCCTTTTAATTTTTTTTTGGTAACGGAAACGATAGACAACATAGTTGTCCTTTGAATGAGCTATTTTTTTATCTCAGTACGACCAAAACTTTGAGAGATATGAATATTTTTGTAAACACGTAGAGAATATCTCAAAAAACAGAAACAAAATGTAGCTGTATTATAAGTACCTAGAATATCGCTAGTCCGTGACCGGACACACTGTATATAAGAGAGGGGGTAATAATGTAAACACCTTTTACGCTGCTTCCCGTCGCCGATCTGTCACATAAACACGGTTATATATCGCCATCTATCGTAAATCATAAGATATGTTAGACGCCTCTCACAGGACCTACTGGACGAAATGGGATTATAGTTTTTCAATCCTGGTTATAATAATAATAATTATGGAATTGATATAATAATGGAGTTATTCGGATTATTTCTCACGACACCATCCACACCATCTGGATGCTTGGCGGTCCATCATTGTGTGTTTAACTAGGAGTTTTCTTACTTGCATGACTTCTTTGTTTACCACCGGCGATTTTTCCGGACCGATACGACTTAGGTACCTTCAAGAAATAAGCTTACTCAGTTACTAAATTTTAAAATGCCGGCAACGCTCCTGCAATTTCCATGGTGGTTCGGTTGTTTATGGGCTGCGGTTGACACTTTCCATCTGGTTAGCCGCATGCTTTTAAAAAAGAGTTACTATTTCTACACCGGTGCCCAGAACAATGGCTTTTATTTTGGGGTTATTAATGTTCCTCTAATTTCGTGGTAAATACTTGTACCATGAAAACTTTTCTCAAGATATTATCTTTCAATCCTTCACAAATTAATGGCACAATGTTGATAATAGAAGTGTACAACATTTAAATAACTTATTTCCAGGAATAGTGCAACAAAAAGGTATATTACATTAAAATTATAAAATATAAAAGCAAAAAGAGTGGGGTCAGATCTCTCAAATGCCTGCGGTTTACTCTAAGACGTTATAAATGTAAGAAATTAAAATAGTTGTATGAAGCAGCGGAAACCGCTGCAAATAGCTGGAAGGAATTTACTCAACCCTATTAAGTTAGCTTTCATTAAAGGCATTTCAAAAGAGATAGTTTCATTGAATAAATAACAAATGCGACTAATTTTCAAGATTGAATTATAAAGTTTAATTGCGAAACTAGTGCGTCAACATGCGACTAACCACTGTACGATACAATGGTAATTGCTTCTTATACCTTTTTTAAGTCAATGATTGACTACTATCCCATCTGATGGTAAGAGTTGATGCAGCCGAAGATGGCAAAGCGTATTGACTTACCTCAAGAAAAACCTATTTACTTTTGCCTTAAATACACGCACATTGTAATTGGATGGAAAGATGTTGGCAAATTATTCCACTCCTATGCTGTACGCATTACGAACTTCGAAGTTAACCGTTTGATTCGAATGCGCCATTTTAACAACAAAGAGCTCGTGATGTGATGTTATTATTTAAGTGGTAGCGCCACGTTGCAGCTATGTTATCGTTGTAGCACGAATGGGTCGGCTCGACCAGGACAGGACCACGCTGTCAGAGAATACCAGCGCGAAATAGCTTTATGCTGCTGTTTTCCGTATGGTGAATGTAGAGAACTGGAGACCTATTTTACTGGAAATGAGGCATTCCATCTTATTCCTCACGGATGACAACGCATCTGCATTTTGATTTGTAATCGCGGATAGATGTAGATGTCTATGGGCCTCAGCAACCACTTACCATCAGGTGGACTGTGTGCTCGTTTGTCACTCTATCTTAGTGATTACTTAGTGATTGATTAGCGAGTTATGATTACGGCGGTAGCAATACTTGACGTTTCTTTGCGTAGTAGAGTCCGTGACGAGGATATCCGACGTAGAACCATCGATAGCAGACAGCCTCTCGAAGACCTGTTTTCGAGCGAATTGTAATAGTTTAGATGGGATGACAACTGGACTCGCTGGGAGTCAATGGATGCAAGTGACTCAGAGTTTTAATTTATTTATTCATTACAGATTAATAAATATAAAAGCCCACTGTTAAACATATTTATAGCTCGAGGAACCGACAATCGATGGGGAAAAAAAGGTTCTCGAGTAGCAGCCTCGTACCGGTGGGCGTAGTGTGGGGCGACCCTCCACTAGATGGAGTGATGACCTGGTAAGACATGCAGGAAGTCGATGTATGCAGGTGGCTCAGGACTGTGCTTTGTGGCATTACTTGGGAGAGGCCTATATTCAGCAGTGAATTTGTGGAGGGCTGTAATGATGATGATGATGAACATAGGCCTCTAACATAGGGAGATATTTGCCATTGCCCACTTGACAGGCGGATTGATAACTGCAGCTTTTTAATTTCTATATGTTATAAGGATGCTGCCCTTTTCCTTATTTATTTCCCTCTGTGGCCTCTTATGACGCCCGCTAGACGATATAGGGTAATGAATATTCTTCACCGCTACTACAATGCAAGAAATTTGTCAACATAAATGTGTATAAAATAAATTTATAATTGAACTATAACCGTCGAAGGCTCTCAAGGAACTAGTAAACGTGAAAAGGTTACACGTGCGGTACGTGGAACGTAGAGCCCTTGTTAATTTGTTGCATGCATCGTAATATATAAATGTTTATTTTACAACGCGGAAGCTATGCGACTGCACCCCTAAGATGTAACGGGGCCGGATTATAGAGGTTTACATAATCACAGGAAATATGTTTTATCTATTGCAGGTTATTAAAATTACAGCCTCCAATATAAAAGAGTAATGGAGCTGTAAAAACGACCATTGCTCGTGTTTTTACTTTATTAATAGGCACTACCGCTGTTTGATACAATAATAGGTACAATAATTCAGTTTTTAAACTGAATTACTGGTTCTCTGTGAGCACAATAGTTGCGCTACCGTCGCAGACGGACTCCTAACACTTAGTGAACATTTGTTGCAATATGTCGTCTGTTTTCACTAACGTTTTTCAATTTGTTACTATCGACATTGCCCACTGAACAATCACCATAGTCCAATGTTGGATGTCGCTCTCTCGTTAGAGCGGTTGATTAGTCCGTTCCGCTCTCTGAATACATTTTTCGCACATGCCATCGCTCTAGTGGGCGTCCCATCTCGCATGCAATATGCGATGTGAGACGCACACTACGCATATTCATACACATTGAGTAATCGAATTTTAAATAAATAAATATCACCTTAACATAACTGTTCTTTCAATTAAATTTTAACCAACTAATGTTAGTTGGCTCCGTGGTGCAGTGGCGTGGATTTTGCACGGAACAAGTATTTGTAAAGCCTTCAAATAATTGTTACGGGTCTCTATGTTTGTCCTTGTGCAATTAATGCATATTGACTGCCTCCACGCTACAAGAGAAAATCCTAGTGTGAAAGGTAACGCTATTAAAATAATTTAAAACCTTCCAAGTCCTGCTCTGTCTAAGTCAGCTCGTAAATCTCTCGCGAACACGATGCCGGCGCTTGGTTTGTGTCTCGTTTACATAATGGATCCACCGCCATAAGTGATTTTATATTGTTGCTTTAAAATATGAAATGTGCACCAGTAAATAATTTAATTTTTATAGTTTTTTTTTTATCAACCACTTTGTTTTTGTTATGAAGAATTATGGTTATATTTGTCTATACTACTTTATCTTATTTTTGTTAAAGTTATAATCGAGCTAAAGGTCCACCTGGTGTAAAAGGTTACTATAGCCTGTAGATACTTGCAATCTCAATCAAACTTCAAACAGAAAAGTTCTTATATAGATTTATCACCCTGGAAGCTACGATGAAATAGCTCACAATCCGAAACACAAAATTCCAATTGTACCGTAATAATCAACCTTTTGGTGGTAAGTGGATATATATACATAGACATCTACATTTATCCTCTATTAAGATTCAAAACGCAGATGCGTTGTCACCCTTGAAGACTAATATGGAATGCCTCGTTCCCAGTAAAAAAGGGTCTCCGGATCTCTACACTCACCATACGAAACACAGCAGTATTAAGCTGGTATTTTATGCTGGTATTCTGTGAGAGCGTGGTCCTTTCCCGGTCGAGCTACATCCATAATATAGTTGCAGCGTGACTCTGAAACGTATAAAATCGTTAATAACAGAGTGACATTAAATTAAAACCATTCGCGATCTTATTGTAATAATTAAGAACAGGCACTGTGCAACATGTTTTAGGTTGCAGGTTTTCCTGCAAGTAGAGTATGGTTACGGTATCATTTTAAATTTTCATAGTGTTCTGTCTATCTCTCATTGTTGATCTGAGCTGTTTTAAGCAGAACAGAGAAACCTCCACCGCCCATAAAATAATAATGGTCACCATACGAGTAATATGGTTTACAAGTCCATAGGTAGTACATATGGCAGACATTTATGCCAAAAAAACATCACCAGGCAATCAACCATTAGGCTTAAAAGAGATAGACACAAATAATATAATGATTATTTTCATTTGACAGACGGTGCAGCAAAATCGAAAAAAAGAAAGATAAAAGGTGAAACAAAGTGAAGTAACAGACTTGTATAACGTAATATGATATTATGGATATTTTTCGAAGTTGTTGCGTGAGAAATACCACATTAGCGCAAGGGTTCACGTATATATAGAGACACAGCATGTGATGCGTGTATGGACGAAGGCTTGGAGGTGCCATAAGAGAGTACAACCAGATCCAAAAAACGTACTGGCTCTAGCTAGGACGAAACAAGTATTTAAAGATACAGTTACAGCCTATTCATGCCCACTGCTGAACATAGGCCTCCCCCATAGATTGCCTATAAGGGGGACATTTGTCATAGTGTCATGCTGCCGCCCATCTCCTGATTTGTTTCCATCTGTCGCTTCTTACGACACCTGCGGGATGATATGGGGTAGTGGGTATTATGGCAATATGCAAGTAATTTTTTCGTGTCTGAATGTCTGTCCATGTACAATTTATGTATTTGAAACGCCTTCACCATACGATGGAAGAAAATCCTAGTGTAACGTTCGAAAAAAAATTGAAATGTAATCCAGGTTTCGCGATTAAAACCGCTGTGAGTAAAATGTGTTACAAAATTTCACAGTGACATTTAATCCGCTGAAAAAACAACTAATGAATTGATTGTAGATTAGATTTGTTCAGCTTATTAACGTGCCCTACGGTGAACATTTGATTTAATTAATCGTTTAGTCTTTTTTTGTAATTTAACCCTCGAACGATCGGTTTTCATGCCAGGTACATGTTATCGTTTGAATTAACGTTCACGGATTTGGGACTTAGTTATGTTTAGTTAGGCAGAAAATGTATTCTGTTTTATTTCAATAATCAACAAAGAAGTTCCATGGGAAATATTACTTATTAATAGTCTTTTTAAGAGACTTGCAACGCGCCTGCGATTTCCCTGGTGTTCATGAGCGGCGATTGTTACTTACCTTCAGGTGAGACGCATGCTCGTTAGCCTCCTCTTATATACAATAAAAAATTAACTGTAAAGCATGAAATTTCTGAGCAAATGATAAATTTCGTAAAGACTGCTAAGAAGAGACTTCTTTACCCGAGACCGCCCGTAAACCACTTCTTGTAATTAGGCGGCATTATTTAAAATTATACTAAGATTTTTAGTAGTAGTTTTAGTCTTTTCTCTTTTAAGTTATTGTGGAGAAGACAAAAATACCTCTCAGTTGATTTATTTTATTTATTTTTTATAGTTAAACGGTGACAAACGAGCACACAGTCCACCTGATGGTAAGTGGTTGCTGTGGCCTACATCTATCCGCGATTACGAATCAAAATGCAGATACGTTATCACCCGTGAAGACTAAGGTGGAATGCTTCGTTTCCAGTAAAAAGGGCCTCCAGTTCTCTACAATCACCATGACAACTTCGTTGAGGTACTATTACGCTAGTATTCTGTGAGAGCGTGGTCCTACCCCGGTCGGGCCAACCTATTCGTGCTACTACTGATTTCAATTAAATATAGGCAACTTCAAGTCTTTAAGGAAGTCAGCAATTATTTACAATGAACTATTTCATCGTAATAGTTTAGCCTAAGTAATATCTAAGTAAATCGATCTGTCCCTAATTGTTCATAAATGATGAATGTTATGTTTTATAATTTATAGTAAAACTCCAACTGGGAGTCCACGTCATAATAATGGCTAGTGCACCACATGGAATCCTACAACACCTAAGGACTAACTAACAATACCCCGCAGCATATTTAAACTGGCTTTTTTATAATTCAATCCCGCACGCGGCAACGGGTGAACTTCTGTTTTGTGGCATAAGCTGGTAACATAATAGAACTTATTACATACTTACGTATTAACACAAATGTAACGTTTACTAAGTTGCGAAAATGATGTACTTCAGCTTAAGAAAAATGGATACAAAATAATACTATGGTGAAACTGATATTTAAAAAGCACTTTTATAAATTCGAGAAACCTACGCCATCGGTTTAAAAAGTACTACCGCTGGAGAGCTTGTCAGAAGATGCGGCAAAATACTCACAAATGGACTAATTTTCTCCCATAAGTCTACTTCTACTAGCTAAAAAAAATCTAAAGAAACTCGTTGTAGCCATACATTCTTATTCTTTATATAATCATCTAATTGTATATCCTTGTAGCGGCGCTGTCGTCGCGCCGCAAGCGAAACACTCCGAAGCCTAAATCACGCTATCAACATTCCGAATCATAATCAGTATATATAGAACACCTCCGAACTATAACTCGGAGTGTTGGCCGCTCCCCGGGCAGAACACCTTGCCCGGCGGGAGATCTCCCCTTTTCCTTCCTCACCGGCCACAGTGGTGACTAACCGACGTGATATGAACACGCAACCAAACAACCTTCGGAAACTCAAGCTTCATCACCGTCATAGAATACCCCACCCATTCGCTCCCGAGCAGATATCGTCTGCAGTCTTCTTATCCTGCATGCCATCTAGCTTCACAAGGTTCATCGCAGCACTGGAATAATAATGCTTCCTGTTCCTTCAAGCTACTCTCTGCGCCATACAGTGTTCGGCACGGCTCTGAGCCTTACTGCTCGCCTATGCTTCACGGCACTCTCGCAGATTACTTGCCTTCTTCTCGACTCACCGCAGACTACAAGGCAATCTCCTGGTACTTGCACATTCGTCGGCAACGAGGCTGCACTACCGACCTCCGGTCTGAGCAGGGGGGTGATGTAGCGGCGCTGTCGTCGCGCCGCAAGCGAAACACTCCGAAGCCTAAATCACGCTATCAACATTCCGAATCATAATCAGTATATATAGAACACCTACAAACTATCACATGGAGTGTTGTCCGCTCCTCGGGCAGAACACCTTGCCCGGCGGGAGATCTCCCCTTTTCTTACTTCGGCCACACCCTTTTTCATAAGAATGCTTTTTACATGCGTTCTGATTTTTTTTATTGTTTTTAATGAAATTACCCCCTCACTAGGATTTACTCATGTATCGTGGAGGCAACTTACAAACATAAATTTCACAAGGACAAACATCCAGACCTCGAACCATTATTTGTAGGGCATACAAATACTTGTTCCGTGCAGAATTCGAGCTCGCGGCACTCAACGCCGAAACTTGTTAAAGCACAGCTCTACAGATCCGTCATACGCTCCACTGTCGAGCACATACAGGTCTCTCCTCATTACCGCATATTGAGAGACTTCTTCTTCGTATTGTTTTACAATTACAGGCTTTCTCACGATGTTTTTCTTAACTGCCGAAGTTACCATGAAATAAAGACAATATTGCTATGGCGCCGTTCAGACGCCGCTTCGACTTTCCGCCGCCACTGAACTTTACGCTACTAATGATCTTTTTCTTTGATTAACTGTCTAATATGATTGTATCCAGTCTTGTCCTCGTTGATCTAGTGGTTATAGTAGTGCGACTGCTGATCCTGAGGTCCCGGGTTCAAATCCCGGATCGGGACACAAAATCTATTATTGATTAAATTCTCAGTAGCTGCCCAGAGTCAGGAAGTTGGCGGTGTCTCATCAATGTGCTTCGGAAAGCACGTAAATCAGTTGGTCCTGCGCCTGATCGCTCTCTGGTCGTGTCAGTTTACCATCCTTTCGGATTATGAGAGTGAGGGAATAGAGAGTGCACCTGCCTGCTTGCGCAGACACTTGGGCACTATAATTCTATACTGCGCCGATGGCTTGTCTCCGTTGAGACCGGTCGCCGTGACGGAAATTCGGTCTAGAGGACATTATTAAGTCTTGACTTTTAATTTAACCACAACTTTATTATCAATCATTTACCGCCCTTCACAAGTCCGCTGCTGAACATAGCCAACCCCAAGTAATGCCACAAAGTACGGTCCTGAGCCACTTGAATCCACCGACAACCTCTATACACTAAAAACACATCAACAATCTACTAATACTTAAAACCTGCATCCTGCGTCCTACATCCAACCACAAATTGAAATTAATAAAATTTAATTTTTAAGAACATAATTTTCGTTCGCACTAACTTAACTGCGAGCGAGCACATTATAAATTAGTGCTTAAAATTGCAACTATAAAATTTTATTTAATTAGGTGTCGCCGACGAAGATTGAACTTTCTTTTGTGGTGCACTATGAAATTTTAATGCGAGCACTAATCCTTTGAGCTGCTACGGCTCTACGAATATTGCTTAAGAAATATATCTAGCAGAATAGTTTTTGTGCAAGGTACTCTAGACTCTAACTTTTATTCAAATTTCGACATTGTGGAATTTGAGTGTAAGATCGGTATATCGCCATAATATTAAGGGGTTATAGTAAGTCAGCTCAAATTCTAATTTCGCCACCACTTCCCCGCGCATCGTATGCTATGTACCCGCATGTTTGTAATCACTAATACTGTAAGTAGATAGGTGGTTAGATACTTATTCCATTAGGATTATCATATTTATGCCTGTTTCTTAACGCCAACCCAGTCGCTTCTTATTTTTATCACGGTTATTTCCCATTTTGATTTTACGTCGTCCTGTTGCGTAATGTGTATTCTGATCGTAAACGACACAACCTCCCCCTTCAAAAGCCTAAGCGATACTAACGGGCACAGAACACTATTACTCCTATCGGAGAAGAACGACAACTTCATACAAAATCTAAGAAATGAGATATATAACCACTAGCGCCATCTATCGTCGGCCTCCTGCACTTCTCATGTGGCGGGAAAATTTGAATGTGGTCTTTTTTTTATTTGAGGTATTTTTGGGTTTCCTATCCCAGCGCTAAATAAAAGAACAAAAATTACAAAATTTCTATTTATTTATTCAAAATAAAAATACAAATTGAAATAAAAAACATACATAACTTAAGAAACAATTTCTCCAGCAGTTTAGTTCTTTGTATAAAGACATTTGATGGGTTTAAACATGAAAAGAAAATCAATAATGATTACAACATTTCAATTACTTAAGTAAACAATGATAAAGAGTTGAAATAAGATTTACAATCATGGATGAATTGATAATATGCACAATGATTGTCTACAATAACCAAAATATCAATATTTTAATCTAAAACAAGTTAATTAATAAATAAGCTCCTACACACAAGTGCAAAGTGCAACATTCACAAATAATAATTGTGTTTTGATAATATTTGGTTGTCTATCTACTTCCCTGAATTGACACTAAAAATTTTGTCTCTATATTATATGCAATATATTAAGTATTGAATGCAGCTTATAAATAGAATAATTTTAATTCAAAATTATAAAACATATTAAATATTAGATTACAAAAATATTTCTTATTTCATTTTAAAAAGTTTCATATAGAGATACATACTTTCTTTTTCAGGTTCAACATTATGTGTTATGCTTTGATGTTTGTGGTTGTTCTTCAGTGGATATAATGTTGTCCTTTTTGAAGATCCTGCTTGTGGTTTTGCAGCAATAATTTGCGAGGGACCAGCTTATGATTCCATAAAATAAAATGGGAATACACTTTGTTAGTCTGGAAATAAATAAAAACTGAAATAAATTATAGTAATGATTTCTTATATTTACGCGAACACTATACATGATTAAAACTACTTTTACGGATTTTATCGCGTTTATTTTTACTTTTTATTTACTTTTATTTTTAATAATATTAATAACTTTTATTTTTAATAATATTAAAAATAAAAGTAAATAAAAAGTAAAAATAAACGCGATAAAATCCGTAAAAGTAGTTTTAATCATAAATTATAGTATCATAAAATTATTATATAAAATTAAATTAACATTATATTCATTGACATTACTTTCATAGTAAACCAGTCCCTACTCATGGCACTATATTACCCTTCTATCAATACAAAATAAATGAATGGATCTTGTTCATCCAACTTGCTCTATAATACACCCACTATTACAATTAATATAACAAAATAAGATAGTAAATACAATAACTATGTGAAAAGAAATCTTGTGTTTATCTATTGTTTGAGAACCATTTGATGCATGTATTTCTACTGCGTTGTACAAGTTGTGCCTTTAAATTTGATAGGTTTAGGACCAAATGTAATTATTCATATATTGTGATGCCGGAACTTTCTTAAGGTTTGTTGATTTAAAATAAAATTTGATTGTTAAAAATAATATGCAGTGTGTTGCACTTTTAATAATGTAAGGAAAGGCTTGTGCTAACTTTATAGACTTCAATCCTTTGGATGCTTTGTCCGATCCAATTATTATAAATTAGTTGAACGAATTAACAGGATTCAAACTACCGTATGTGGTCTGTCCATCCATGTTAGATCCCGATGATGGTCATATGAATAATCATCATCTTCTTTACGGTCTATCAAAGTCCACTCCTGAATATAGTAATCCCCATATAAAATATCTGAGTAATCCTTAAAGAAAACTATATACATACCATATTACCATATACATTATACACTTTACTTACATCACATGGGACTGCAGTGCTTAAGAGCTTTTTCTTGGTTGCATCATTAAATTAACCATCATGAAAATGTTTTTCACACAGCATTCTGGGCTTATTATGTAGCATTGGAAAGCTAAAGTAGTATACTGCTCTTGAGAAGGAATATAATATTTCGCCCATAATTTACAACTGAAAACAAAAGATATAATTATTAAATACAAATATTATCAAAGTAGGTCCAATGGTTTACAAACCAATAATTTGTTTTTAAATGGTAAAAGAGAAACAATAAGTTGGACAAGAGATTTACTTTAAGGTTAGAACTTATTAAATAGTGTATATGTATTTCGTATACGTACCGCAAAATATACTTTACTGCGAATTTCGGAAACCTAAATAATTTAACGTTGTCAATGGTTGGTATGCTGTTGCACTTAGAACACTTTTTCTATTTTCTTTATCCGCCATTGCAGCGTAGTTTTTAAGAGTCACCATTTCGTATTTCACTACGATTCATTGACTAACACACTGCACATCATATAAATGAAGGACATTAATCTCAACTCAACATCGTAAACTTGCAAAATCTCAGTAAAAGACACAAGCAAAACAAACATAACAACCAATCATGAACAACAATAATTTATACGGCGACGCCATATTATGAGAAAAGAGAAATATATACTCATTAGGTATTTGGTGTTACCAGTAAAAAATATAATTTTCTACTCATTGAAAATCAAAACAAAAAGAAAACATTTATTTTTCTTTTACTGTCAAGGATATGCTAATATAATAATGTAGAAAAATACGACAGGCATATTTATCTTCCTATTGATTATTATTTCTGTATTCAAAATTTTTGAGTGTAATTTATCTTTAGCAAAATCTTACTAATTATGAAACAAGACATTTATCTGACAAATGGCAATAGTAAAATTCAGCCCCCGTAGGTATTTCATTATGTCCATACAGAGTTGACCGGGCCTGCTAACGGGGCGACAGGAACAGTGTTGCCAGATTTTTTTTCACCTTCCCCCTAGATTTTTTCAAAAAAAAACCCTAGTTTCCCTATGTAGGGGGATAAAAACCTCTGAATTTTTATTCGGTCAAGTTTCGTGTGAATCAGATTTATCAAAAATAAAAAGTTTTTACTACATACAAGCTACGTAATTAGACCATTCAACCCAATGGACGAGTAATGTGCCTAATGCTACGAACAAAAAAGTCTGTAATTTTTGGTGCGGGGGGAAGAAACACTACATAGACAGTACTGCACACCTACTCAATAAAATTTTGTGTCACTAAGGCAAAAAACAACAAAACAAAACACACAAATCTAAATCTCCAACACTATTAAATTTTGTATGTAGGTTAAATACATCAATATAGAAAAAGTTATGAGTATAAGACGGACAAATTAATTGCGATACTACCATGAGTTTGGAGGTAAGTTTGGATTTTTTTTTCTATCGAGAAAATTTTACGGAATCGTGTTATCGTCTAACATAGTCCTTAACATTAATCCTCAACTTTACCATATATTTATTTCAAAATTAATGCTGCAATATTTTCGGCATAACGGAGGATCTTGCTAAGCCATTTGAGGTTATATTTCCCCTTAACTTCCGTCCATCCAATACCAATATAATTTATAAAATGGCAAATGTGCGATATTTGACGTTACAGTTACCTTCACTGCCTCTTAAAGTCCGCTGCTGAACGTAGGACTCCCTCAAAGATTGCCTCATTGGGTGGATATTTGCTATAGTTGCCACGCTTGGCAAGCGGGTTGGCATCTGCATTTTTAGTTATTTTTAGGAAGACGCTGCAGCCCATCTCCAGATTTGTTTTCCTCTGTTACCTCTTACGACACCCACGGGGTGATTTGGGGTACTTAATGGATATTCTTACACCGCCACTATATAGTAATTTCACATTATGATATTTTATTTCAAGTCAATTATCCCTATGGCATATACATATAAAACACATACTCTTAAAATTCGATCCTATATTAGAAATATATCATGATTTCCAGAAATAATGATTGGAATTTGTAAAGGTGAAATTACTAGCTTCGGCTTACACTAAAATAGGCTTATTGGAAAGATAGGGAAATTAAATAGGATGAGTTATGGTATCCATTGCGCGGGTGCATCGGTAGGAAATTGCGTGCCTAGCGAGTGCAACGCTCGGCTGGGCGGCGAAAGTGTGACGCGGATACGAAGCGGATTGATGTGGCAGTGAGCGTGCTACGAACTCGTTAAGTTGTCGGAATAGTGACGTTTTAGCTAATTAGTGTAGCTGTGAATGGTGTGTGTTCGTTTGGTATCTGAAAGTAATGGATTTTTTTATAACATAGTATATTTTCTCTGTATCTACATATAAAATCAATTGCCGTCGGTTACCCTCGCTAAACCTCGAAAATGGTTTGACTGAAGCTGATGAAACTTTTTGTGTGCGTTTGTGTGGATATCTGAATGGTTTAGGTTCACAATTGGATCCGGTAGATAGCGCTGTTGTTGAGATCCAGACATTATTCGTGTTATGGTCATAGTACGAATGGGTCGGCTCGACCGGGGAAGGACCACGCTCTCACAAAATACCTGCGTAAACTAGCAGCTTTGTACTGCTGTGTTTCGAATGGTGAGTGTAGAGATCTGGAGACACCTTTTTACTGGAAACGAAGCATTCCATCATAGTCCTCAGGGGTGACAACGCATCTGCATTTTGATTTGTGATCGAGGATAGATGTCTATGGGCCGCAGCAACCACTTACAATCAGGTGGGCTGTGTGCTCGTTTGTCACCCTTATTCTATAAAAAATAGTATGTTAATAAAAATGAAGTAAGTAGATTTCGGGCACTAATCTTTTTATAACACTTGTTTCACTCATGTCCGTCTAGCCATGTCCTACGCTCACACCTATTTCTGCTGTAGTTTTCTGTGTTCGAACAAAAAATCTTTAGTTTCTTAGTTTGAAGTCGATTGACGTCTTTGATTGACGGCAGTAGCTACTTACCATATTATGTACTGTGAGTTCGTTTGTAATTTCAGTTTTATAATTAAAAAAAAAACACCGAGAGAAACACCTGCAATTTTTCAAGAGTAACATTAAATTCCTTTGCTTTGGATGTAGTTTAATAAATATAGCTTAGTAATTTAGGAAGATTCCATTTTATTTAAAAAAAAAAACATCGATAAATCGCAGTGGAAGATATAGATTTATATTTTTCTATTTGTTAATGCAAATAGAAAAAATATAAATCTATATCATGGAGAAAACGGGGAAATATTGTTGTATGGACTTAACGCTGCCCGGATATCCGCTCAAGGTTGCATTACTACAGGAATTAAGTTAGCTAATTTTATTTAATTACTGTTGAGTATTTTTACTTAATTACTGTTGATGAATAGAACTTAAGTTAGATACGTTTTGTTTATTTGAATTTATCTATTCGTATCTTCTTTACCATTATCATTGCACTTTAAAGTTCACGGCTTGTCATGTTTATGTAGGAGTGTGTCATTCATATCAGATATTTTGAAACATTTGTCTGTACTCACTACGCTTACAAACTGTGGTGGGTGCTCAAAAAAAAATTCCTCCTCGTAATTGCACCGTTACCGTCTTTACTAGGAGGCAGAGTCTGCACAGTGTTTAGGCAAGGTTGTTATTTCGAGGATAAATTGGTATATCTCTTACACAAGGTGACTCTTTTTCAACCATTGTTAAGGCAAATAAATTAAAACTAAATAGATTAAAGGTGTTAAAAACACGTGGTAAATTCAAACAAACTTTCTTTGCAATAAAATTATATAGTTAAGGTAGCTCGCAGGGAGTATTAAGCTATTACTAATTACTACGTACATGGTCAATTACTATATTGTTGTACGTTGCTCTAACCACATCTAGTATTTGAATGTCTATGCATTATTGGCTGCTGCGAAATTATTTCAGGCGTTATTATTAATTTCACGTAATCACAATACACCGTACTCGTGTTTATGCAGCACGATAATGAAAGCTTATATTTGCTGTTCTTATATATTACATGTCTGCGCTGTAGACAGTTAACATAAACTTTAACAAATATACAGATATATAATACTAGCTGAACCCGGGAGAGGTTGTTCTACCAGTCAATAGTATCATAAGTTGTGTTCAGCAACGTTTTTAATTTTTATTTTAGCGCATGCAATTTAATTTATTAATTGTCGCGCTTGAATAAAAAAGATAGCAAATAAAATCAAATATTTTAAGTTTTGTTTGTTTAATTTTTTTTCATTTTTTTAGTTTATAAATATAATCCTTGTCCGTTGAGAAATACATATATATGTATATCAATTTTCATAGTGATCGATCAAATAGATTTTGAGTTTCATGAACAATTTCATATATACAAACATCCTCTTTTATATGTATAAAATAAAATCTGTGTAATAAATAATATATAATCTACAAAATAAATAAAATTAAAGTATCTGTTTGTAATGTCACAATAAGAGCTTTTTACTAAATGCATATGAAAGTATATTATACGGTTTCTATAAGAAAAAACTATTTTTTTTTGTCCGTGTCTAATCTCCGAAATCGCTGGACCGATTTTGACGTAACTTTCAATGAAAGTTTATGTTATGAGGAGTAACATAAGCAACTTTTGGTATAGAAAAACATTTAGGGTTCCGCGTAAAAAATTAAAACCCACGAAATCAAATCTCAATAAATTCCACGAAGACGAAGTTGCGGGGAACAGCTAGTCTATCATACTACAACTCGTAGATAACTTGCTTATAATAATTGTATATAGTCTATACTTCCACTTCAATTCAAATGTAGATAAATACTTTTAAAAAATATCTCTTCAGGCACTTGTACCCACTGTAATTGTATCAGAAATATCCTTTCTAAAGATCTTTATTTTATCTATTAACAAAACATCTTTATTTTCATCACGCACTGTTATAATTATTGGGTTGAACAAGTATCTTAGTGAACCTTGAACCGACCCTTTATCATTCATACGATATCGGCGGTTTTAATGGAATCATGGGCAGAAAACGTGTCCTTTCACTAAGATCCAAATTCTTTTAAACACTGATAATTTTTGGAGTTTTATTAGTAATAAGATAACTTCAAAAAAAAGGAGAATAATCGCAACTTGTCGACCATAATTTTAATTATGTTTTTTTTGTATGCATGTTACGTGATATCTTCGTTAATTGTTAACAGATTTGAATGATTTTTTTAAATAGGTTATTAATTTTTTTTATTAAATAGGAGATGATTATTTTTTTATTAAATATGTTATTGATTTTTTTTTTATAAAATAGGAGATGATTATTTTTTTATTAAATAGGTTTTTTATTTTTTTATTAAATAGGAGGTGATTTTTTTTAAATTAAATAGGTTGTTTTTATTAAATAGCTATACTTCAGGGTGTTCCCATTTAATTAAGAAAAACGTCGCTTAAATAGGATATGAGATTTTAATGTAACTATTAAGATGACATTGAGATTGTGATATTCCTAAGTCCTATCAAAAAGTTAAAGAAAAAAGATTTAATAGATAGAAATAAAAGATAAAATAAAGTCGACTTCAAAAATCTACAAAAGAAGTTAAAGCCCTATGTATTATTTAAAGAGCGACGCTAAGATAAATTGGATTTCTAAGTGATCGATGTTATATTATGTACACATTATATGACAATAACGAGACGGTTTGAAATCAAAGTGAAACCAGTAATAGCGTGACTTTGAAGTGAAGATTAAAACTGTATATATTTATTCGTAAATACATTTATCAAACAAAATCTTTACTTAAATAAAAAACCATTACTTGAAAAAAAAACTACGCCTGAATTTCATGTTGTGTTGCTCACGCGATAATGTTATTAACTGCAAATAAAAACTAAGGAAATGAAACGTCAGCTGAAACTTATATATTTCTTATATAGGATTACTTTATCTTTGAAACCGTATAAAGCCGAGTTTAAACGCAATGCTCACGTTCATAAAACAAAAAATCTTTTGAGAATTTCAACATGTAGTCGACTTTTACCATTCGGAACCACCTTATGATCCATCACTCTCATACGGAATGTAGGTACTCAGTGTGTGAGTAGGTAGAGATAGCAAATATTTACAGACCTTCCGAGCCGCGTCAATGCTTATTAAATCGAGGGTATATTTCAATCGGCAAAAGGCAAACACTCGACTAGCCTTGTCGTTGAATTTTCCCTTAATCCATAAGCCGAGCACATATGGGGCTTTCCTCCTATCCAGTCCGCCAGTCAATTTAACTTCTATAATTACTATTTGTTTTATAATTCTTCATGGAAAAACACTCGATTTACTAATCACACGACATGTTGTTTTACTTATATCTATTTAAAAGTTTCAGTATTACATTGTTCGTCATGTAAATTACATATATGTAAAATGAGGTAATTATTCATAATTAGATGCTTTATAGTAGCAGTGGCGAAGCTTCCATTAAAGCCAGAAAGCCGGGCTTGCCTTATTAAACCTGAATCAATCAATAATATCAACTAATAAAATAACTCTTAAAATGTTTCAAGCTATTTCAAATTTCCCGCGCACTCCACTGTTCGACACATGTCGACCGATGACCTCGTCTTGCCTTAGCGATACTGCTGCTGTCATAAAAAATGAGTTTTAATAGAGCTAATAGTTGTCTCCCTCGCTCGCGTGGGCTTTTTACGGGGCTTTCGAGAAGACGATCGCTCTCTTTCTAACCTATGGCAAAATATTCTATAATGAAATATAACTACGATTGTATATAGCCAGGCTTTTGGGAATAAATTTGTTAAAAGCGGAGGCGCGCGGGCAATACGTTTGCAAGTTCATTTCACGTTTCAATGTTTATTTACTCTGTGTGCTTATCTTAAGCGATTTAATATTACGAGTTCAAAATTTATGCTTTTTTAAAGATTTTTTAATGAAAATGGAGGATAATAATGTTCCTTGTGATGAATTGAAGCGTGTTAAAGTGATAATCGGAGAGGAAATCTTTAAACTTTGTTGAGATAATACACAAGGTATATAATTGAATACACCTGTATTTCAGACTTATCAATTATCGCAATTAAAAACAGTAATTAAAACGTTCACCAACATTTTACGTGAACGTAATTAAATCTTTCCATAAGAAAGCGAGACAATTCCACTTATCTTATCTTATCTCTTATCTCTTATATAATATTAGAATGTGAATAATTATTTTTTTTAATTTTGTACATAGTTTGTTTGTACTTTGTTCGTGTTTTACTTTTGTTCATGTATTGCATTGGATGTAAATATTTTTTTTCTTTCGCTTAAACAAACCGAAACGGCTTTCATCAAAGCCACCGAAGCTATGCTGATGTATGTAATACAATCTATCTAGCAGTGGTATGCCTTCTGTGTGCTTTGTTAAACACGTCCTCGACAGCACTGAATACGAAACTGAAGCGTGGAGACAGATCAAGATTGGTGTATTTTTATAAAACTGGTAAAAACAACAATCTATATTTTTATCAATTTATATCTTGGGCTTGCCCTAGCTCGAAGCTCTAGCTTCGCCACTGTATAGTAGGTACTTTCGTTCTACGTTCCATCTTAATTAGAAAGAAGGGGACATGGATATTATTATTACTATCAAGATAAAATAACTATAAAACAATTCAGAGGAAATTTTAAAATTGAAGATAAAATATCACCCTAGGTTTTAAAAATAAATATCAATAGTTCACGTTTTGAAAACATTCGCTTGTCCTATTATTCGTCGATAAAATAGTTTAAGGATATCGTTTTTATAGATTTAAAGATTGCGTGTACATGACATATTTTATCCTATGGGATAGTTTTATGTGGTAGGTAAGGCCACACTAAGCTCACACTGCACAGACAGACAGACTTACTTCTGGGAGGATTGGATTATAGATCAGTTAGTCTGCCGCACTGCTGCGGTACGTTTTGGCAGATTTAACATATCTTAAAAATATATCACTCTTCAGACAGGCATAATTTAAAAATATAGTTAACTGAGCATTTTAGCAATAATACACGTGTTAAAACAATATTTGTTAAGATCCGCGTAAAAAATAAAATTATCTTACTTTGTTTGAAGATTAAACTAGATAAGACGCATTATTTTATTATGAAGATTGAAAAGCAAATAAAGTAAAAAGCCATATCATTTTATTTTTCAGTTGGATCTCAGCTAATTTTAACATTTTTTTTTATATACTGGATTTTTTGATTTGATTGAAGTAACGGCCGATTTTAGTTATAGCATTTCAGCAACGTAAAAATATTATATATTATACGGTTGAATTACATTTTATTCGATCAAAGGTCCCATGTTCAAACTCGATATCTTCAAGTATTTTTACGTCTAAAGCCATAAATTTTATTGCTTTTAATTTTTTTATAGTCGAGAGTCGTTTCCCCTATCATCGTATCATCGTATAACGATCCATTGTTCTCTTATGTACTCTTCTGATAGTTAAAATGTTTTGAAATTATTTTTCAGTTAAAATATATGTAAATGAAGACCCGACACTATATTGTCAACAAGCGACCCGACCCGGCTTCGTCTAGGTGGGATCTATTAATTTACTTATCAATTTTTGATAAAATAATCTTCAAGTTTGCGAATATTTTATCGACCGCCTATGGGAACGCCAGCCTATCTATGAGGGTGGCCTATGTTTTGAAGTGTACTTGGGAAAGGCTGTATGTAGTAAGTGCTCCATAGACTATCTACACATACTTGTAGATAGTCTATGAACCACAGAACAATTATCACAATGAGTACTGCTTACTCCTTTGTGTCATTACTTTTGCATTTCTCTCGGTAACCATGGGCGCTGAAAAGCACTGGAAATGAAAAAAAATATTAAAAATGTTTTATTAACAGAAAAATATATGAAATAGGTAATATCTGTTGGTTTCCTCACTAGGCAAGCCTGTATCGAGGAAATCTGAGACCAAATTTCACTAGGCATTATTTTATACATCTTATCAGACAATCTGTCATAATATACCTACACAAAACAGCAGTAAAAGAACTGCTTAATGCTCAAAATCTAAAAACATAAAGAAACCTTTAACAACCAAGCCAAGTTTTCTCTATATAACTGGAATGTATTAAATATAAATGTATTTGAAAAGTGTTGTTGAAAATGCATTTGAAAAGAAAAATAAAATGAAATTAAAACTACAACAATATTTACCTAAAAATTTCACAAATACCATCAATTAGCAAAAGTTAGTTTTTAACAATTCTTCTGTTTCCTCATATGATAGGGTGACCAACCGTTTCATTATGGTTAATTTTGCAGATGCATATTTTGTATTTATAATAGGTATTACAGTGTTTGACGACTTTATTATAAATTCGACTTTTGATGAAATCGCCAAAACGTTGCGCAAATTTCTTATTGACAGAAGGTATGGATAGTTTGTATACCCTGCGATTTGTCAGTAGTTTGTGGCTATTGGAAGATAATATGTATTGATGTACTGCTAGAGACGTATTCAGCACAAAGAGTTGACATACTCGTACTGTAAGTACTCCGGCATCTTAGTATACGTATGCAGTAGAGTATCTGTACGGTTTTCCTAGCATTGAAATTTGAGGGGTAAAAACTTAAGTTAAAATTAAACGCGCTAAAAATCCGTTAAATTAACTTTATTCAATGTTATTCTTCGCCTATAATACCGATAATATCAGCGAGGCCGTAAAGATACGAGTAGCAACATTTTGTCGTGTAAAGTGGTACAGTATGGCTAGTGCGCGTCTCCTCGCCGCATTCAAGTCACGCGTCCTTGTTTGCGGGCGTGCTTGATTGAAATCTGCGCTTCTTATAATATGGGAAAAGTGAAATTTGTTGCAACTTAGCCAATGTTTGTTTTTGTACTCGTATATGGGTCTTGGCTTAAATTCGATGTGTTCAGCATTGGAGTTTAGGATTATAAGAACCATTTTTGAACGTTTAATCAAACCGACAAACTGTTTATCGGCCAAATATATACAAAATATTTTAACAATTTTCACAATGTGGTAGAGTCACGCTGCAGCTATAATTATAGTTGCAGTACGAATGTATCGGCTCGACCGGGGAAGGACCACGCTCTCAGAATACCAGCGTAAAATAGCAGTTAAATACTGCTGTGTTTCGTATGGTGAGTGTAAATATCCGGAGACCTTTCTTTACTGGTTACGAGGCATTCCATCTTAGTCCTCAGGGGTGACAACGCACCTGCATTTTGACTCTTAATCCAGGATAAACGTCGATGTCTATGGGTCACAGCATCTACTTACTATCAGGTAGACTGTGTGCTCGTTTGTCACCCTTATTCTATAAAAAATATGATAAGGGGTTTGAAAGGGTTATTAGCAAGGCATGTAAGACATGAATAGGCATTTTTAAAAAAAATGAATATCTGTCTGTCCCGGTTAATCTTAGGAAATGGCTGAACTGATTGTAATGGGCTAACTTCATGAACGTATAGAGAGCAATACCAGGAGTGATGTAGGTTAAATTTTACCCAAGAAAATTGGAGAATAAAAAAAACACCAAAAGTCACGCCATATTTATAGATGTGCCAAGCCCATGTGAAACAAGAACGGGTCGCCAGTTACGTAATAAAATTAAATAAATAAAATATTTTTTTTTGTTTTCTTAACTATTTTCGACTCTAAGAACTTGTGAATATTTGGACATTTTCGCGATAAGATCAAACAAGCTAGGAGTTACCAGTTATGAAATCATTTTATAATTTGAACGAATAAAATGTAGGTAAATGCTGTTGCATTAAGAAGAAAAGTAAGTGACAGTTAAATTTAATATAGCGTCGACATAATTTAATTATCCTTATTTGAATCTTAATCTGACGGGGCCGTTTATTACATCGTTTAAATAAACATTTCGTCTACCTTAACTTGACGCGTTTCAGAATTACAATGTCCTTGACGATGGTATAGCGCATAGGCGGTAGAGGGTAGACTTATGCCCGATTTGTAACTAATGTTTATTTATTCTGTTAGTCAATTTTGCAGTTTGTATGACATAAATTGAATTTTGGATACTATCATTCTACGTTATTTCAGATTTTTCTATCATATTTTTAATAGTTTCATTCTTTTCAAAGACTTAATTATAAATGAATTATTTTTATTCCATATAAATTCTTATATTTTTTGAAAGTATTTTTTTTATTTACCGCTAGTTCGGAAAATACCTCTGCCCTAAGAAAAACACAAGAAATCTAGGGAAATATTTTTTAAGCATAAGATTTTACAATAATAGTTTGCATAAAATATCCATACACACTCACGCCTGTCACCCGTAGGGGTAAGCAGAGATCACTGACTTCCATTTGGCACGATCCTGACAAAACTCTCTCATCTCACCTCTTATACATGCATATTCGCTCGTCGGTTAAGGGTACTCCTTATTATTATATATATGAACATTTTTACACCGTTTTGGTTCAATCAAATGTTTAATCTTTATGGACAAACGTTGAATATCTTCTAGGATTTTGTGGTAAAAGTGTACAATTGCTCTTTATATGAATTAATAAGGCCCAGAACGACAAATTTTTATCAGGTGGGCTATACCATCAACGACGATGTGTGGCCAACGATGTAGACAGCTAAATCTACCGTAGATTAAGGATGATAATTTTGATGTGTTGTTACTTGCAAGGACTAAGATAGAATGCCTCGTTACCAGAAAAAAGGGTCTCCCGTTCTCTAGACTCATCATACGATACACAGCGGCAATAATCTGTTATTTTACGCTAATATTCTGTGACGATGTGATCGTTTACCGATTAAATAGATCTATTCGTGCTGCAACCATAATATTGCTGTAGCATGGTTCCATCACTTTAAAAAAGTAAAGTAAAGTAAAGTTACAGCCTATATACGTCCCACTGCTGGGCACAGGCCTCCCCTCATTTCTGAGAGGGTTTTAGGGCAGGGGAGTGTCCGCCGCGCTGCCCAAATCTGTTGGCGAACTTCACATGTCTTCGAAATATTTTTTCTTATTCCTCAGACATGCAGGTTTCCTCACGATGTTTTCCTTCACCGCCGAGCACGTGGTAAAATCAGCACTTAAAATTGCAATTAACAATCATGTGCCGTCGAGGAATTGAACCCGGGTTACTCGCGTTCTGTTATATTTACAGCGAGCGTTAACCATCTGAGCTACCACGGCTCATGGTTCCATCGCTTTAAAAAGTTGACGTTGTTTATTTAATCGCAATAATCTACCAAATTCAAATGACGGGTAATCATGCGAGGTATTCAGTTTAATTAGCGTTGTAACGATACTGCCAATAAATGAAAATAAATAAATGAAATTAGTTTGGATGGTCAACAGACATTCGTCAGTCACTGTTTCAAAATAAGATTGTTAAATAAGATATAAGAAGAAGAAACGGCAAAAAAAACTACGCAAGCATCTTCTTATTTGTCATATTATTAAATGTTAATTACGAGAATAGGTGTTTTAAAACAAAAGTAACAGATCCATTAGGAATTTTTTTATCGAATAAGGGCGACAAACGAGCACACAGTCCACCTGATGGTAAGTGGATGCTGTAGCCCATAGACATCTACATTTATCTTCAATAAAGAATCAAAATGCAGATGCGTTGCCAGCCCTGAGGACTGAGATGGAATGCCTCGTTTCCAGTAAAAAGGGTCTCCGGTTCTCTACACTCACCATAGGAAACACAGAAACATTAAGCTGCTATTTTACGCTGGTATTCCGTGAGAGCGTGGTCCTACCCCGGTCGAGCCGACCCATTCGTGCTGCAACCACAATATAGCTGCAGCATGGCTCTACCACGAGCCATGTACGTACCCTTAACCGACGAGCACGTATTCAATTTGGCCCATTATTAATATATCGCCAATTTGTTCGATAAACTTTCACCTAGGCCGTCCAAATTCTGCCGAGAGACTTCCCGACTGCCGTTCAAATTCTTATATAATGTAAGTCTTATATTAATGACCCTTACTATGACATATTCGCAATCCCCACAATAATATTATTGTTACGAATAATCGTCTTGTCATTTCCACTTGTCCGTAGTGACATGACGCTATTAAATTTGGTCGCGTGACAAGGGTACAGATGTGGGGGAGCTCCTCGACGACAGATCGGGATACCTTAGAGACTGCTCGCGCTGGATGACTGTCGATCGAGGATTATTGCGACGGCAATATTGTATAACGGTTGATATGGAATATATGTCGTGACGTCGTTGAAAGATCGCTTTTGTTGGTTTCGGTGCCGGGATTGGATCGGATGGCAAACATCAAAAATATATTTTAATTTCTCGCAATAGTAGTAGTATTTTACGTAGTTCTTGTCTAATATTTTATTGTTAATTGAATCTATTCTAGTTTACACGTCTGTTATTCCTTTCTTTAAATTCAAAGGTCAAACCATCGATATATATGTACTACGCACTAGATTTGGCATTCAGACCACTCACTATGTTCAACTGAACTGTACTGCAATCCGTACACCAGTTATTGATGCAGTGCGGAGCGACGCTAATAATAATTTTATATGAAACTAGCACATATATAAAATAAACTAAAATTAAAAAAAAATGTATATACTCGATTAACAATACAATCTAAATAAACAATTATTATTATGACAATTTTTGCGCGTTTATACGTATATCAACTGCGCATGCGCGACTCTACTGTTTCCCGCGCATGCGCGGATACAGAGTAGTGCACATTTTTTGTTTGGAATAGCTTCTGTAGTCCGTAGTACATATAACTAACTCAATGGGTCAAACGCAAATCCCATATTCAAGAAACGTTTCGTTATCCGCAACCTGCCATTGTATTACATATGAGGTGCATTTTTAAATCGTTACTCTTGATGTTCTCCTGTATCAAGAAAAGATAAACATCCAGACTCGGAACAATTATTTGTACAAATAATGTTTTGTGCGGGATTTGAACCCGCAGCCTTCATCGCTGCAACTCGTTGCTAAGCCATCGCGTCATGGGGCCGGCGTTTTTTCTCCAAAAATTAGAAAATACGAAGTATATGTAGTCTTTTATCAATCTTAATTTAACATTTTAAGTGGTTACATTTTGTTAATGTATGTGGGAGAGGGGGGGACAAGCGCTCTTTTAAATTTTTTACCTAGTACGCGAGTAACCCAAGTTTGATTTTTTATCTCGTACTCGACAGTGATGAAAAGCATCATGAAAAACATTGTATGCTTAAAAACAAAGTATGGTCGTTTTAACCTTTTTAAATTCGGGTATGATAACATTTTAAGCCTTTACGTTTTGGGAGGGGGTTAAGCGCTTGTTTAAATTTCATACCCAGTACTAGTTACACAGGTCTATTTTAAGAGCCATGCTGCTGGTATATTTTAGTTGTAGCACGAATAGGTAGATTAGATCGTGGAAGGACCACTCTCTCACAGAATACCCGCGTAAAATAGCAGCTTAATGCTGATGTGTTTCGTATGGCAAGTGTAGACATCCGGAGACCCCTTTCACTGGAAACGAGGTATTCCATCTTAGAATCCTTAGGAATGACAACGCTATTTCTGTCTATGTGCCACAGCTTCCACTCACCATCAGGTGTACTGTGTGCTCGTTTGTCACACTATTTCTATTAAAAAAATCAACACATACTCAGCTATCACAGTCGAGTATGGGTAATTTTTTTAATACGCGTCACGAGAAACATTTACGTCAGTGTTTTAATAAAATGTTTCAAGGACATGTGATGTCCTCCAATTCATTTCACTTTGCCATAACCCTTTCTAATTCATTGGAGCCTATCAAAGTCCCTTACTTACTTTGCTGCATTTGCCACAGTTGTCACGTTTGCCAAGTCGATTGGCAACCGCAGTTTTGATTAAAAATATCTATTGGCAGTAAAACCGTATGTCAAAAAACACTGCGAACCAAATGAACATGATTCTTCCTACAATAATATGTCTGCAAGTATCATGTTGATGATTGTTTAATTTCGTTTAAATGTTCCCTCACACAAATTACCCTTTCAACTTGTCACCCCTACGAAGCACCTGAAACTAAATTTGCGAAGTCTTATCGTTGAACTTTTCGAGACACGGAGCGAATTATGTATTTACTATGTTTATTTTAGCGTGCTTCGTTTACACGCTAGGTTGTTAATTGTTTGGTATACAAACTTATTTTAGATTATTTGTTAGTACAATATTAAATATTGAAAAATAGTAATTAAGGGGACATTACTTAAAGCAATTGCGACTCATCATCACATTCTAGTTTTCTTTTGTTGTAATAAATGATTTTGGGTAGTATTTAGTAGATAACCAACTGTGAACTGTGTGGTAACTCAAGGACCAGACGGGTGTTTTTAATTTTCGAGTAAGTGAACTGCACAAGTTCGATTCGCGCACTGGTGCCAATGTAATTATTAATATTGACAACATAACATGAAAACTTGCATGTCTCAAAAGCTATAATTTTCGAGTAAGTGAGCTGCACAAGTTCGATTCGCGTGCTGGTGCCAATGTAATTATTAATATTGACAACATAACACGAAAACTTGCATGTCATGTAATTTTTCCAGGAAATTAGTATTGAAGCAGTGGCTCTTCTCTTCCCAAAAGCAAAACTAGTTATTAATAAATTAAATTGAAACAACTTATATTAATTATTTAATATTACATAAACACTCACGCCTGTCACCCAGAGGGGTAAAAATAATAAGAGGATTCGGTTCAGCCCTTTGAAGATTATTCTGGACAGACAGACAATTTAAAAACAATTGTTATTCATATCTCAATGTAATGCAAATACCCACCCTGTTCAACAAAAGGCATTTTTTTAATTAACTGGCTTTACGGCTCTGAGTTCTAGCCCTTCTGAGCTTATCATTTCTTTCGGAATCTTCATTTTTATATTCTTTTTCTTCACAATATGCTGATGCGTCACATTGCAAAGCCCTTGGAAGATTTTGACGTCAGCTTAACCCAGCGGACAGTTCACGACGACAGCCACTCAAGTTCACAAGGCGCCAAAGCGATCAAAATAACTTGAGGTTTATATCGACATCAAAGCACTTGTTTCGTCGTTTTCTCTAATAGTTCACGCATCGCTTTTACGAATCAAAATCCACTTCAAACCATTATTCAAGCGACAAAACAGGAGCAACAATCCGTCTACTGCCAAGTTCCCGCCAAAACTCTAATTTAATTTATAAGTAAATAGTAATAGATCTTGAAATAACGATTAGCTACTCGTTTTAGGAACTCGCTTGTACTGAACTTAATAACGAGGACAGATATCGCGGCGTCGTAGTTAAATTAGTTCTCAAATATTTATCTGTTGAAATATGAAACTGGTGCGGGTTCTATTCCTATTTAGTTCCCCGAATTACTGTGTATCTCAAAGGATGGTTAACAAACAAATTGGTTCTGTAAATTAGTTGATCGCGTAATTATCAGAAGTTTTAATGTTTCATTTTCTCAAAAACCGGTTGGAAATAGCCGAGAGGAAATTCAGAAGAGGAATTTATTTCTAAATATGCTAAATATAATGTTGACATCAGTTTAGTGGTGTAGGCAGAATATGAAGTTTACCTTTGCCTTTGTATCCATGTGTGCCATGCCTGGTGGATGCCGCCTGTGGCGCTGCTCTCTTTTCTTCGATAATCGCAATTCAATCCGAATGTCTCGGCACATATAATCTCCTTCTGTTTTTTGACCTATAAGTAATATTAATTTTAATTTATAAATACTTTCTTTTTGATAGTTTCTGGGTTTATTATTTAATTTCCTTAATTGGTAGTAATATTAAGATAAGAAACAAAATATCTGGATATGGCTCACAAAGTGACTGACGTATGAGATCGTATGCCGATCGAAATGATTCCGGTAATCGTCTAAACGAGTTAATCTACACCATTTTTCCGGGTTATCGGAGGTGACTGGGGCTAGCGGTGCCAGACGTCCGGATAAAGCCGGACACAGTCAGGCTTTTTGGTTGCGTGTCCGGCCAAATTAGACGGTGTCCGGCTTTTGTTAGGCTTTTTTAAATTTGACCATTTTTTTGTTTCTACATTTTTCATGTACTTACATACATAGTATTGCTATTATTGAAATTAAATATTGTTATGAATATTGAATGATTAATAATAAAGAAGACTGATTTATTCAATTGTTGTTATTTCGTTAGAACTTAAGAAAAATTTGCGGTGAATGATAAAAAGCATTGTTTTACTTCAAAAGAAATGTCTTTTACAAAGACAAAACAGTAAAGGTGTCCGGTCTTTTTACCAAAATGCCCGGCTGAGCTCGCTGGTCTGTCCGCCTTTTCGGTTTTAAGACCTGGCAAACCTAACTGGGACTCCGTGACGGATCGCTCCGGGATCAGTTGCAAAAGGCGATGCTCCTTCGCACCGCCCGCATTGTTTGCCGATTTCTTTCCCTTTCCGCTTATCCCTCGACCGTTTGGTCCCCCTGGCGAGTGCTACTGTCTGGTTAGGTTTTTTTATTTTAGTTTGTATCCATTGGTCAAACAAAAATTTTGTTATTTTGGGTTTTTGTGCCGGAAAGTTGGCGGTGTTTCACCCTCATGCCTCGAAATGTACGAAAATCCATCGCTATTGCTTCCTGATCACTGTACGGTCGTCTCAGATTGTTTTCATCGGACTATGAGAGCGAGGCAATAAAGAGTGCACCTGGCTGCTTGCGCGTGTCCACTTCGGCTCTATGCTCATGTACTGTGCAGATGGCCAACCTCCGTTGGAATAGCCCGCCGTGACCGAAATTCAGTCTGGAGTACATCATTTATTATAGAAAACATTCCATCTCTAATTTATCGTTACAATTCGCGACCGAAATAGATCCCTCACATTTCAAAAATAATGAAGAAATTCTTGTCAACCGGATTCGTAACTTATTAGCTACTATATAAATTTTAATTTATTCTTACTAAAGGTTTATTTTTTTGTTACAGGTACGTGTCTTTAGTTTCAATTAAGTAAAGAAAAATTTTACTTGCTGCGATTATCATTATAACGTTACTATGTAAGTATTGCTTATAAATATAGCGGTTACCTCAGTGACCGAACTTTGCTCTTCTTTATATTAAAAAGTGACAATTCTCTTTTGTTTATTTTACGTCTAGTTAAAAAAATTATACCGTGATCCATCAGAAACCATAAAACGTTTATGGCATATTCTTTGGTCGCCTCTTGTGACACTAACTACGACCTCTCTGTGGAATAGTGTACCACCCGCGATTTTTCCGGACTGATACGACTTAGGGACCTTTAAGAAAAGAGCTCATTCATTTCTAAAGGCCGGCAACGTACCTGCAATTCCCCTGATGTTGCGGATGTTCATGGGCGGCGGTAGTCACTTAACATCAGGTAAGCCGTGTGCTCGTTTGACCCCTCTCTTATAAAAAAAACCCACAGGACGCAATGAGGTGATAGATTTCACACCATCATTCGTGGTATAGCAACGCTGCTGTTATATATGGTTGTAGCACGGATGGGTCGGCTCGAGTGAAGTAGTACCGTGCTCTCACAGAATACCAGCGTAAAATAGCAGCTTAATGCTGTTGTGTTTCGTATAGTGAGTGTAGAGAACCCTAAGCATAATGCATAGGCGGATGCATGGTCATCTTTGAGGATTAAGATGGAATGCCTCATTTTCAGTAAGAAGGATCGCCGGTTTCCTATGCTTACCATACAGAACGCATCGGTATTAAGCTACTATATTACGTTGGTATTCTATAAGAGCGTAGCCTGTTGAGCCGACCCATTCGTACTAAAACCATAATATAGCTGCGGCGTGGCTATACCACGTATAATATAGTACATATAGTGTACTGTACCATATTTTGAGTAATCTACTATTGAAATAATTATCTCAGGCAAAATAAATGTATATATTCATTTTATACAATTGTATTTCGTACCCGACTTATTTAATTTTATCATTCATTTAGACGTTGTATAAAACTTCCAGTGGACGCGCAATGCCCATTTCAAGTGATGCATGCCCAATGCACTTCTTAATCTTTAAACTTAGACAAGTTGGAGAACCTCTGTAACTAGTTTCCAACAAACCGCCCCGGGAAATTGTTCAGCGAACCGCATATCCTACAAAAACCGCCTCTATCACGTCGCATTAAGACATATTGTGTATGAAAAGTTAAGAGGCAATGTTGCCGGCAATTCTTCCGTGAGATTCATGGAATAATGCTTAATAGCGGGATCCGTATGAAAGTTTTTGGCGTTTGATGTATGCGGTTGCGAAGGAAACGGATCTGCGAACTAAGTTCTGGAGTAGTAATAGTGGTAGAAATGCTTTTTTAAAATAACATTTAAGTATACAATTTCGAGATGTTTCTTTTGTGTATATTTAACTTTGTAGTTTTGTACACAAAATTTTGAGGAATACGGAAAAGAATATTCTCGAAGCGCGTACGCCGGATGGTTATCGCATTTATCATGATTACATGCCATTACAAGTCTTCTCCTGAATATTTATTTCTAAGTGGACGTCGTCCGATACTTCACTAATCGGTACCTTCCATCTGCTTGGGATCCTATAATTAACAAAATTAAACCCTAACCAAAGCATACCACTGCAAGACTTCATGATACTATAAGCTTGTTTTGCGTAAATCGGACCAAAAATTATTTATTTATTTTATTTATTTATTACACTTATGCAAAAAAAGGATACAAGGCGATGCTCTCCCACTCAATATATATATACAAAAAATTCATAAAACTGAAGGTAGCCGGACTAACTATGACGTTGGGACGTCATCACCCCGAAAAAAAAAAAATTTTTAAAAAAAACAGTAATTGTAGCAGCCAGGCTAATCAACCCTAAATAATATATACCCTGCTGCCACCATAACACAGAAGGCGAAGAAAATATATGTATTCTAATTATCCCCGGCTACTGAGATACTGCGACTGAGATACTGCGGGCTGCATATCGATGCGAGATAATTTGACGTATATATTTAACGTTCTAATAAAGAAACAGTCGCAAATATCATTCAGCGCCACATCGTCTTCACACGCCGCTATCGTCATGTATCAGTCGACCATTTTCTCACCTCTTCTTGCTGTTCCGGAGCTGTGTCCCATGTCGCCGCCGCTCGCCGACTACGCGCGCGCGCTTTTTTTTTGCGCCCGAAGCAAATATGGGCAACCCTCCGGAAAGCGGGGGAGGGACGCGGTGAATGCTCACAGCATACCACGCCGCCGGCTGCGTGGTTATGTGGAGACTTTTACCCACTAAACCCCACCTTTTAGGGACTGGCTTAACGGTCTAACTAGAGATCTCTAAGCCACGAACGCGACCCTCCTTGGCAGAAAGGAGGGCGCAACGCGCGCGCACCGGCCTGCACAACTTTTATAGCCTAGTCCAGCGACGTAGCTACGAGAAGATATACACGAGTCTCACGCCGGCAAATGGAACGCACATAATAGTTGTATTTTGATTAATCTTTATTGGTCATGATGTAAGAATTGTAATTGGCTAGGCAAATAAAAATTTATATTATTGGTAAGCTAACGACGTAGCCGGACATATAAATATAAGCAGGCTTGACGTAGAAATATATTCTATATTCCATATTCCATACTCCATACACCATTCGTCTGCACATAAAATAGTAGTTTCATTTCTCCACCACTAAACCACTCGGAGTCTGTTAATAGTGGACCTCATATCACCACTATTACAGTAATAATAAAAATACGGTTGCCAATTCGTCCACAAAGTGTGGCAGCAAAGGTGGCCTACGTTCAACAGAGGAATGAATAAAAAAATAATATTTATATATTAAATAAGTCTTATTTATTACATACAATGTGAATATTACAAATAAAAATTCTTTTTCCTTATACATTTCGCGGTTGAGTTACTTATATTTATAGTCGTTGAGCTTTTATGTCCCGTCGGTGTAGAGGCGCACTTTTTCGTTCTTTTCATAATTCATTTAAATAGAGGAAGGTGCTTTGTTGAATTATTCAATTCTTTCGAAATTCACGTGGCGGTGCTTTTTTTTACTAAAGAAAATTATTTTGTGAAGTGCAATGGGAGGTGCTGGCACGTAGATATTTTTTTTAATTCTGCACTTAATAAGGGCTATTAATGTCGTTAGTATGTTTCGGTTTCAAAAACAAATCGATACAGTATGTTTTTTATAGATGTAAGGTTGACAAGCAAACGCAGTACACCTGATTATAAGTGAATTCGGTGGTCCTCAGATACTCGTATTTACATCTATTCTCGAGCAAGAATTGACAATTGACAACCCATTTAAATTTGATTCTTCCTCTGAGGGTTAAGATTTCATCTTAACTCGATACCCGTGTTTATAGTTGTGTAGGAATGGATCGGCTCGACCGGGGAAGGACCAGGCTCTTACGGAATACCGGAGTAAAATAGCAGCTTAATGTTTCTGTGCCTCTTTGGTATTTACATAAGCGCTTTGTAAATTTTAAATTAATGGAAACAAGACATTCTCATCTAAGTTTTTCAACCTACAATGCATCTGTGTTTTGACATTTCATCGAGGATTGATGTAGATATCTATGGGCCACAAAATTCACTTACCACCAGGTGGACTGTGCGCTCTTGTGTCACCCTTAGTCTTTAAAAAAAATCAAAAAGTTCTCTGCATTCGTCATTAACTATACGAAGCAGCAACATTTTACTGATATTTAATGCATATATTGTATTAAAATAAACATAAACACTCACGCCTGTTAGCCAGAGGGTTAGGCAGAGACTACAGACTTCCATTTGTCACGATCCTGACACACCTCTCTCGCCTCCTCCACATCCATATATCTACGCATATATGTCGTTTAAGGGTACTCTTAATTTGGCCTGTTTTCAATATATATATATAATAGGAATTTCGGAAACGGCTCCAACGATTTTCATAAAATTTTGTGTCCAGGGGGGTTTCAGGGGCAATAAATCGATCTAGCTAGGATTTCTTTTTAGAAAATGTCGTTTTGTCCGTGTTTTCAAATAACCAGTTCAGTTTTTTCTATTATGTCGCTAAATCAAATAATACTAATTAATATCTAAATATAATTTTCAAAACACACGAATAAAAAAATACCCGCCAACCTATATATATATATATATATATATATATTATATATTCCAATCATTAGGACTGCTCACTATTAATCAACATTTAAAGTCTCAATTCATCTAAACATCTTACGCCCGCTCGGGAGAGACACACATGTGCCAGCTCATGCATGCCTCAAATACAAAAGGATATCTATTACAAACTATAACAAAGATATACTGCAATGTATAATACAGACAAAGATAAAGATTATACTCTTATTTGATACCATAATATTTCAATGTCACCTAATAAAAAAAAAACAAAATTCATTCCGAAGTAACGGGTTTTCACACCAATAGTGCGCGGACTAGTGCTTAGTAATTTCTGCGTTTTTCTGTGTGTTTTTGAAATAAAAAGGTAAATAACATACTTTTGTAATATAACAAACACGTAGATACGTACATACACGTAGATATATAATTTGTGGCATAAAAAGTGAAAAGTAAGCGCGTAAAAATACTTCGAAATCGAAAAGTTCCGTTTTAGTGGTTGGGAAAAAAATGTTTTATTTTTCCATTCTCATTTATTGTTAGTGGAAAATGTAAATAAAAAATAATTTTATAGCATATTTCAAATAACTTGGCGTTGTATTTATTTCAGTCACACAAAAAATTGGAGAAATAATGTTTCAAATTTCATACAAAAAAAATGAATTTTGGATTTTTTTAAATGTTTTGTGTGAGTAACGAATAAAAACACATAAAATAAAAAATATACTTATTTCCAAGCATTTTGATAGATATAGATTTCTGAAAAAACAAACGTGTAGAAATATATTTTACTAGTATATTCGTGACTAAAAGTAAAGTATCTACTACTACTATACTTTGAAAGGCTAATTTATGAAATTTTAATATTTATAACTTCTAAAAACTATTTAATTCGATAGTTTGTACATTCAAGAAAAATTCATGTAATTTTTATCTATAAATATTGTCTTAAAGTGAAAATATAGGAAAATTTGCAAGTTTTCAAAAAATTGCATTTGCAATTTCCGCAGTCGCGAGCGAACAGCAGTGTCAAATTACGTGACCTTACGAGCTAACGGATACGGAGGCTAAGAATTTATATTATACGAGTATATCGATCAATAGATAAACGTATCTTCATATATTTATCTATATTAAACCAAGCCAATATGCTTTATAATCCAGCGAAGCTCTGGATTGTCAGACTAGTAGGAAACGTTATATTAACCCCTGACAAAACCAGAGGGTTGTTCTAAGTTTTTAGTGTATATCTGTGGGTCTGTGCCATCATACCTCTTGAACTGATGATCCGATTTTGTCCGAGAGTTTTCTTAGCTTTTTTTCAAGAATATCTGTTCAGTTGTTTGAAAGTAGGGTTGCCTGGTCTTAAAACCGAAAATTCGGACAGACCAGTGAACTTACCCGGACATTTTTAGTCTTAGTAAAACGACAATTTTTTTGAAAAGTAAAGCAATGGTTTTATCATTTATGAAAAAATCTTCTTAAATTCAAATGCAATTTCAACAATTGAATAAATCAGTCTTCTTTAGTATTAATTATTCAATATTTATTACAATATTAATTTCAATAATTGTCATAGTATGTATGTAATCACACAAAATATAAAGAAATAGTCATATTTAAAAAGCCTAACAAAACCCGGACAGGCCGGACACTGTCTAATTTAGCCAGACACGAAACCAATAGTTCGGCTTTATCCGGACGTCTGGCAAGGCTATTTAAGACGCTACCCTGACCAAAACCTGGCAAAAGTGCGTTTTTCAGACTCTATTATCTCATTAGTTATGAAAGATAAACTACATCTAAAAGTACATTATTAATGTTCGATATCTTATCATCGCATTCCACGTTCTAATTTATTTTTATGTGCTATAAATACATTTAAAATCAACTTTTAAAAAATGACTAAAATTCTTGATTACATGCATCTGTTGCTAAACGCAACGCTCTAATCATTTGAAGATAACACTAATGGATAGATAATGAAAAAATCTATATTCTCCACGTTTTATTTAAATTTTTAAGTTCGTTTTTTCTCTTTTAATTGAAATAATTCCGAAAATTGTGTGACTTCTATGATAAAGGGGCGTGCGCAGAGTGCGGGCGGCATTACGCTGTATGCGTTCATACGGGGTAGCCGCGTCGCTGGTCGCCGCGTTTTGTATTTCGCCGCAAACATAATATTATTTGAGTACCTACCAACCGATGCGCTTACGTCACGGTATATTGTAACTCGGCCGTATCTTAGAAATAAATATTACAGCCGTGCGGTACGTAAACATGCGACAGGGCTGCTGCCTCCAGTATTTTTACATTTGCCCATTGATTTATGTGTTTTATAACTCAATGCATTTTCCTACTTTGTGTTTCCATTTAGTTTTATGATTGTACTTAAATATACTTTTTTATATAAACAAATATAATAGGTACTTTGTGAATTGAATAGGAAGTGTTCAATAAAAATGCGTGTCGTTTTATGATTGGTAGATTTAATTAAAAAACCATGTTTATGTTTGAATAACAAATCGGTCTTATAAATTTGCGGCCGAAAAATATTTGCGCCTCGGCTGAGACGTACGAAATGCTTTATTATTAAAATTTTAAATATAAAAAATCCGCATTATAATATAAAGCTTAATTAAAAATTGTTTTGGGAAACATGGACAAGTTGGAGTAAAGGAATATCTTTTACTTGGTTTTAGATACCTGCAGCTATTTTACAATTTATTTGTTTCGTTTTAAATGAAGTTTGGATTTATTATTTTTTTTATTTCTATTCTATTTTCTGAAAGGGTCCTAGGAAAGGAATTATCCACCGCGCTGCCCCACTGCGTATTGGCGAACTTTGCATGTCTTCGAAATATTATTTTTCTTATTTCTCAGACATGCAGGTTTCCCTCACAATGTTTTCCTTCACCACTGAGCACGTGGTAAATCAACACTTAAAATTGCAATTACAATATTATTGGTGCCGGCGGGGATCGAACCCGGTTTGCTCGCACACTGTGAAAATTTTAGCAAGCGCTAACCATCTGAGCTACCACGGCTCCTCTCCTCTCGAGCTAGAGACTTTATTTTATTTATCGTCAGGCCTGTTGCTCTAGTGGTTAGTGACCCTGACTGCTATGCCGTAGGTCGTGGGTTCGATTCCCACCCAGGACAAATGTTTGTGTGATGATTTATCTATAATATTTATGTATTTAGAAATATATAAGTATGTTTATCAGTTGTCTAGTACCCATAACACAAGCTCTGCTTAGCTTGGGACTAGATGGCATTGTGTGATATTTGTGGAATATTATTATTGTTGGGGTATCTGTATAGTTTTCTCATCTGGTTGGTTTTTATAAATATAAATTAAAATGAAAAGATAAATATACATAAATATCAATAAATAAAATAAATACAAAAAATATACAAATAAATAAAGATCCAACCATATTAAATAAAAAATAGTCTCCTATCTTTCTCTCTATGTTTTGATCTCCTAAAACGAGTTTGAGTTGGTAAAATCAAGGCAAACTTAGGGTAGGGTTGACAATTATTATTTTGATAATAAAACTAGTGAAATTCCGCGGTTTTATATGCGCAAGCGTGAACGTAGTTAGAACATAATATAACCTTTATATTTTACATAAATATCCTAAAAAACTTATTATTTTAATATTTTACTAAGTACCTATAAAATTAACAAGTTTATTGCATTTTTATTTGAGTAATTTTTTATGCAATTTCTTTATCTACGTTTATTTTTAGGAACCTTTATTTAGTCTGAATCATACATAACACTATATTATTTTTTATTTACTTACTTATACGTAGTTTTTTTTTGCAGTTACAAATATCTTGTGAGGTTGAAAAAGGTAGTAATGAAAAAATAATAAGAATAATAATAATTGACGTCAACAACCACTTTTCATATCATGGTCCATTAGGTTGCAGCTTCACCGAACCACAACTTATAATAATAATAATAACAATAATAATATAATATTATTTTGTATTTATTTTATTTTATTGATATTAGTGTATATTTATCTTTTCATTTTAATTTATAATTTTTATATATTTAAATATTTATATAACCGAACCAGATGAGAAAATTATACGGCTCCAACGATTTTAGCGACGAACGCTTGGATTTATTTTTAGAAAATGTCCTTTTGTCCATGTTTTCAGGCAATAAAAAACTGCTACAATATAAGAAGGTAAATTTCGACTAATCATTAACGGTCGTTATAGCTAAGGTGGTATGTCGGTCGGGCGTGATATCGGAGTTTCGTGGTTCGCGTCTTGGCTTTGGTCCCGCTTTTTTTTTCCTTTTTTTTCAAGTTCCCTTCTTTTTGTGAGAAAATTTATTATTTCAAACCCTTTTTTTAGTAATTTTTAAAAAATACGAAAATTTTAATTTTAAAAATTTAAAAAAAAATATCTATTTAGTTACTAATGCTATATTTATTATTTTAATAATTACCTACCCAGTAGGTAAATATTAAAATAATAAATGTAGCATTATAAACAGTAAATCTCCCTCAAACTCAATTTACTAATATTGCTCCTAAATAAGGAATAGCAGATAAAAGATTAGTAGGTACTATTAGTAGGTAGTAGGTATATAACTATTGCTCCTCAAAATTATATTTGACCTCAAGGTAAAACATATCCCAAAATTCAGTAGCTAAATAAAATAATAATAACTACTATTTAAGTATATTTTCAATATGTAAGTAAATGAAAATAACAAAAATGAAGCACCATTAGCATGTAAAGTTCGAATCCATAATTAATATTTCGACAAATATTATAATTTACACTATAAAAAGCTAATTCAATATTAGCAGTATAGTATATAGTTAAAAATAATCAAAATAGTCATTTTTATTAATTAGATAATATATTAGAATACATAATTCTAATATAATGCAACTAATATACCGAATAAAGAAAATTAAAATACATTTATCATTGTACGCCGTGTCTATTTCCATAGAAGAGTTCATTGACATTGAAAAAATAATACTACGTTCGTAGCAGTAGGTGGCGTCTTTTGCCGATTTCTTACACGATATATTGTCGACAGAGCAAACGCTCAAGGTCGTTCGCTGGAGGTAGCGCCTTAAGTCATCTTTTTTTTCTTTCGGGTTGTATTAAGTCCGATATTATGAACGTGCACCGTCTTATTACAAAAAGTAGTTTTATATTAATCTAAGGTTTTGACTAGAGTCAATATATACGCTGCCCGTGAAAAAAATATACGAACTAAAATGACGAAATCGTGAAGCGCCGCCGGTAAGGGACTAACTAGAGTAAGTAGATCTTCGATTGAGATTCAAAATGCAAACGCGTTGTCATCGCTGAGAACTAGGATTGAATGCCTCGATTCCATTGAGTAAGGACTCTGATGCTTTACACTCACCTTACGAAACACAGCATCAGTAGACTGTTATTTTACGCTGGTATTCTGTGAGAGCGTGGTTCTTTGCCGGTCGTGCCGACCGATTCATGCTGCAGCTATAATGTAGCTACAGGATATTATCTTGTAACATTATTATCGTAACATCGGTGCGTCGATGTTTACCTGATTTTAACATCGATGTTTTTCGGTTAAACATCGATCTTTATCTACCACCAACGATTATCGATCATCTCTATATAATATCCCCCATATCTATATACAGACAGACTAACTATGCATTAGATTCCGCTATAGTACAGCGTCAAATGACAGAAAATCAAACGTAGTGATTTATGTACTCTGCTCAGGACAATAATGGCTCTACGGCGTTTATAAAAGGAAAAAATATATAAATAAAACACTTCTTAAACCGTAGCTTAAATCCAGACTATCAATAAACAGCATTTTGTATTAAGACGGTATAGGTATATTAGTCATTACAGTTAAATAAATGAAACCTACTCCTAACGAAAATTTTTTTCATTTCCTTCCATCTTGTTCTATGCAAGTTTATGTGCTATGTACCAAGTATGAAAATGACGCATCATTCTTGTTTATTATTCGACATTAGTTTACACCGACAACCGAAACGGCCATTTGTAACACAAATATTTTATTGTCCGCTCGGGACTTATGTAAACACGTTGAAGTATTAAGCGTCTCGATATTTATTCTAGAGATATTTTGCCTGTCTACATACGCGCGGAGTTTTGTGGCGGGTAGTCGTGGATCGGCGGTAGCCTTTGAGTTATGTGTGTAAGGTTGAGTTCACACACGTTAAAATTTCTGTTACTTGTCGGTAATGAAATATGATGCCGACTTCAAATAAAAGGAATTAGTTTACAATTCTACTGTTATGTTTTTTTGTATGTTTGTATGTTACGCGATATCTTCGTCAACTACAAACCGATTACGATGATTCTTTTTTTTAATTGCTTGTATTTCCGGGTCACTTAAAAAGTGCAAATTACATATAAAAATTGGAGAAAAACTAATGTGTTGGTGGAGTAAATTTTTGTGTTGAAAACAGAGAATAAATTTTTTAAAGTATATATTTAGACTGTATTGAGATTGTGATATTCCTATGTCCACTCAAAACAGTAAAAAATAAATAATAAAATACACTTCACATCCTGAAGTAAGTACAGACATATAAACACATAAACACTCACGCCTGTCACTCAGGGGGGTAGTCAGAGACTACGGACTTCCATTTGGCACGATCTTGACACATCTCTTTCGCCTCCTTTACATCCATATATCTACGCATACACGCTTGTCGGTTAAGGTTACTCCTAATGTGGCCCATGTTCAAAATATATATGTATATAAAAGAACTAAAGTGTATAACTTCAAAATGTGAAATTATTTTATTCTTTCTAGTAAAATTATGAAATATCTTTAGGATTTGTTTACCTAATCTAGTGTCTAATAGTGCAGCTGTTGAAGTAGGAGGTAAGGAACAAATAGTGATTTTCATTTTATTTAGAAAACGTAAATTTAAACTATATAAAATTATTTATATTCAAACTATATTAAATATATATAAATTGATAAACGTTTTAATAATTATTTTATTTTACTTTTTCTGTTCTTACATACCGAAGAACAAGTTTATGTAAGAACAAAAAAGTAAAATAAAATTATTATAAAACATTGATCAAAGTAAATATACTACTTGAATACATACCTACATATGTATATTTTGTAATTTTTAGTTTACTTTTATGATACCCACAACTAACCCAATCCTTGGGTGTTTTCTCACAATAAACATAGTATATAAAAAAACGTCGAAATTTCGGGAATTAAAAATAATTAAAAGTAGTTAATTAAACGCGATAAAATCCGTATATATAGTTTTATTCAATATATGTTTATTTATGATAATTGAGGCCTGTGTACAAACCCTTACTTGGTACTCATGGGCGATCGATTCGTCCTCATAGTTTGTATTCCTTCCACTCATCTGCTAATGTTTTTATAGGCTATCTATATCTGATTTATTCCGCTCTATATACGCTCCGCGCAAACGGAATTACTGATGACCTTTCTTGGAAGACGTTGCTCTTCAGTAATACTTTAATAATATTGGCAACAGGGTAAAGGGGATTACGATCACTCTTCGTTTAGCAAAAGTCAACGGATAGAATACGTATTAAGGGCATCGATTATCTTCTAGTTGTTGGTTGGTTGGTTGTTTTTAATTTAATGGTTCACTGCTAAGCGTGACAATTATGGTAAATATATCTGTGAGGCAATTTCATGGGTCCGGTCTATTTTCAGCAGTGGACTTCGATAAAATGCGATGGTGATGATAAATTAGTTGTTTCTCTTATGTTTTTTTCCACGATTTGAAGATATGAAGATATATGCCAGTATATTTGTGCTTTCTGGGCTCGTACGGTTGTATCCCAGCTGTGAATGAGAATTTTATAACATTACCAGCGTTCTGCCCCGGCTTAGCACTGGTGATTTCTAGATCTCGTCAACAGCGCCACCTACCGGATCGCATTGTGAATCTAAACCATCCAGGGAAAAACTCAAAAACATAAAATATTTCATCAAAATAAGTCGAGCCATTTTCGAGTTTAAGCGAGACTAACGGACAGATTTTTGTATACTAGATGAGCTTTTATATCGTGTAGAAAAAAAATGTGTAGTAGAAACATCTGGCACTGATATTTTACAAAAATAGAAACAAAAATTTTGAATTTAAAAGAATAAACAAATAATAATCTATCGGAATTGAAATCATATCCGCATATACTTTACGAACGGCGATAAAACAATACATTTAGTTGGCATCTTTGACCTTGTCACTATGCAGGGTCACAGGCTCTAGGGCAAAGGGCAAAATAATTGTTTGTTTGTTTGTTATAAACTTTTTAATACAATATCTGTGCCTTCTATTCCATTAGTATGTTAAACCCAATTTTTTCCAGACGGTAAAGAAGGTCATCCAGTATATAGAGATAAATATCCACCCGATGACTCCAGTCGAGGTACGCTTAAAACGCAAGCCGCACTCTATCATTAGGCTACTGTAGAATCTAGTTATCATACGGCATTCTTGAAATAAAATTTCTTTTCAAAATATTTCATTAATTTTACTAGCATTGACTTTGTATGACCTCTCTCGCTCTGAATACGTCCAAGTAGCGTTGTTAAAGTTTATGAGATAAAATTATTCACTTTAGAACGTAGGTCGGCTGGTTTTATGTTTTTTATTAATAGTCGGCGCTTTTATAAGTACAACATACTTCAAATAATGTATATCTGAATACCTTATATTATACAAAATTTATTACTATAATAAAAAACTAAAAGCTTTTATCATATAATCCTACTTACCGCAGTATAGCGAGCATCAAGAACGCTGGTGGTGTTTCCTCGCTGGAAGGCTATACTGAGCCTTTGAGCGAAAAAAGAACCAGTCCTCTTATCACCAGCAGCGACGATAAGTAGCAGATTCAGTTCCTTTAGGAACTTCACCGCACGTGGACCCCGAGGACCGATAGTCTCTACAGCAAATGGCACAAATATGTAATTGTTTCTCAATGACTCATACTTACACCACTTACTTGGTTCAGCTCCATCCGATGCCGCTCCGTCTCTAAACGAGGTACCTCTGAGATGAATAGCTGCCAAAGCGTCTTTGCACGCAGTATCCCATCGCACGCTCCCAATTACTCTTATTATTCGTAGTATTTGCTTAAAAAAGTGTTTTTCCTTAATAAAACGTAAAATAAATCAGCAAGTTTATTAAAAAAAATCCAGTCCTCCAGCCTCACATAAATAATCTCAAGGTACTTCATTTCCTTTTCACGGATCGTAATTATTCACTTAGTATTTGTCCACGCCACCCTTCGCATTTGTCACTAAAATGACATTGAGTAATTCAGCATAAAAACATTTATAAACCCTTAACGGGGTCGCGATGAGTTGTTCGCCGCGGTAAGTGACCATTAAGGAGTCCCCCTCCTTCGGGTCCCGATGTCACTGCGTATTTCACGTCTTTGTTCTCGTACCTTAATACTTTCCTTTCAAAATATTTCTTACTGAATTATGTTCTACTTTATCCTATACCTTTAAACGAGCAATTATATATATAACAGGTAACATAATTAACGCACTTTGAGAAAGTAGTTTCTTCAGAATCGTTTACTGTTTCGATTCCTATCATTTTTATTATAGGTAATTTTTTATCCCAAAAATAATTAAAACTACGTAAATTACAGTCACACTAAATCTGTACAGTCAAAACAAACTGAAATGGACCAAGTTAAGGCAATAAGACTTTTAAGAGTGCAGTTTTATTTGTATTATTACTAATTCTGTCATTCAATAAAAATGGTTAACTAAAAATTCAGTGTACGTATTATGATTATAACGTAATTTATATATATATTACGTTATATTCATAATACATACAATGAATTTTTGGGGTGTCCCCCAAACCCTCAGACACTTATTTTTCAATATATTATTTATTTATAATATATATATATATATATATATATATATATATATATATATATATATATAATCGGAATCTCAGAAACGGCTCCAACGGTTTTCATAAATAATAATTATGTGTCCAGGGGCTTCGGGGGCAATAAATCGATCTAGCTAGGATTCATTTTTAGAAAATGTCGTTTTGTCCGTGTTTTAAGGCAATGAAAAACTGCTTCAATATAAGAACGTAAATTTTAACACCTTATTAATGATCATAATAGCTCAAGTGGATATCTAGCGGTCGCGAAATCGTAGTGCTCTGGTTCGCGTCCTGTCTCCGGTCCGACTTTTTTTCCTTTTTTTCCAAGTTCTTTTCTTTTGTGAGAAAATCTATTATTTCTAGCCCTTCTTTTAGTATTTTTTTAAAAATACGAAAATTTAAATTAAACTAATTGCACTCATGATTTTTATTCCAGCTCATTTAATTATTTCACCAGTAAATTTTTTCTATTATGTCAATAATTTCAAAAAATATTATTAATGTTTCATCAGTATGTAATTTGTATCTTAATATATTTTCCAAAAAAAAGTACCGCGGAAAGCTCGGTCATCCAGGTACTTATCACATATTATATAAATGCAATGTTATATAATTTATTTATAAGGTCTGACAACGCATCTGAATTATGATTGTTTTTTAATCATCTTGCTTGGCAGCGCATCGCAGTACTATAAACTGCTCTACTTATTTTTGGAATATCTCTGGATGCCTATTGTGTATTGCTTTGATTCGTGACTAGAAGTACCAGGGGTGCATAAAACTGAAGGAGTGTTTTGAAACTGCAATATTTGTTTACCGACACCAGCACGCCTTACTTGTTGAATGTAAGACCGCTCGCGACCTTAATCACCTACCTTATTCTACCTCCTCCGCGCCTCGGCGTCTGGCGCAAGAACTGGGTCACTTCTGATGCCCCCGGGGTGACTTGTTTTTAATTTATTCGAGGGTTGACTTTTAAAATGCTTTTCGAAAACAGTTTTTAAATACAACGAAGCTCAAAATGTTGTTTTTTAAACAAGAAAGTGTGATATATAGCAACACAAGCGCAAAATCCACCTGATGGTTAGTACACTTACTGTCAGGTGGACTGCGCTGTGAAGCCATGCTGCGGCTTTATTATAGCTGCAGTATGGATGGATTGGCTCGACCTGGAAAGGACAACGCTCTCATACTAAATCTGTCTTCCGCCAAGTTTAAAAACTTCATTCACCAAAGATTAATAGAAAAACTGTTATAAATATTAAGGAATTGATGATAATATATACCCCTACGAATGAGGTGATCGCTACCAAGCTATTTATAATTTGTTGTGTAACTTCAATTATAGTAAACTGTTTTTTTTATCAAAAAAAAATGTTCTTCCCAGGACAGAAATATATTCCTAAACAGTAGTAAATTCAATTTAAGAGTGACGTTTAATAAGTATTATTTATAATCTATAGTGATTAAAAATAAATCTATTTTTATTTCTATAGAATATCTGCGTAAAAAGCGCCGTTATACTCCTGGAGAATTGGAGACACATTTTTACTGAATACGAGGCATCCCGTGTTAGTCCTCAAGGATGACTAAAATTACACGGACTGTGTGGTGTGTGCTCAATAGTCACCTTCTGAAATGATGTGTCTGGTAGACACCTATATTTACTTCTTAATTGTGATTTCAAATGCCATATTAACAGTAGCTGATAATTGTATTTTGTGGTACTCTTGATCTGACCCATCTACAATATATCGCCAATATATCGGGGATAAGTCGCTCGCTTCCGTAGGCTTCGACCACCTATCCCACGTGTCCCGCGAGTGGTGCTAAACGAGCGACGAAACCGAAATAAGAGACCGTACCACCCTCTATTTTGCACCATCAAGCAAAAAGTTTCTTCAGGAAGGACTGATGTTCAGCATTTACTCTCTATCAAGTCCTTGAATGATTGTAATGAAAATATTGTTGATGGTTGACAGTAAAGAGGGTCTCCCGTTCTTGTCTCTCAATATAATGTACTTGAAGTTCCGTAGAAACGTGATATTTCCACGATTGGCCCAACTAATGCTATATATCCCACTTTTTGAGTTTGAATAAAAGAATAGATAACGCTAAAGTATGTGAAAATGAAAAGGAAAGAACATAAATTTTGAGATAAGCGATCGTACATAGACCGGCCGAACAGTGTTAACACACCTTATCGGGCATAGAGGTTTTTTTACTACATATTTCTTGAAGGTCCTTATCTCCTGGTACCGTAGTATTTATGTGAATTTTTAACTGAATATATTTTAATGCATCATGATTTCAGTATTCTACTGCTTATCTCTACACTCTGTAAAAGAAAAGTAAGGGTTTAATTCTTATTTGAACTGTACACAGCAGGCAATTTATTATATACTTTTGATATAAGATGGCGCTGTGTTCTTATTTACTATTAGTATAATTAATGGAATCAGGCGTTACTTTGCGGACATCTATTATTTTAAAGATATTAAAAATTAATTAACTGAGATTCGCGTAACAAAATAAAATATGTCTAGATAGGATCAGGCGTAACTTTGCTGAAACCCAATATAATAAAGTAAAGAACTACTTCGCCCATATTCGCTCAATGAAATAAAATGATGTGTCTTACGTAGTTTGAAAAGCACCTGTCCTCCTTCAATTGCGTGCACTATCCCCATCACCACTAATCCCAACACCACTACACTGGAAAAGACACACAACCGTCGATAATACGACACGGATTTCTACTCTATACGAAGCATCCTCAGCTGAAGTAGACTCTGCAGTGGCTGACCGCTCTTAGCGGGTGGTGACGGGGATAGTTCACGCAATTGAGGAAGAACGGGAGGTGGTATTCAAACTAGGTAAGACACATCATTTTATTTTATTATGAGGATCTTAGCTAATTACAATTTAACATCTTTAATATCATTACTGTGTCCTTGACTAGATTTAGTCGCCTCTAATCCGAGACTTCGTTCAGCAAAGACTCGACTTCAGACACAAGATTGTCCCGGTACTCGACGACATTTTTTCCAAGAAATATTGACACGGCCAGTGTACTAGGCTGCACTAAAAGTATCGGGAATGGAATATTTCCACTGTTCCTGTCATATTAAAATTATTTTTTATTGAAAACTCCTTGGTTTTAAAAATCGAATACTATTTATTTATTTAAAAAAAGATTCTCGGTCTTGTCACAAGGTTTTGTCAAACTTGTTTTAGTCGTTGAGAAAATGGAATTGACTCGAGAAAATTCAAGAGCGATGATTTATTATGACTTTCGAAGTGGTTTAACACAAAAACAGTGTGTTGACCGGATGAATTCTGCATTTGGTGATGAAGCCACATCTAAAACCACAATTTATCGCTGGTTTGCTGAATTTCAACGTGGACGTGTCAAGCTCAGTGATGAACCCCGTCAAGGTCGTGCAAAAACGGCAGTCACCCAAAAAAACGTTGATTCTGTGCGTAAGCTGATTGAGGAAGATCGACATGTAAATTCAGGCAACTTTAGAAATTGGCATGAGTCAAATACAAATAATCTTGCATGAACAATTACGTGTAAAAAAGTTGTTTTCCCGATGGATACCGCATTCGCTTTGTGAAGAGCAAAAAGCGGCTCGCGTTACTTGGTGCGTCAGAACTCTCGAAAGATTCCACGCAGGATCCTCAAATGCTGTATACAACATTTTATCAGGTGACGAATCCTGGATATACGCGTACGAACCCGAAACAAAAAACCAGTCACGAGTTTGGGTGTTCGAAAATGAGTTAAAGCCAACAAAAATTGTTCGTTCACGGAGTGTTACAAAAAAAATGGTGGCCACTTTTGTCTCCAAAACCGGCCATGTTACGACTATTCCTCTTGAGGGACAAAGAACGGTTAATGCAGAATGGTATGCTAGCATTTGTTTGCCACAGGTAGTTTCTGAACTCCGTAAAGAGAACTGCAACCGCCGCATCATCCTCCATCACGACAATGCGAGTTCTCACACCGCACACAAACAAAAGAGAAGAAAACATAGAATTATTAGACCATCCGCCGTACAGCCCCGACCTAAGCCCTAATGATTTCTATACTTTTCCTAAAATAAAGAATAAATTGCGTGGACAGAGATTTTCATCACCTGAAAAAGCTGTGGACGCCTACAAAACGGCCATTTTGGAGATCCCAACTTCCGAATGGAATGGTTGCTTCAATTATTGGTTCCATCGTATGGAAAAATGTGTCAAATTTCGCGGAGAATACTTCGAAAAGCAAAAAATACATTTTTAAATAGTAATGTTGTGTCACTTCCTTGATTCCCGAAATTTACAGTGCCGCCCTCGTATAAGGTATCACCAGCGCTGTCGTCCGCATAGCAATAAATGTTTCCAGTTTGCAACATATCATTGATATGCAGAAGAAATAGCAACAATAGGCTTGTAATCGGAGCATGCGCCGTCTACTACGATCTTGATGCTCCGATCAGCAAGGAAACTGGTGATCCAATTGCACAATTTCTCGGGAAGCTCATAGAAATGTTAAAAAGAAGCGCTTTGTAAAAAGTTATAGTATGAAGTAAAAGACTCGTGTAACTAACTGTCTGGGGAAAACGACTATAGACCTCGCGCCCCTTCAGCCAGATGATTATCAGTGACGCCTGTTGAATTGTAGTAACTCGTACTAATCGTCGATCTACATTCATTGAGGATGTAGCTTTGTTTCCCCCTTTGTCGCGGAAGTTGAGTGAAAAACATGGAAGCGATGATGCTGATAGTCTATAGGAAATCGTTTACGCAGCCGGTAATGAGTGTTGGGATTCTTTGTTTGATTAAGTAACCGTTCTTGCATTGTATGAGTGTACCAAAGTTAGTCAGTATTATTATAAATTGAAAAGTAGACGTGTAGCGGCGGCGTTAGAAAGTCGATAAGATTCGACTATGAAATTGCCTTTTTCTGATTTAGTTTTTTTTTAGAGTAATCATAGAATCATATTTGCAATAATTGCCACGCTTGGTTAGCGGGTTGGGCAACCGCAGGTCTTTTAAATATTTTTATTGCATAACTAACTACACATTTTTAAACAAGCCACGATTTGATAGATTTATGAAATTACGGAAAAACCCTATGTTGACTAACGGGTTTATACATACCTTATCAACTTATCATGTATAGGCAAACAACAATATTAAACTTCTAGCGTATAAGTAACTAAAATAAATTTATTTACACGCGTTTTTTTAATAACACGTAAGCGAGAGTGCAGAGTGCACCTGTGACACAAATTAAATTGAAATTATTATTTAGTTTATGATAATTGGCACAAACTTGAATGGCAAAGAAATTATTGTATAAGCAACTTATGTAGTAAACATTTTCATGTACGCACCACCCAATTCTGTTACTATCTGTGAGGAAAGGTGAAAGCCGTAGACGTATTTATCAGAAACTAATAAAGAAGTAAACTTACAATCCGTACGTTATCATTTGGAGCTAATTACTCTGCACTAGGCTGAGGCACGAGACACTGACGACCTAATATTGCTGTCATATGTAACCACATGCGTCATACATGTGAACAAGTGCTGCTTGTGATAACTGGTCTGTTGGTTTCTGTTGTACTATTTTATAGTATAAGGGTGACAAACGAGCACACAGTCCATCTGATGGTAAGTGGATGTTTTGGCTCATAGACATCTATATCTTCCTCGATTCAGAATCAAAATTCGGATGCGTTGTCACCCCTGAGGACTAAAGACTGAATGCCTCGTTTCCAGTAAAAAGGGTCTCCGGTTCTCTACACTCACCATACCAAACACAGCAGCATTGAGCTGCTATTTTACGCCGGCATTCTGTGAGAGCGTGTTCCTTCTCTGGTCGAGCAGACACATTCTTGCTATAAGCATAATATAGCTGCAGCATGGCTCTATCACGTAAAATTTTGCAGTTATCAGGAAGATCCTATCCTATATACCCTATATAGCCTATCTCCTAGTTGAGTTTCCCTTCGTCACCTCTTATGACACACCGCCACTACACGGTGCTGACATTGCATGGAAGAGTTAATTTTAAAAGGTTTGCCGCCGTCAGACTAAATTTTTATTTTTTTGATTTTGGACATATCCGATCATATTTTTGAATTTACGAAATAAGATAGGGAGGCGGTACCTCATGGCAGCACAAAAGGAACAGATATTGTTAACTTATTATTATTTACTTACAAATATAAATCCGGCAGTAAGGCGGATGTGGACTGTAGCTTATTCCTTTTATGAATAACAAGACAAATAGAAAAATTTATGCAATAAGGAATTTTCCGTTGATATTTTATCCAAGGATATAACAATACATATGAAAAAAAAAGAACAATAATGGCCAATCCTGTAACGATGACGTATTTTGTTTATTATAGTGAATGGAAGAGGGAGACAGTGAAATATTGCATTATATTTAAATTTGGAACAAGTTTTCGAATTAGTCTTTTGATTGAAATCATACGGTGTAACTTTTTATCTTGGATCGTTGATATTGTAAAGATGAATTTAGACCAAAACAAAGAGTTTTCGTATAGAAAAATTTAGAATATTATGTAAATAAAATATGTGAGATAAAGTTCGAATAACACGAGAACGTGTCAATTAAAAAAAAAAGTGACGGATTCAACTCGGCTGGGCAGCGTTCGGGAGATTACGACGCATCTTCTCGTCAGGTATACCACAAAACCTGAAAACAAAGTTGCTAATTCTTACCTGATGGTAAATGGAAGCTGGGTCCCAAGACATCTACGTCTAACCTACATCAAGAATCAATATGCGGATGAGTAGCCACCCTTGACAAATTACTACCTGAATGATGAAATTTTAGATATAATTATAGACGCTTTCCTTGCAGGTTCGAATCCTACAAGGAATGTCTCGAATTAATGGTTATTGAAAGATAATATGGCAATGAAATTGCGGAAAATCGCTGAGAAAGAAAATTCACACTTGAGAGTTGTTATTATTCAGCGACCAAACCGTGCGATAAAGCCATATGAAGTATAATTTGCGAATTTAAAGGTCGGCAACGCGGTACGGTCGGCTCGACAGGAGTAGGACCACGCTCTCACAGAATAACAGCGTAAAACAACAACTTAATGCTGCTGTTTTTTGTATGGTGAGTGGAGAGACCCGGTAACTCTTTTTTATTGGAAACGGGGTATTCCGTCTCAGTCCTCAGAAATGACAACTCATCTGCATTTTTATTCTTAGTTGAAGATAAATATAAATGTTTATGGGCCACAGCATCCACTTACCATCAGGTGGACTGTGTGCTAGATTGTTACCCTTATTCTAAAAAAAACTTGCGGTTCAACTGGTGTTGCATTTGTTCAAGAGCGTCGGTAAGCGTTTAACATTGGGTGAGCCGCATGCCCGTTCGACCCCTCTTCTATAAAAGAGCTATGCTGTACATACAATTAAATGAATCACATCGATACCTTAATTACAATTTAAATTGCGCATTGCTGCATTCAACGTGTATTATCAAGCCGTGGTCTGAAATGCAAATGAAAATTTTACCGCGTTATTGCATTTTGAATTTGGAACGTTTCATTGAACAGTTTAAATAAGCGCGTTCAGGTATAATCATGATGTAATTAGTGTCATTAACATCGGTTACATTCAATTTTAGATGTTTTTGTAATACTGATGCCTATCATTTGATAACCCCATACTATTTTTTTGCTATTAACATATATCATTATTGAGTATTCATTTTTCGCTTTGTAATATTAATCGAGGGAGTACGACGTATAGCAATGGACTTTTGAAATTATTGAGATTGGATGATGAATAATGATGATGATGACGCATGAATTCATCTATTTCCCGTATTTTTTATAGGATAGGGTGAAAAACGAGCACACAGTCCACCTGATGGTAAGTGATTTCTGTGGCCCATATACATCTACATCTATCCTCGATTACGAATCAAAATGCAGATGCGTTGTCACCTGTGAGGTCTTAGATGGAATGCCTCATTTCCAATAAAAAGGGTCTCCGGTTCTCTACACTCACCATACGAATCACAGCAGCATTAAGCTACTATTTGACGCTGATATTCTGTGAGAGCGTGGTCCTTCCCCGGTCAAGCCGACCCATTCGTGCTACAACTATACTACTAATATAACTGCAGCATGGCTCTACTCTAGCGACAACTGGCAATTGTAAGCTGTCCCAAAATCTTTCTGGCATTTCCTATGGTTATTAATGCAGCTATATATTAGTTCTAGCACAAAGGGGTCTACTTGACAAGGGACCACGCTCTCACGGAATCCATAGCAGCTTAATGCTGTTGTGTACTGTGATTGTCAAGGACCGTAGACCTTTTTCTTTATACTGAAAATGAAGCATTTCATCTTAGTCCTCAAGGTTAACAACGCATGTACACATTTATATAAAACTAGTTTCTATGGATTTTATCGCGTATATTTTTTTTTATTCCCGACGTTTCGAGCACTTTACAGCACCCATAGGAAGACTGAGGTGTTCGACGTCCTGATGTCGCAGTTAACCGCGGCTACTCACAGATTAAAATTATTAAATTTTGTTTTGATATACACAGTATGAACTTATAGTATCTTGAAGTGTTGCAGTTGTACTCGTATGTTTGGGTTGGGATTTAATTTAGTTAATTATAGGATCCCTAACTGATGGTAGCACCCAGCCATCTTCTCTATTGAAATTAGAATGTTTTTTGATTGCGATAGACTCGCGAACCAGCGAGTATTTTATTAATTGATCTATTAAAACCCGCGTTAAAGAACATCTAGCTGATGTAAATCCGGATCGACGCTCCGGGAAGTCTGCAGCCTGTGGACCGCGGCCGTGACTACATCAGATTTGATAGCCCACAAATCCTCGCTAAACTTATTTTATGAGTTAGGCCTCAGCCGGAAGATAAAACGTCTGCTTAACATATGAATATAAATTAATTAGCTTACAAGAAACACCCTCAAAAGCTAATTACTTAAACTAGTTTCGCGAACCTACGCTATAAATGTTAATTATGAACACGTTTAGCCGAAGTTCCATGATTTGTGTTGTGGCAAAACTTACGCCTCCGCTAGTCGAGATCACGCAGCACTCTATGCATTCATGAGGTGTTTAATTTAATGTCAATTTTACTAAAACTTTTTCTTAAAACAACAATTTTATTACCTTGACTTGTATGTTTGTATGAGTGTTATGAAATTGTTAATTCAGTTTTCATATTTTTTTTAAAGAAATAAGGGTGACAAACGAGTACACAGTCCTAACTCAGTCTCACATAACATGCTTTTATAAAGCTCATGTGCTTATTTGTATGCTATTCAGACATCAAAAGCATTATTTTAAATTTTTGGCCGTCAGTATGTCCGGGCTAATCTTCGGATGTGCTGAACCAATTGTATTGGAACTATAAAAGTAAAAAAAAGTCACAGCCTATATACGTCCCACTGCTGGGCACGGGCCTCCCCTCATTTCTGAGAGGGTTTCAGGGCAAGGAAGTGTCCGCTACGCTGCCTCAATGCGTGTTGGCGAACTTCACATGTCTTCGAAATATTTTTTTTTCTTATTCTTCAGACATGCAGGTTTCCTCTTGATGTTTTACTTCACCGCCGAGCACGTTGTAAATCAGTACTTAAAGTTGCAATTAACAATTTTATTGGTGCCGTCGGGGATCGAACCCGGGTTACTCGCGTTCTGTTATATTTACAGCGAGCGTTAACCATCTGAGCTACCACAGCTTGAACCTATACTAACAGATAAAGAACAGTTTAAAGAAAGATCTATTCTATATTTTATCCCAAAACTTGAAGATAGTTTTATTAGAAAAAATGTGAAATTGACTTATACTAAACCTAAATAACGCCACGTTAATATATCCTATTCAAGCAAAGCTGGGGCGGGTTGCTAGTCTTAAATATATTCATTTGATTAAAACAATGGCAGCACGATGAATGCTTTTAATGACTTAAAAGGCACAATGGCAGAGTCCTAGTGTAAGCACAGTAATGTTATAATCGGCTGAGCTCCGAGCCGCTCATGATCCCATTACGTCGTCAAATAGGTACCTGAACGATGCGAAATTACAATGTGATTTCTAAGCGAATTTGCGCATAATTTATCCTACACTGAGCTGGGACTGTTAAAACTATCTGATTAATTTGCTTGATATAATCGGCAATAAAGCTATGAGTGTGTTTTATGTTGATGATTGCATTGCGATTGTGTTGATCTTATTTACTACGTAGCTCGCATCAAATTACGGGAAAACATGATGAAAGTCTAACTACAATATTCTAAATGAGTTTCGCTTCGGATATGCGGGGTAGGCATTTTTCAGTAAAATATGGTCATTTGACCTTTACCGCATACTGCGTTAAGAGTGCACTTGAATCCTTAAAACCATTGTCGTGGAAGTATCCATATAGTTAATAATAGTTAGTTATAAAACTATTCTAACACAGCAGTGTTTCTGTCACAACGTTAGCCCGGTTCACGTAGCACCGAGTTAGCGAATTAGTCTAACGGAAGTTTAGAGAAAGCTGTTGCGCTTTGTTAAATAGCTTAAACTTGAGATATAAACAATTTTGTTGTTCATCACTAAGTAATATATCATTTTCATTATTGTCTATCAAAAGTCCGCTGTTGAGCATCGGTCTCCCCTTTGTATCGATTCATAGGAAGAATATTTGCCATAGTTGCCATAGTTACCACGCTTTACATGCGGGTTTGCAACCGAAGATTATTATTATTAGGTTTTATTCAGGAAAACGCTATGTTTTACTTCTTATGACACCCACGAGATGACCTGGGTATGATATAAACGAGGCATTCCATCTTAGTCCTGAGGGGTAATGACGCATCTGCATTTTAATTCTTAATCTAGGATAGATGTAGATGTCTATGGGCCACAGCATCCACTTACCATCAGGTGGACTGTGTGCTCGTTTGTCACCCTTATTCTATAAAAAAATATTTGGGTAAGTGGATTTTCTTACCTGTTACTACACTGCATATATATTATACTTATCAAATTTAAATACAACAGTATTAATTCAATTTCATAAAATATTGTTATTAATATAAACATATTATTATTGTTATTTATATAACAATATTATTATTGTTATTTATATAACGACATTATTATTGTTATTTATATAACAATATTTTATTTATTGTTATTAATATAAAAATAATTTTTGAAGTTGAATCAATCTCATCCAGACCGATTTTCGGCTCTTCGAGAGACTAGCCATTTGCACTGGACGAGATTATAATTCCCAAGTGTACGCGCAAGCACAGGTGCACTCTCTATCCCCTCACTCTCATAGTCCGATGGGATCACAAGCTGACACGACCGGAGAGGGATCAGAGCGTAGAACTAGCAGCTTTACCTGCTTTCCGAAGTTCGTGGATGGTACAAATAAGAATTTCTTGACAGAAAAATCCAATAACTGATTTCGGCCCGACTCTGGATTCGAACCCAAGATCTCATGATCAGCAACAGTGTTTATGAACGCTAGACCAACGAGATAGTCATGAGGTTACGAACTTAAACCACAAATCATCTAACAGTCTATTAGTTAGTACTATCAAGGTGGGACTGTCTAATAGTTTGTCACCCTATCTTTAGTAAAAAAAGTTGTATCTGACTATAGTTCTTTCGTCGTCTGCCAACTTTTCCTGTCGTATTGAGGTTCGATAGACTGGTTATAATAGTGATGTACTTCGACAGTTCGGATTGATTTCGCTCGTGTAATAAGTCGTCGCAGCGGAGACTTCGGATGGGGACGCAACTTTGTCGATTAGCGAAGTGTTATTACAGTTTTCCTCGAAATCGCTCGAATGATTTTGTCATTTGGAGACGACTTGCTGTGTAGCTCAGTGTGGGTACTAAAATCTACCGGATATAAATAACTATCAACTCTAAAGGTTCGCCATTCGACTTCTGTCGTGAACCACTCCTAATACAAAGCATTTTAGACTTACCAGAAGTGGTTACAGGTTATATTAGTAATGTGAACAACATTGCTAATATTTCATTAAAATGAAAGAAACATACAAGCAGTATCTGTCCACATTAGACATGTGTAAATCGTGAATGATTCGTTCATTTTACCCGGGTCGCATCGAAGTATTGATGATTGCAATTAGATTTTTTGATCGATCCGGATCAAATGATTGAGAGCATCTACGACCAGAGTGCAGTAAGATCCGACGACCGTCATTATTGAGCGGATCTTACAAATCACAGAGTAGGACGATTCAATACTTAAATGATCGGGTCACTAGAAATCATTGAATGACACATGTCTAGTCCACAATTAGTTACGTGGTATGTGCTTTCGCCATTTTCATAGATAGTAATTAGAAAGGACTTGTTAAACTTAGAGTAACTTGGTCGCTACACGCCATAAATTTTCTAGAAAAATCTTTAATAAATCATAATGTACAAAAATAATGAATCATCATCATCATTACAACCCTTCTCAATTACACTGCTGAACATCGGCCTCCTCCGAGGTACGCTACAAAGCACGGTCTGGAGCTCGGTAGTCACCTCCAACTGTCGACTTCCTGGTTGTCTTAACAGGTCGTCACTCTATCTAGTGGGGATAACTCATCACAACCCTATACTTCGCCTGCTACTCCAGAACATTTCTTCCCCTTCGTTTGTCGGTTCTTCGAGTACATGACCGGCCCATTGTCACTTCTGCTTACTAATCCGTTGATAAATCATAAATTTATAATATCATGTCAATCAATCATTTAATATTGAAGTACATAATTAATAATAAGTCTATAGCAATTACTATATAAGTATTATTGCAATTTGTTCGTCAATAAAACAAAAACAAATAGCAAAAATTTTCTCACATTTGCGTTAAGGATGAATTGCCTTCGGAGAGTCTCGAGGGAGAAGCAACACGAAAGTTTGCGCCCGTAATTAATTCAATTTAAATCTCGTTATGTAATTTTAATGTTGCCTTTAAATAAATAATGCCTGAAGGCGAAGAAATACAAAGCAATTTTTTTTTCATCACAATGTTTTCACCGTCGGGAAATTATCTAGAGAAATTCCTTGATAAATTTAGTATTATATTGAAACATGGAATATTTGTACAGTAGATAATGTAATATACGAGTAAGCTGCATTAGTTAGGGATTTTAATGAAATTTTGGTGACAAAACGAGTTTACAATTAATCTTCATGATAAGTGATACAGCCCATGGATATAAGTTACCAACGCAAAGATGAGGAGTTGTTCCCTCTTAGTATTAATATGATTCTTACATAGCCTATTACTCACCAGCCTGTCACTCAACTCAACTGATGGTAAGAGACTACCGCCGTTCAAGAACAACTACAAAACCAGGGAATTACGAATGCGTTGCTGGCCTTGTATTAAATAAAAAAATGAGTAAGCTCTTTTCTTGAAGGCCTCTAAGTCGTATCGGTACGAAAAACTGGCTGGTGGTAATCGATTCCACAAGAAAGTTGTGCGAGAAAGAAACCTAATAAATCGCACAGTGGTGGACCGCCAATCATCCAGATGGTATGGATGGGATCGTGAGTATATTATATCGGTATACCTCCCACAGGAACGCTACAGAACATGCATTTGTATGTTGGAAATATTAATAATTCGTTGACCTTTGACTCCAAGACGTCAAACAGCTCTGTATCCCGTGTCCATAGATACTACGTGTCCCTTAACCGTAGCTTAAAAAGTCCGTACAATTTAAAAAGTATATATGGCGGTTATCAAAATTTGTGCATGGCGGAGCTATGCTATGGCTATATTATGGTTGAAGCACGAATTGGTCGATTCGACCGGGAAGAACCACGCACTAACATGATACCAGACCAGCAAAAAATAGCAGCAGAGCGGCTGAGAACTGATCACCCTTTTAAACACGCTATTATTATTTGTATCTATCTATATTAACTTGAAAATCTGCACTCTTATCGAGGACCGATGACAATACAATTTAATAACTTTATCCTACCCTGATTAGGATCACCAGGATAAAATGAAATAATTATCAGAATCATCACAACTCATGATCAAGGCGTGTTTGAGTTTTTCTAAATAGAATTAGGGTGACAAATGAGCACACAGCCCGCCTGATGATAAGTGGATGCTGTGGCCCATAGACATCTACATTTAATCACGATTAAGAATCAAAATTCAGATGCGTTGTCACCCCTGAGGACTAAGATAGAAAGCATCGATTTCAGTATAAGGGGTCTCCGGTTCTCTACACTCACCATAAGAAACGCAGCAGTATTAAGCTACTATTTTACGCCGTGAATGCATGGTCCTTTCTCGGTCAAGCCAACCCATCCATGCTACAGCTGTAACACAGATGTTCAAGTTCTTTGTACTCTTATATTATTTCAGGTACGGGAAATTCTCAACTAAGGGTGACAATACATCTGCACTTTTATTCTTACTCTATTATAGACGTGGTTGTCTATGGGCCACAGCATTCACTTACCACCAGGTGCACGGTGTACTAAACAGTAAAAAACTAGAAGTAAATAATAGTCATTATTTTCATTAATTCCATTAACTGGTGTTCACATTTAACGTATTGTATTGGTTATACACTACTGTAATTACTTAATTCGTGTTTTGCTGTTCATCGCTGCCGAAACGGACCCCCTGGGAATCTGAAGGCCAGTTCAACATGGCTTGAGTAATCAATTATTGATCTTAATTAAATTGGACGCCTCCCGAGTACACTCATGCTTACGAAACCGATATACCGTACTTAAAGATTATTTAATATTAGGTTACGCTCAAAACAGCGTTTTTGACGATCAGAGTATGGAAAATCTTTACTAGTTATGATTCCGCTCATGATCATTTCCTAGTCAATACGACCACAACGACTATAATTACTATGGATTCAATTTTTTATTTTATAGAATTAGGGTGACAAACGAGCACACAGTCCACCTGATAGTAAGTGGATGCTGTGGCCCGTAGACGTCTACATTTAACCTCGATTAAGAATCAAAATACAGATGCGTTGTCACCCCTGAGGACTAAGATGGAAAAGGTGAAGACCCATGGACCACATATGTATGTAGTTGAAAATGGTGAAAAGCGTTTTGCCACACACACCGCTCTGTCGAATTTACTGTCGTCAGCTGGTTTCTGGACGACTTGGGGACCTTCAAGAAAGGGCCTACTCATTAATGATTTCTTATATTTACTCGAATACTATACATTAAATGAAACTAATTTTACTGATTTTATCGCTTTTAATATCACCTATTTAATTCCAGAAGTTTCGTTTACCGTAGATCGGACCAAAAAATAAATATTCCAAAGCTATTACCGAACAGAATCGGAACGTCAAATACTTCAGTGCTCCCGTAACCATTGGTGCTGTAAAGCACCCAAAACGTCACGAATTCAAAAGTTAAAAAATAAAAAAACTTGTTTAGAATTAAACGCGACAAAATCTGTAAAATTAATATCTATAAAAGCCTACTCGTACTCCTTTCTAAAACTGCAACTGGCTGGCAACGCAGCTGCAATTCGCATGGAGTTGTAGATGTTCATGGATGTAGGTGATCACTTCCTATCAGGTGAGCCGTATGCTCGTTTTTTCTCTCTGTTCCCTCTTTCCCATTAAGGCATCTGTTTGTTAGGGGAAGGTGATAAAAAACTCAGACTTGGCAGAAATCTCTCGATTTCTCTCCCAAACCTATTACTACTCATGTAAACTGACGCTCCATTTAATGTCCACAGTAACGTGATCGTCATGTTCCTGGGTGGTATTGATTTTGCGATAGAACTTATCACCGACAGGCACCAGTGTTCGCGTGCACCATGATACGATCTTGTACTGCAACTAGGGTTGCCACACGTGAAATTATCTTTCCAGGACGTTATATTACGCGGTACCAGGCGTTTTATTACGCGCTACGAGAACGTTTTATTACGCGGTACGTTTTACATTAGTCCAATCTAAATTTCACCTCTTGTTAAACAATTAGAAATGTTAGTTGAACGCGCAAAAAAGATTTCACAAAAACATAAGCGTATTGTCCACTGGTCTTGTGATGAAGGAGCCAGTAGGAAGGATTTGCCGTAATCCCTATGTTTGGCAGTTTTAATAAAGCGTTCACACTAATGGATGTCCGCACCGTACGTCGTTTGCATATTTTACGTCAAACAATAAAATATATGAGATGGCTATCTACCGAAAGCACTATAGAAAGAGAAAGCTATAGTCTTCTCTGCATTTTTCATAGTTGTGTCTCACAACAAAATGGCATGAGATTAATTAGTTCTTAATTTCGTTTTTAGTATTTTATTATAGAATATGCGTTAGTTTCTCACGGTCCTTTTCGTCTTTTTTTCAACTATATTGTTGCAGATTTGAAAAGGGAACGTGTAAAGTTTTCTTATTTCTTTTCGATGTGAGCAACTTCTATTAAACAGTAGAGTAGATTTAAAAAAAATCTTTCTATAAATATGGAGCAATTTCTTCTATATAATTTACCTGTAGGCAATCCTAGAAATCACCGCAACCTGGCGACCCTATCTATAATCGTGTCCCATAACGAATGTACGCAAGTTTTATAGTTATTTACCGTTGGTGTAGTCGAGTCTCGTCATTTATTTCTAGGGCGAATATAAAATGGCGGTTATCGAGTTATTCGGGGGTTGTATCATGCGATGACAATAAAACGGTCTGTTATGGTTAGTAGTTGGGTTATTACTCTGTGTACGTTTACAGTTATAACCAATTTGTTAATTCGATTTGAGAATTACCTTGTTCTCAAATTTGTTTTTAATGTTGATTTAAAGTAAAAACTTTCTATACTCGTTATGGGAGGGGACAACTTAAATACAATTACAACAATCACACGAAATTATATGCTTTAAGTTCTTCCTTTTCTATCCACCATCGGATAATCAAACGGTCGGGCGGGTTTTTGTTTCCGTTATTCCGCGCAATAGAACCAAACCATAGAATACTATAATACATACATAATAGAACGGGGGAGTGGGCGGAGCCCGTGTAGCCACTAAAATGCCACTAACACGTCAATTTACACGTATAAATGTCAACACGAGATGTGTTTTCACGTTACAATCGTTTCCAAATTTCGCATGCAAATTATTTTGAAAATGCCAAATTGCACGCTATAAACAAATAAATATGTATTAAAATCCGTCTGTCAACACAGTGAATCGGGTTTGTAGTAGCGATTAACTGATAATACGACGTAATTGCTTATATGTGTGCTGCCGGCGACGCCTATTCTTAGTACAAAATAAGGTTGACAGCCATTCTATTGTGTATTATAGTATTCTATGGACCAAACAGTTCGCTTCATCTTTTGTAATACGTGCAACCAGGGAATAGAATAATTGGACGGCGTCTGACTTTCCATCCTAATGCAATCTGGGCGTCTTCAAGGTAAGAGTGAATAGATTCGATCAATTATATACTATTGATCGAAGGTGAATAGGTTTTTGTTTAACTAAGGCAGTGCGATATAATATCTAGGGCTACATCACCACTTACCACCAGGTGTGATTGCGATCAAGCCCTGGCTTATAGTAAGTAAAAAAAAGTAGTTTCGGAGGAGGAAATAATGTATAATGTACGAAATAATAATTATATATTATAATACTTTGAAATAAAAAAAGGATTAGGTACCTAGTTTGAAATTGTTTTTATTAATTCCATTTTTCCTCTTTTCAGGTAAGTTTGGCGCATTTTAATAGGGACCACCCGCATGGTTTGAACGAGGTGTTAAGTACAAATGAGGTAACAACCTATCTACGTTCCTCAGACCTCCTCTTATACCCTACTTCTAGGGCAGTCGGGTAGACTGCCCCAGAAGTAGGGTAATATTTTCAACTGTATGTAATATTCTCCAGACCGAATTCCGGTCACGGCGGTCTGCCTCAACGGAGACAAGTCATCGGCGCTGGACGGGTTTATAGTGCCCAAGTGTATGCGCAAGCACAGGTGCACTCTCTATTCCCTCACTCTCATAAATCGATGGGACGATAAACCGACACGGTCGGAGAGAGATCAGGCGCAGGACCAACGGCTTCTCGTGCTTCCGAGGCACGGGGGTGAGACACCGCCAACTTCTTGACTCCGGGCAGTTATTGAAAATTTCTTGACGGAAAAACTCAATAATTGATTTTTAGGCCCGACCCGGGATTCGAACCCAGGATCTCATGATGTATGTATGTAGGTTGCAGAGGGTATAATTTTCTTTCTGTTTTCAGTAAACTTTTTTACGCTTTCGATTTTTTAAATTATTATTTTTACAATTGGCTTGTTTTTGTATTTAGAGCATTGAATAGTCTACCGATGTAAAAATTAATCAATACTTAAAATGACAATAAAGAATTTGGTACGGGCGGGATAGAATTCATTATGCTCGCGTACAATGAAATTTTTATTCCAATCAATTCAATATTATTTATTGCTAGAATACATTTTGACGATCATTAATAATGTACTACAGTACATTATCAATGATTTTATTAGTTATTAATGAGTCCCCTTACATTTTATCATGATAATGGCATACAATATCTTTTCTTCTTAACTAAACTATTATTACAATATTTAAAAATATTTTAGGCTGAGGTGCCACATCTTATTGAGGTTTAAAGGCACTAAATACGACCAAAAGATAATCTAGTCGTTTCGCTCCTTTTTTTCTAAATGATAGAGCTGCTTTTCTATACTAGGGGTTAAGTATACGTGGTAGAGCCATGCTGCAGTTATATTAGTAGAATAGTTGTAGCACGAATGGGTCGGATCGACCGGGGAAGGACCACGCTCTCACAGAATACCAGCGTGAAATAGTAGCTTAATGCTGCTGTATTTCGTATGGTGAGTGTAGAGAACCGGAGACCCTTTTTACTGAAAACGAGGCATTCCATCTTAGTCCTCACGGGTGATAACGCATCTGCATTTTGATTCGTAATCGAGGATAGATGTAGATGTCTATGGGCCACAGCAGCCACTTACCATCAGGTGGACTGTGTGCTCGTTTGTCACCCTATCCTATAAAAAAAGGCTCCTATTCCCTAGTTTTCATAGATAGTGGGGCCCCCCCTTTTCTGGGTAGTGTGGCTGCTTTTTGCAAAGTGCCCGTCGGAGTGGGCCCCACACTCTTATTTATAGTAACCTACCGCCACATAGACGTGCTTAGCGCTTCTGTATTACGGTCTGAAGGATATAGAGAGCCACTATAATTACTGGCTATGAGGCATTCACCAACAGAAGATCACTGAGACCACAGAAGTGACTACAAATTTATTGACTTTTTTAATTGAAGCGAACTAACGATCAGGTGTACTGGAAATTCGTTTGGTTTTATTTAAAAAAAAAAAACAGTTATCCGTACTTAACGAGTTTTTTTTTGTAGTTTTAGTAGGTTTGAGTTTAAATATTTATGTAGATACGAAAAAAATCAAAATAACAACGACCGCTGTCAGGAATTGCTGGGTGTCAAACACGTAACATTTTTCCTGTTCATATAATCTCCCAACTGAGGTTGCAGTTGCCCCCGGCGTCGCCATTATTGTCCAGATATTGTTTATTTTCTCGTTACGAGTCATCCGGAAAATTTCAAAGGTTCCGTTATGCTCCCCGAGGGTAGCTAATGACGCGAGTAAGCTTCAACGAAATTTTTCATAATTTTATGACGCGAGTAAGCTTCAACGAAATTTTTCATAATTTTATTAAGAATCATTCGATTTTTTTCTATTCGCCAAGGGATCACTGTTAGCAAATACAACTACATGTCAACATGTCATTAAGTGTGCCCCTTGTTACACTTAGGTTAAAACCGTTACCCTGAATATCAACAATATTACATAAAAACTTTTATAAACGCTTAGATTTTCTCATGTAACTACCGTTGAAGCATTTTAAAAATATAAATTGTACATTTGATAACTACTGAAGTTTCTTCCTATAATGTGAGAGGTTAATGTGCAAAAAAAAGTAGATAGTAGACAATAGATAAAATGAGATCCTCCTTATTAGATGACTTCAAATAAGGAGTATGTTCCCAATTCTACTATATCTTCTTTTTTTGTAGAATGTAAGTTAGGCGGTATCTTCGTCATTAAATAAAACTTGTTTTAACGGATTTTATCGCGTATAAATATTTTTTTTGATCCCGACGTTTCGAGCACTTAACACCGGCCATGGTTACGAGGGGGACTGCGGTGTAAGACGTCCCAGTGTCATAGTTTACCACGACTACCTCCAGATTAAAATTATTAATTTATGTTCTGATCTACATAATATAAACTTATAGTATCTTGAAGTCTTGCAATTGTATGCTTGGGTTGGGATTTAATTTTATTATTTATAAGATTCGAAGCAGATGGTAGCGCCTAGCCATCTTCTCTACGTTATGTTTTTTGGTTTCAATAGCTTCGCGAATCATCCTTGGAAGAAATCGTTGTTCTATAGTGGGGTTTTGTAGTCTATCAAATCTGAAATAGTGACGGGGCGATACTTAACGTGTTCACAGACTGCTGACTGAAATTAAGAACATAAAATAAGTTAATATACGCGATAAAATCCGGAAAAACCTAGTTTTGTTTAAATGTGTAATGTTCGCGTTTTTATAGAATTGGGATAACAAAAGAGAACGCAGTCCACCTGATGGTAACGCCTCGATTCTGGTATAAAGGGTCTCCGTTTCTCTACACTCACCATACGAAACACAGCAGCTTTATGCTGCTATTCTACGTTCTACGTTGGTATTCTGTAAAAGCGTGGTCCTGCCCCGTTAAAGCCGAGCCATTCGTGCTACAACTATAACATAGCTGCAGCCTGGCTCTACTACGTATACGTAAATTTAGATGTCCATGGGCCACAACATCTATTTACCATCAGGTGGACTATGTGCTCTTTTGTTACCCCAATTCTATTAAAAAAAACACTTCTAAAGCTAACAATTTTGTTTCAATTTAAGCAATCTTAGTTTCCTAAGTCGTTTCTTACATCGGGCTTGATGGATCACATACCGCCACCATACGGCTGCACACATGCCAATTGTACTTACGGACTTTGTTAACTATGATGAATGTGGAAAGTAGCGCAGACATGGTAAATTGAGATTTCGCCTGGACCTCGCCTCAGCGTTAGTTAAAACGTGCAAATGACGTATCTCAAACCGTACGGAGTTGTGATGAATTACATTACCACCATTATTGATTAGTGACTGCCTGGCTAGTTTAGTGGTTAGCGCTACTGCTGAACGTGAGGTCTCGAGTTCGAATTCCGGGTCGGATCTAAATGAATTATTGGATTTTGCTGTCGTGGAATTCTCATTAGCAGCCTGGAGTCAGGAAGTTGGCGGTGTTTCACCTCCGTGGCTCGCACGTAAAGCCGTTGGTCCTGCGCCTGATCTCTCTCCAGTCATGTCGGTTTACCGTCCGATCGGATTATGAGAGTGAGGGAATAGAGAATGCTCCTGTGCTTGCACATACTCTCGTGCTCTATAATACTGTCCTGCGCGCAGACATGATTCTATTCTGAAATACTTATTGGAAGTCATTTAAGCTCTATCGCTGGTTGAGAAAAAACCTCTGTTCTGAAAAAACCCTGCAAGAATCTCAACGGGACCCTTTAAATAAAAATACAATATAATATTGTTGCGTGAATAAGTCAACTAGCGCCATCTAGTGTCAGGAACGAGAGCGAGGGGAGCTTTGCAGAAAATGACATCACAAATCTCTCAACCGACAGCGCCATCCGAAGAACTAATGAATGTTCTATAAAATCTACACTCGCACACTCGTCCCTTTGCGCGCATTTACTTGAATATTCCGGATGACTTCTTTGCGTAATTTACGTATAAATAGGCGCTGCAAGATGCGATCGGAGCAGTATTGAATTGGCGACACAAGCGAAGCTTCGGAGCGGAATAAAGTGAATTAGTGTGTTTAATTATTAGTGTTTTAAGTTTTAATTTGTGTAAAGTAAATTAAAGTGTTAATTTAGGTAATTTTATCGGCAATTTTTATTGTCACGAACCTCAAGCTCGTAACAATATTCTAATGGCCACCGTGATCGAATTTCGGTCTGGAAGACATCATTATTTATAAAATTGTAACAAACTAACTTCATAGTTTTACATCCGATCAACGCAAGAATAATGAATTGTTATATGAGATATATTTCAAGTATTAAATTTCACTATGACTAATCGTGTACATCGTTTTTGCTTTTTACGTATTGGGCAAAATGTGGGGCGTGGCGATGATATTGTCCACTATTATTATTAGTATTATTAGTACCCACTTCAATTATTTCGTATAAAAGTCAAGACTTACAAGGAAGCGTGTAGTGCAGTCGGCCATTAAAATCAAAGAGAAAAATATATGTATTTATCTATGGAGAAAAGGAAAAGCAAAAAGTAAATTATAATTTGAATAACATTTGATTAATAGTCGTACACACTATGCAATATTGTCCATATATTATGTATTCACCATTTTATATTCTATTTTCTGTGGTTCCGCTTCGCCCACGTTTCGAACTGTCAATTTCGCTATAAGAAAAAAGAGGCCGCCTCAGCTGTAGACGCGTGTGTGGGCTGAAACAAAGGGAACGTTTATAGGATACAAGCTCCTTTGTTCGAATTCTATTCCACTTTCATGTAATTTCCCTCAAGTTTAAAATTTCCTTCGACGAATGGAAAATTACCTTAAGTGTCTTATGTTAAGGACTTTAGTACTTAAGTCATTTAAGTTGGGTTGTAGTACTTAAGTCATGAAGTTCATTTTTATTAAAAAAAATTGTTTTTGTTTAATAGTTTTAATGCTACTTCTTGTTTTATAAATGGAATCAGGTATTACATTTCAAATTTTAAATAATAGAAACTAAATTTCGAGCTAGTGAGAATGGATGGTTTATGTAGTTTATCATTTTGCAATTTATTTTACAAATAAGTACGACTATCAAATAGTACATTATATCTCAACTCAAATATAAATATGTTTAATTACTTTTTTAACAAAAAAAGTAAAAATTGTTTTACCAAGTGATTGCTATTTTAGTAAGTACCTACGTTAACTTTTTTGTTCTGTTTTTCTTTTACAATTTTTAAGGAATATACCAAAAAAAAGGACGCATGGACTGTTACAAACGGTAGGCGATTTTTCTTATTACCAACGTACTAAATTGTTCGTTAAAATAGTTGTCAAAAGTGAAACTCCCTAATGATATTACTATCAAGAGAATTTCTATAAAGACCATCTCGTGTGTGTAAGAAATTGAACCCGTCCAATGTTGCGAAGATTGATTAAGCGATTAGCGCGAATAAAATCGCTGAATAGGTAGAAGGTATGAGATTTGTTACGGTCTTGTCGGTCTTTTGTACATGATCGGGAACTGGACAAAGATTGAAGTACTGAAGATAGTTCTTGCTCTAATCTTTTAAACTTTTCACTCGCTTTTATAAAATGGAAGTGACATATGAACTTACATCCCACGTTAATTTTAATTATAATGTTTTTAACGTTCCGTAGTCAACTAGGAACCCTTATAGTTTCGCCATGTCTGTCTGTCCGTCTGTCCGTCCTCGCTTAATCTCTGTGACCGTTAGCACTAGAGAGCTTAAATTTAGTACCAATATGTGTATCAATCACGCCGACAAAGTGGTAAAATAAAAATTGGAACAAAATGTTTTATTAGGGTAGCCCCCCTATATGTAAAGTGGGAAGTGTTTTTTTTTTTAATTTCAACCCTAACGTGTGATATATTGTTGGAAAGGTGTTTAAAAATGAATAGGGGTTTACTAAAGTCTTTTTTTGATAATGTCAATATTTTCGGAAATAATCGCTCCAAAAGTAAAAAACAATGTGTCCACCCCCTTAGAACTTTATAAGGACTTTCTAGCAAAATCATTTTGAACTTGGATGGAAACAACACTACCGGGAGCAGTTGCAGGAGCGCGGAGCGCTGCTGGAGCGCGAACATAATGGATACCCACCTTTAAACTCATAAGTGGGACCACTTATTGTGACGGACGGATAACTAACCCTACACTGAGCGTGGCCCGACACGCTCTTGGCCGGTTTTTTTTAATAGAAAAAAGGTGACAAACGAGCACACAGTCCACCCAATGGTAAGTGGATGCTGTAGCCCATAGACATCTACATTTAACCTCGATTAAGAATCAAAATGAAGATACGGGTGACACCCCTGAGGACGAAGATGGAATTTCGCAATTCCAGTAAAACGGGTCGCTGGTGAGAACCATTCATAGGGTTAGTGTAGAGATACACTTACCATACGAAACACAGTAGCATTACACTGCTATTTTACGTTGGTATTCTGTGAGAGCGTGGTGTAACTCCGGCCTAGTCGACCCTTTCATGCTACAACCATAATATAACTGCAGCGTGGCTCTACCACGTATAAAACACTCTGCATTCGTCTCATCGATGTTTAGTATTCTGAAGGATTCACTTCTACGGCGTGTGAACTGTACAAATGTTTTTTTTTGTTTCAGACGTAAAAATTTATAATAGTTTTGTATAATTATTTATATGAATTATAATATAACCAACTTGGTAGCGATCACCTCATTCGGACCGTGATCGTCATTATTTATGTCGTTATTTAAAATTTATTTCCACAACATTTTATACGTCGTTGATCCACGCTGCAGCTGTATTGTTATTGTAGTACGAATGGATCGGCTCGACCTGGGAAGGACCACGCTCTCACAGAATACCAGCGTAAAATAGCAGCTCAACGCTGCTGTTTTTTGTATGGTTAGTGTAGAGAACCGGAGACCCTTTTTACTGGAAATGAGGCATTCCATCTTATTCCTCAAGGGTGAAAACGGATCTGTTTTTGATCTCTAAGTGAAGATAGATATATATGGGCCACAATATGGACCTACCATCGGATGGATTCTGTACTCCTTTACCTCCTATATTCCACGAAAAAAATGTTATTTGTGAATTCTCAAATACTGAAGACCCACCAAACGGCTATTCAATAGATGCAAGTCATAAATTGCCACCGGATATTACGTTTAACTACCATTTCCGCTATCCGATTCCCTTTGTCCTGCGTTGCGGGAATATTGAAGCTAGCGCGCATATTATGTAGAAACAAGAGGAATTTTAATAAAATGAAAGGGAAATGTAATATTGTTATATGTAGCTACAGTTAATATCATCATATTAGGCCATACTTGGTTAAAATTTAAATGTGCATTACTAATAACATTAATATTTGCAATCTATGTAATTGATTTATATATTTTAAGCGTCTATTTTAAATGGATTTGATTTTTTATAACATTATGAATAGGATAACATTAATTTAAATTTGTTGCAAATTGACAAAACATTTTAATTTATAATTTATTGAATCTAATACTCATTTGTGTTTGTTTGCTTTGCATGGACTCACTCCCCTTAGGTGAAGGCCTCCTCCAAATATTTCCATTTGTCTCTATTTTTTGCTATTTGTGTCCAACGTGGTCCCGCAATCTTTTTAATGTCATCTTCCCAGCGCTTGTATGGTCTGCCTGGACGACTTTTAACCAAATATAATGAAAAATGCCGTGTAGTGGCGGTTGAGAATATCCACTACCCCATATCTTCCCGTGGGTGTCGTAAGAGGCGACAGAGGGAAACAGGCAGGAGATAGGCAGCAGCATCTTCCTGATTACAACTGTGTTATAATAAAAAACTGCGGTTGCCAACCCGCTCGCCATACGTGGCAACTATTGCAAATATCCCCCCATAAATAACGACGCAAACAGACGGCCCCCAGTCCCCGGCGGCCCCGCTATTCCTGGCTACGGTGGCGACCATGGTAACGGCGGGGCAGAGGGTGCTAAGAATCTCCGGTGGAGGTTCGGTTGCCACCTACGACGACTCGACCTGGCAACATATAACGCACGCACCCTGAGGACTGACGAGAAGATACTGGAGCTGGAAGAAGAGGTAGACAAGTTGCGCTGGCATATTATTGGATTATCCGAGGTCCGAAGAGAGGGGGAGGACACGGCAATCCTCGAGACCGGCAACTTGTTCTATCACCGGGAGGGCGACCATCTGTCCCAAGGAGGTGTCGGATTTATCGTCCACAAGTCTCTCGTCAACAACGTTGTCAAGAGTGTGTCGACGAGGGTCACGTATCTGATACTCAGAATCACCAAATGGTATTCGCTGAAGGTCATACAGGTTTACGCACCAACCTCGGCACATCCCGATGAGGAGGTGGAGGAAATGTATGAGGATATTTCCAGAGCCATGCATTCCTCCAAAACCCACTACACGGTGTTTTTTTTTTTTATAGAAGAGGGGGCAAACGAGCATGTGGCTCACCTGATGTTAAGTGACTACCGCCGCCCATGATCAACCGCAACACCAGGGGAATTGCAGGTGCGTTGCCGGCCCTTTAGAAAGGAGTAGTGTTGATGGGAGACTTTAACGCAAAACTAGGCACAAGAGAAAGCGGTGAGCTAAAGGTAGGGAAATTTGGAGTAGGGCAACGTAACCGAAGGGGCCAGTAGCTGGCCGACTTTATGGAGAAAGAGGGACTCTTTATGATGAATTCTTTCTTCCAGAAGCGGCCCCACAGGGAAGTGGACTTGGTCGAGCTCCGACGGTTCGACAAAAAATGAGATTGACTTCATTATTACGACCAGACGCCAACTGTTCAGTGATGTCTCAGTGATCGCAAGGGTGAAAACTGGCAGCGATCACCGAATGGTTAGAGGCACACTGAACCTAAACATTAAGTTGGAGAGGTCTCGTCTAATGAAGTCAACGCTCCGTCCCCCTCGTGCTCTAATCCAGAATCCCGAAACCTTTCAGCTCGAGTTACGTAACCGCTTTCAGTGCTAAAGATTGCAATGCAGTACTATGAACGACAAGCTCGTGGAAACTGTCCATGCGGTCGGAGCTAAGTTCTGCAAGACCCGCCGCAGAAGAACACAAAAACTCTCCGATCACACTATTAATCTCATGGCTGTTAGACAGGAGATGAGGCTGAAATCGTCAACAGATTTGACAGCATACAGGCAACTGAACAGACAGATCTCCAAATGCATGCGGCGAGACTTACGCAACTTTAATACTGCTCGTATTAAAGAAGCGATCGAGCGGAACCAGTGCTCCAAAGTCTTTGCTAAAGATATATCTGCCAGAAAGAGCCAACTGTCAAAGCTGAAGACTGAGTGTGGCAACATCGTTTCCGACACCTGAGATTCTGAGTGAGATTGAGAGGTTCTATGGGAAGCTGTACACATCATCGTTGGAGCCGCACGCAAGTGTGAGTACCGATCCAAGAGCAAGTCTTATCCGACACTATTCCGATGATATCCCGGACGTCAGTCTGAGCGAGATTCGAATGGCTCTCCAGCACCTTAAAAACGGCAAGGCCCCGGGCGAGGATGGAATTACAGCGGAGCTTCTGAAAGCGGGTGGAACACCGGTACTTGAAGTCCTTCAGAAGCTCTTCAATTCCGTTCTCCATGGTGGCACTACTCCGAAGGAGTGGAGCAAAAACGCGGTGGTCTTGTTCTTTAAGAAAGGCGACAACGCTCTCTTTAAGAACTACAGACCGATTTCCCTTCTGAGCCGCGTCTACATGCTATTTTCGAGAGTCATTACGAATCGTCTCGCACGCAGACTCGACGACTTCCAGCCTCCCGAACAAGCCGGTTTCCGAAAAGGCCAGTACCAGACCACATACATACCCTAACGGCAGATTGTACAGAAGACCGAAGAGTACAATCCGCCACTTGGCCTGGCATATGTGGACTATAAGAAAGCCTTTAATTCCGTCGAAATTTCGGGCGGTGCTACAGTCCCTTCAGCGGTGCCAAGTTGACTGTCGCTATATCGAAGTGCTGAAGTGTTTGTACAGTAAGGCTACGATGGCTATCCGAGTACAGAACCAGAGTTCGAAACCTATCCAACTGCAGAGATGTGTAAGACAGGGTGATGTTATATCCCCGAACTTCACCGCTGCGTTGGAAGACATTTTCAAGTTACTGGACTGGAAAGGATACGGTATTAACATCAATGGCAAGTACATCACTCGAATCCTTCCATCCTTCGATTTGCCGACGATATAGTCCTTACGGCAGAATCGCTGGAGGACCTTAGCACTATGCTCAATGACCTCAATGGTGTCTTCCAACGGATAGGTCTTAAAATGAACATGGACAAAACAAAGATCATGTTTAATGTCCATGTTACACCTATGCCGGTAGTTGTTGGGAGCACTATGCTCGAAGTTGTTGACGAGTACGTTTACCTGGGACAAATAGTCCGACTAGGTAAGTCCAATTTCGACGGAGAGGTCAATCGACGGATTCAACTCGGCTGGGCAGCGTTCGGGAAATTACGACACATCTTCTCGTCAGGTATACCGCAATCTCTGAAAACTAAAGTGTATAACTAGTGCGTGTTGCTAGTGATGACTTACGGATCTGAGACGTGGTCCTTCACTGCTGGCCGTATGAGGACGCTCAAGGTCGCTCACCGAGGGCTATGCTCGGAGTTTCTCTGCGTGATAGACTCAGAAATGAGGATATCCGCAGTAAAACCAGAGTGACCGACATAGCCCAACGGATTAGTAAGCTGAAGTGGCAATGGGCCGGCCATATAGCTCGAAGAACCGATAACCGATGGGGAAGAAAGGTGCTCGAGTGGCAGCCTCGTACCGGTAGGCGTAGTGTAGGGCGACCCCCCACTAGATGGAGTGACGACCTGGTAAGACATGCAGGAAGTCGATGGATGCAGGTGGCTCAGGACCGTGCTTTGTGGCATTACTTGGGGGAGGCCTATGTTCAGCAGTGGACTTGTGAAGGGCTGTAATGATGATGATGATGAATGAAAAATAGTTATCGTACCAAAAATTATGACATTAATTATTACCTCAATCAAATTCATTAATTAATATAGAAATAATTATATATAAAAATTAAATTAAATTAATGTATTAAAATATAAAAAAATAATAAATTAATGCATTAAAATCCACAAAAAATTAAATAAATTAATGTATTTAAAAAAAAACTAAATTTATACTTTCAATTTCCTTTATAAAATGCAAATTACATTGTAAAAAGTTATATTGCAAAACTTATTTAGCATGGAATAAAAGGCTTTTTTATTTTTATTTATTTATTTATTAGGCCGTACAGGGGCAGTGTTAGAATATCCACTACACAATTTTGTGTCGTATGTGTCGTAAGAAGCGAATATTATTAACTATAAAAATATTATACGTGGCAGAGCCATGCTGCAGCTATATTACTGGTATAGTTGTAGCACGAATGGGTCGGCTCGACCGGGGAAGGACCACGCTCTCATAGAATACCAGCGTAAAATAGCAGCTTAACGCTGCTGTGTTTCGTATGATGCGTGTAGAGAACCGGAGACCTTTTTTACAGTAAAACAAGGCAATCCATCTTAGTCCTCACGGGTGACAACGCATCTGCATTTTGATTCGTAATCGCGGATGGATGTAGATGTCTATGGGCCGCAGTAACAACTTACCATCAGGTGGACTGTGTGCCCGTTTGTCACCCTTATGCTATAAAAAATGTACTATAGGATGACAAGCAAAATCATCGTAATGTTGCAGATGACGAAGGGTTATACGCGGTAGCGCCACGCTCCAGCTGTATTATGATTTCCGCATGAATGAGTCGGCCCTGGAAGAACCATGCTCTCACAGAATACCAGCGTGAAATACCAGTAGTAATGGTTCTGTGTTCGGCGTGGTGAGTGTTCAGAACCGGAGATCCTTTTTACTGGAATATGGCTCCAGTTATGTCTTCAGCTAATCACTGATGTTAGGTGATCCACAACATCCGCTTACCATCATGTGTACTGTGTTGTAGTTTGTCACCTTTATATAAAAATTATTAGAATATACACTCGTTGATACATTATATAAATGTATATGTGAACGTGCGACGATATAATAACGTAACACCGATACAGTCAGAACCTTTGGCTTTGTAAACACCGCTTCAATATAGCTTTGTTCAGTGGCCGCTTCCGTTATCGTTAGTGGTTTTCTGTGACGCCTCGGGCTATGTACAGCGGCTCAAACGAAGGCGAGTAAGTTAGAAAATGTCCCTTCTCATAAAGTCCGTTATTATTTGTGAAGTTTGTTGATATGAGGGTCAAAGTACAATGTATTTTACTGGCAAATTACTGTAAAAGTAGAAAATTAGGTGAATTTTGATTGCAACAAAACACTTTCAGCAAAAAGTAAATTTAATTTTTTTTATCGGCTCGAAAAAGTTACTGGCAGGTTGGCAGGCCCTTTTTGTTGAAGCTAGGATTTTCTATAACTGCCAGGCAGCAACTGCGGACGGCGAACTGCGATAAGTATAGGTACTTATCGTAGTTCGCTATTTTATTAAGTTTGGGAATAAAAAGTAGTGTCACTAGGGGCTAGATTTGGGCTGTATGGTGGGTGGTTAATTTCTTCTTACGCGCAGTCTCGTACATTAGTCTTGGAAAGCCGTGTCGTGAAACCGCTGCGTTGTCATAAAGAAGCAGCATCTCTCAAAACGGCGTGAAGTGGCAGAGTAATTGTCTGCGTTGATGGTTTCACCTCTTTTGTGTACTCGATCAATAGTATTCTTATGGAATACCAAAACACTGTGTGTTCTTGGGAGTTCTTCTCACAGCATGCTGCGTGACTATCTCAACCTCAAACTTTAGATCTCTCTGGTATACGGTTATACCATTATCTGTCGATAGCCATAAGATCTGTCTGGTAATTCCCTTCGTCACCTTCTTTCAATTTCAACTCATGACAGAGTTCTACGGTAAAAATTAGTGTTTTAACCCAATTCACTGGATTCTCCAGTAAAGCGTTCACAGGCTATTCTAACCACCAAACAAATGCTCGTTCTGGAGATTAATTCATGAACATCTTTTGAAACAAGACATAGCGTTTCATGATGAGAATGATTTCGCTTTATCTTATATGCATAGAGCCGTGGTAGCTCAGTGGTTAACGCTCGCTGTAAATATAACAGAACGCGAGTAACCCGGGTTCGATCCCCGCCGGCACCAATGAAATTGTTAATTGCAATTTTAAGTGCTGATTTACCACGTGCTCGGCGGTGAAGGAAAACATCGTGAGGAAAGCTGCATGTCTGAGGAATAAGAAAAAAAATATTTCGAAGACATGTGAAGTTCGTCAACACGCATTTGGGCAGCGCGGCGGACACTTCCTTGCCCTAAACCCTCTCAGAAATGAGGGGGAGGCCTGAGCCCAGCAGTAGGACGTATAGCTGTAAAAAAAATAGTAAAGCTGTAACTTTACTTTACTTTTATATGCATAAGATGGTATGTGTATTTGTATATATATTAATGTATATTGTTTGATAAAACTTTATATATATATATATATATATATATATATATATATATATATATATATATATATATTCTTAATATATATAAATTACGTGTCACGTTGTTTGTCCGCGATGGACTCCTAAACTACTGAACCAATTTTAATCACATTCGCACACTGTGTGCAGTTTGGTCCAACTTGAGAGATAGGATAGTTTTTATATCCACAATTTTTTTGAGAATTTAAGGATTTTTAATTAGACATGATAAATTGTCGTCGAAAAGGGCAGAACAACGTCTGCCTGGCAAGCTAGTATATACAATATAAATCATGACGATGTTGACGCCCATTGTTACCTTAATTGACAGATGTCTGTAATACTTGGGATAAAATCTGTAAAAATAGTTTTATTCAATAAGAAATTAAATTTAAATTACATTCTAGCAATTTTATTTTACCAGACATAAAATCAGTGTCGTCAATACCGGGGATCAGCCTCCTTGCTTAACGTATCATTTAAGGCGACGAGTTATCACGGATTTTTATAAATAGTGTTTATTTCCATTTATTTCGAACACTCCAATATAAGTATTTTTGCTATCGTCATATTGCATGATACTGTATCGAAAAGTGCGGTTGTTTCCCAAAACTCCTGAAGTCGAATGGTAGAGAAAAAGTTTCCGACGTTGCGAGAAATAGGTGTTTTGTAAATGCCGTGTTTATCATAAAGATATTAATAGTTACTTTGCAACCATCCGCTCAATTAAATACAATGATGTGTCTTACCTAGATTGAAGAGCACCTGCCGCCCTCCCTCAATTGCGTGCACTAATCCCGTCACCACTAATCCCAGCACCACTACTTCCAACACAACTATTCTAGGAAAGACACCATCGACGATAATACGACACGTGTTTCGCCTCTACACGAGGCGTCTTCAGGTGATGTAGACTCTACGGCGGCTGACCGCTAAGATCACTTAGTGCAACGCAAAGACGGTAAGGAGGCGGAACGTCGGGATAGTAAAAATAAATTAAAGTAATTAAACGCGATAAAAGCCGTAAATAATAGTTTTATTCAAAATGCATCGTTTCTACTGTAATTTATTTCCATTCTCGTAATGCTCCAGAAGATACATCTTTAATGTGCAAGGGAACCGGCGATGCGTGTTGTTCACAGAGTGAGTTCCTCTCGCACTCAACTGAGCGTGAATGTGACCACGGAAGCTTCGGCATTTAAGTTTATTTGAAATGCCGCAAGATTCAACATGATTTCTTTTGACCTCATAAATATTTTGGACTGATCCGGATAAAATAAAGATACAACCGACGTGCTTTCCATAGCTGGGTACGGACCTCTTGGGTTGGTAAGAGTCTACCTTTTTTATAGAATAAGAGTGATAACGAACACACAGTCCGATTGATGGTAAGTGCATGCTGTGACTCATACACATCTATATAATATATCCTCGATTAGGAATGGAAGATGCAGAAGCATTAAACCAATTAAATAAATTAATAACAACATATTTATTCATCTCGCTCACAATCACAATCTCGCTCATTCATACAATATTACCGTCCATTCATCCGCAAACAGATCACACTAGAATTTGTGTCTAGGAGAGCATTAAGTGCGAGGCGATTATTACAGAAAGACAGACGGGTAGATAAAATTTTTTGGTTTTTCATGGCTTAACGACTCCCTCTTCAATAAAAAATAAGAGTACACGGTGAACAGACGACTTGGCACGCGAAACAGTTACTTGGTACAAAAATTCGACACAGTTCACTCAGGTTTAGGGCGTCTATCTTCCCGAGAATTATTGCGTTGTCACCCCTGAGGACTGAGATGGAATGCTTCATTTCCGGTAAAAGGGGTCTCCGGTTCTTTATACACATAATACGAAACACAGCCGCATTACGTTGCTACGAGGGTGACACTGAAAGTTCTTAGAAAATCAAAAACTGCAACACTAAAAAAATCCTCATCACTCCTCTATCACTTAAAAAGGAATCTAGCAAACATCAGCATGGATAAGCAGACTGCACGAGAGGTCTTGGTTGCATTGCCCTTCAGGATTTGCCATAATTGCCACGTTTGACAGACGAAATAGCTATGGCAGTACCAGACTTCTCGCACGTTTGAATCAGCTTCTGTCGCTAGTCTGAATATATGGTTATACCACCATCTTTCTGGCCGTTTCCTTCGTCGCCTCTTATGACATCTGCTGATAAAAAAGATGCAGTTTCTGTTATGTTCATATTTTATCTTACCTTTAGACCTTAGCATTTCAGCCTCGTATCCGGTATAAGGGGTCCTTAGACTTCAGGGGTGAAAAAGCATCTGCATATTCATTCTTAATGGAGGATGTGTATGGATATCCATGGGCCGCAGCATCCACTTACCATCAGCCGGAATGTGTGCTCGATGGTCACCCTTATTCTATTTAAAAAGTAATAATATATTTCTTATTTTAAAATTATTTTATTCTAAAGGAACGTAATTAAAATACCGACTGAATAGACTGTGTCCGTGGGCGTTACTTTATTCCAATATCTGTATAAAATGGACTGTTATTAAGAAATCGAGACTATTTTCTAATTAGTTCGCTGAGTGTATTTTTATTTTAGATATCATTATGTACATAAAGAAAAAAGAAAGTGTTCTATTTTTAAAGGGACGTAAGGCGGTCCAGAAATATCGATACATCGCAGCAATTTCTTGAGAATATTTCTTAATGGTAGTGCAGCACTGTCGCATAATAGTTAAAATAAGACACTATTATTAGATATTAGTTACATTTTACAGTATCTGTATTATAAGTATCGATGCAAACCCTTCCTAGAGTTTTTATCGTTATATAAAATAGCCTGTATAGATGCAACGTGGCTCAAACAAAAATAAAAAATAAACTATTTATGATAGTTAAAAATTATCATTAAACTACAAAATATTTAGACACGGTTCGTTGACGTCAAGTTCATATTGGCCCTAAGCTTAAAAAACGGGCTATGTTCCCTTTCGACCACAGTATGTAATATGCATATTTTATACGTGGTAGAGCCATGCTGTAGCTATATTAGTGGTATAGTTGTAACACGAATGTGTCGTTTCGACCGGGGAAGGACCACGCTCTCGCAGAATTTCAGCGTCAAATAGCAGATTAACACTCGTTTCTTTTGTATAGTGAGTGTAGAGAACCGGAGACCATTTTTACTAGATACGTTGCATTCCATCTTAGTCCTCGCGGGTGACAACGCATCTGCATTTTGATTCATATCCGGAAATAGATGTAGATGTCTATGTGCCACAGCAACTACTTAACATCAGGTGGACTGTGTGCTCGTTTATCAACCTTATCCTATAAAAAACCATAAACAGCTTATAGACTGATGTTAATAATGATGATTGTCACGAGTCCCGATGATGATGGATGTATTACACTCGCGAGTAAAATAATTAACCTTTAAATAAGAAAAAGGACTTCAAAAAACCATGAACAGTAAATTAATAACCACATTTTGCTTTTGAAATCGCTGCTAAGACAGAGTGTATAGAAATATTTAAGCCCCGACTTCTGACTCTAATTAATTATGTACTTTTTTAAGTTAAATATTAGCTCACTTCAAAAAGGAGCTTTTACGCGGTATCTTACACAACTGTGAACCTATTTTAATACTTCAGGAGTGTACCCATAAATTAAAAGAAAAAAATACACTTCTGAGGGTGGAAAAATAGGTTATAAAGTTTTAAATGTTAAAATGTATTTATTAAGACTTTTTGGTTTAACCTCGAGCTTGAAATACTCATATTAGATTAGGTAGAGTATAGCTTAGTTAGTATATTATTAGGAAATGTTGTGTTTTTGTAAATGTCTTTGTTATACATAATTGAATAAAAACACCTATCGATTTCTTTAAATTAATTCCATGGAAAGGTTATAGGTAACTTATTACTATATGACTGTCCAGTAGCGTAGTGTCCATGCGATCTGCTATGGCACTAAGAGCTACGAGTTCGGAGAGAACTATTGTATGGCGTACAAATAATTGTACCGTTATTATAGGATAGGTCTAGATGTCTATGGGCTACAGCATCCACTTACCATCATGTGGACGTTGTGCTCGTTTGTCGGTGTGCTAGGTTTTCTTCTATGAGGTTTTTTTACGAACTAGTGGTAAAAGCATAAATATCTTCTAGTATTTAAAGTTTAAAGATTACCCATTCTAGTAATCTTTATTGAATAGAATTATTCCATTCTACAAAGATAAGACCTGTAAGTACCAAACTAACGTGAAATAAAAATTATCGTTTCGCACCTTTGCTTGCCGTGATAGTTGCTTATTTAAAAAAAATACCATACAGCAAACTGAGAATATTGCACTAACTCAATTACTTATCTGTTGCTTGTAGCATATCGCAGCTATGCGTAATATTTTTTTTATTGTAGAAAAAAATTCGCTATTCACATCGACGCGCAGTCTCACGCCGGGGAAATATTTTTATGTGACAAGCGTTTACATGCGTGTGTTTTAATTACTTATATTTTTTTGGCGGATTTGTGGTTTAACACTATAAGGGAATGACGGTAACGAATCTACTCGAATATTACGTTATGTTTCATAGACAAGTTTATTATTTTACTACTAATCTAGTTAATTGTTTACTATTTTATATTATTGCTGCGCGCTATAATTAATGCCTGGTACATGGCATTAGCGCCATCTAGTATCGAGTAGCAGAACTAATTCTTCTAGATAATTTCATACTAGAACTTTCTACTCCTAGTCAATAGGGACAAGTATGTATTCGAACATTCTAGATGTTTCGGTAGAAGAGGGCCTATTTAAGACCGATAATGACCGGGTCAGTATTTAATTGGCAATTCAAGCGAATACCTCGAAGCGATATTATTGCGTCTTAAAGTGATCAGTGTGATTAATTATTATTAGTATGCTTTAAGTTGTAATTGGTGCTCAGTAATTAAAGTATCAATTTTGGTAATTAAATCGGCAGTTTTTATTGTCACGAACCCCAAGCTCGTAATAATAATGTCCTCCAGACCGAATTTCGGTCACGGCGGCCTGCCTCAAGGCAGGCTAGCCATCGGCGCAGGACGGGATTGTAGTGCCCAAGTGCATGCGCAGGCACAGATGCACTCTCTATTCCTTCACTGTCGTGAAAACGTAATGGTGAGAATATCCACTACTATATCCACTATTTGTCATCTTGTTAGTGTCATAAGAGACTGTAGGTGGAATCTGTAACAGGAGATGGAAATAGTATTTTTTCTGATAACGACTTAATAATAAAACTATGGTTATCAACGCGCCTGCTGGCAACTGTGGCTAAATTCCCCTCTTATAAGCAATCTAAGTTTACCAGTGGACTTTGATAGGATGTTATTTTTTTAACTTATATGCCAGTGCTTGACAACAATCTCAGCTGGTGGTAAGTGGTAATGTAAACCTAAATGGTAAATCGCACTGCCTTGGCGTAACAAAAGCCTATTCACATTCTTGTCTTGAAGACGCCAAGATTGTATCCGGCCGTCGTGTTATGATGATAATGATGATGAAAGGGTGGCAAGTCCGAATATTGCATCACTAAACTGGCGATATATTACATGTCTAGAAAATTTTATAAATATTTTAAGGGCATGCCAATCTGCCCCATCCAAAACCAATTTCAAGTATTAGAGGCGGCAGGTAACTCACTTTTGAAATATTTTTTGATAGTTTACTTCGCGAACATTAAAAGAAATTTAAGTTGATTGTATCATAATATATAAAATTAACGTACTGCCTGAATAGATCGTGAAAATTCGCTATTTCTAATATTAATGCTTTTTAAACACTTCGTTAATAAACGTGTAATCCCATAGAATAAGTAGCAAAATAAAATCGATTAATTATTTTATCATATAATTTTAATTTAAATGAATAAGCTATAATGTTATCGTTATGCCACGGTTCCATTCCAGGAAACTAAATTTTTATTTAATGTTTCTTTTTTTTAAATAAAACCGAAGTGACAAACGGACATACAGCTTACCAGTTAATAAGAGGCTACTCCAGTCAATGGACATCTGCAACCAATTAAAAAAAAGAAAATTAAAGATGCTGTGTCACCTCCGAGAACTAAGCGTGAATGCCCCACAGATATCTAGTTAAACTGGCTCCCTATACGTATTGCTTTGACGGAAAAAATTGATAAGAGGCAGGAGAAGAGTTCCACCACTTACAACTTACTTTGTATTTATTGATGAAATAACTTCAATTAAAAAACGAACTTCGTAATAAGTTTTTGTCTTGGACCACACACCATTAGCGCGGTTTTGCCGCGGTAACGCGAAAACTTTCACTAGCGCCTCTTTCCATCTATTTCATTACAGTCTGGAGTTACCTCTACATGAAGAACACACCAATTTCATTCTTATTACCTTGACTTTGATATCGTACGCACTGAATACAGCCTTGCGTGAGTGCCGCGTAAATTTCAAGCTCGGTTAAGCGAATTTGAGCTGTAATATTGTGTAATAGAAGTCATTAGAACTGAAAGAGGCTTTTTTGTAATATTGTACGCGGAAAGACGTCTCAAGTAACTCATTGCTTTACGTAAGGAATGCTTAATGAGATTGCCTTGATTAGAACTAATTGGCCAAGGTAGTTGTGAGCACGGTTAGGTATTTATTTCATAGGTGAGCAATGTTTAGTTAATCGATAGGTATTATTTAAAAATGATCTCCTCCGATATTCAACCACGGCGACAACTTTCGAATAGGCATACGTTATCAAATGCTAATTATAGCGGCGTAAGATATCAAGTTACTACTACTAGTACTAATCCTATTGTAATGTTGGAAGGTGTTACGACTATGTCTTTAATTATACTATTTAACTATTCTACTTTACACTAATATATACTAACGTGGGGGCTACACTACACTAAACTATGAGTGTAGAAACCCTAAACTATTCATGTCCGATATTGCCTTAGCGAAAGAATTGGAGTTAAGATACAGTATGGTTGCTTTTCTTGTACCATTGTTGTGTCTGGCTGGGGTCCAAATTTGTGTCCTACGGCGTATTTTTTTTAAAGAAAATTAATGTTCAGTTCGCCTGATGGTAAGTGGGTGCTGTGGCCCATAGACACCCCTAAGGACTAATATGGAATGCCTCGTTTTCAGTATAAAAGGGTCTCCGGTTCTCACTCACCATACACAACACAGCACATAGCAGTATTTACCTATGAAACTACTATCTTACGTATTTTGGCCACAAAATACTTAAAATAGTAGCCTAGAGAGTGTGCACCATCACAGAAGTTTAATGATTCGCTTATTAATCGATTATAAAAAGGTTCGGATTACTGTGTATGCCAACTCATGCCTTTTATTTAATTATAATGCCCAAGTGTATGCTTCTGCAGAGGTGCACTCTCTATTCCCTCGCTCTCATAATCCGATGTGACGGTAAACCGATACAACCGGAGAGAGATCAGGCGCAGGACCAACGGCTTTACGTGCTTTCCGAGGCACGGTGGTGACACACCGCCAACTTCCTGACTCCGGGCAGCTACTGAGAATTTCTTGACGGAAAATATCAATAATCGATTTTTTTTTGGCCCGACCCGGGATTGGAACCCGGAACCTTATGATCAGCAGTCGCACTCACACAATAAGCATATATAACTGATATGTGAAACATATATATTTTTGTATTGTAAAGTAAAAGTACTTTGTATAAAATACTTATAAATTTACAAACTTGTATTACACTAAAGGAATTAATCAAATTAAATAAAATCATCTCTTATTCCTCACTGTCACAGAATGATATAATCCCATCGAGTCCGAAATCAACCCTTCCCAGTAAACAATTTTGCCGAGTTTTATATTCGCCGAATGTGTTTCCATTTGCTGGAACACAAATCGATAATACTTTCTGTGCATTGACTATTCCATCCGATTCTAGTTCTATTAATGCGCGTTACAGTTTGGTTGCGTTTTTGCTTTCTAGATTCGCATTCAGCGCACTGCAATCTTTTACGCTTTTGCTTGTTTTTATTCTTTTCATATCGTTTGTCTAAATTACTAGGTTTTTATGACTGGGCATTTGTCCAACTGTCCATTGTCGAAATTTATTCTTGCAGTTGCAAACCAAATAATAATTAGCCCACGGTTGCACATAGTTCACTAGGTTCGGCGCGCGAACGGCACATAAACCCTAGACGCACGATGAGAACCGACAGAAACCAGCAGTGGACGCTTCTATCAAGTAGTTAAAACGTTAACGAGGATGCCGACTCAGATTGCGTAATAATAATGTAAAATAAAATGATTAGTTTTTGAAATCGATCGGTAAAGCCGTTTAAAAGTTATTACAAAAAAAAAAAACAGTTTTTCAAAATTTTTTTTAGAGATTTCTCAAAATCTACTCGTCCGAATTAGTTCATATTATCACCAAATCTATTCCATATTGAGATCTTTTAAACCACATCTAAATTGATCAAACGTTTACATACATACATCCGTACGGACGTCCGCGTCAAATCAGTCAGAATAGCTTCATGGGATCTCAAGACCTAGACGGTCTCATGAAAACTTCGAAATTTTCGAAAATCGGCGTGAAACCAATAACTTTCCTATTTTTGAAAATTTTCAATTTTCTTAGCGGGAAGACCACTCCCGATACTCTCCATTCGTCTCATTCCCTCGAAGTGTAGTTTTCTGAAGGTTTTACTTCTACCGCGTGTGACCTGCACACATGTTTTTTTAATAATATTAATATAGAAAACGAACTATAGGCTACCTGATAGTAAGGCCTATCATGCTTTAAGTTCACCTGCCACAAAGTTTAAAGAAGCAGGCCGCAGTGGCGTATCGTACTGTCACATATCGACGCAAAAATTCACTTCTATTGCGGTTGAACAGCTTCAAACATTGCTCTGAAGCATCGACACGTTCTTGTTAAACTTAAATAAAACAAAAGTTATCCATTTCAGTCAACGGATTCCTAGCATGAGCCTAAATGTACACTACAATAATGATGTAAAAGAAGTTGAAACTGCAAAGTTCCTGGGTCTCGAAATAGATCATCTTAACTGGAAAGCACACATTAATACTTTATGTAAGAAAATTAGCAAAACCGCATATGCTTTATATATTTTATCTTCAATAGTATACACGGATGCACTCCTCACTGCTTACTACGGCTTAGCAGAATCCCACCTCCGATATGGAATAATATTTTGGGGTAACCAAACGAAAAAGAATCGGCGTTTAAGGCTCAAAAAAGATGCATAAGGGCGATGTTTAAGCTGAAAACTACCGATAGTTGCATGCCATATTTTAAACAGTATAAAATATATTACCTTGTTTATACATACTAGAAGTAGCTGTGTTTGTTAAATTGCATCCAAAACGTTTTAAACGCCTTGACCAAGTAGTTCCACGTAATAGACGCGACAATACCCTTTTGTGTCTTCAATCCGCTAAGACAGCACTAATGCGCAAAAGTATATACTGCATGGCTCTAGTCATATAGGATAAAATACCTAAAAGTTGGAAAGAATTGCCGCTATCGATATTTAAAAGCAGGCTTCGTAGCTTCTTGACAGTCAAAGCATACTATAGCGTAACAGAATTATTGACTGAAAAAAAAATATTTTGAGATTATGACTGTATAATGTTAAAAATTTAAATAATGTTTGTTCTTGTGTTATTCTTTTAGTTTGTTATAGCTGTTTAGGTGATTAGTTTATATTTCTGTATATTTTGCATGCCTGCTGGTAAAATATGGCTGAACTCACTACCTATATTACCATGTACTGTACCCATATTTGCAAAATAAAATATCTTTATCTTTATCTTGTTTTCGGTCGATTGTAAGCTCGCGCGGCACCCACTTTGCACGTCGCTTCGCATACTCAAATATTCATGAACGATATGTCCAACACGTTCCTTTGATGTCTTTGGAGTGTCAGTTATACAAATCAACCTCAATTTACGATTAAATAATTTTGTGGATTTTTTTGTTTTCTTCCGTAACAGCCTCTTTTGGGCGTCCACTGCGTTCATCGTCTTCGGTGCTCATATGGGCTGTATGGAATTTAGCAAACCACTTACAAATAATTGCTTCTACCCGGATAACACTCATCAAGCCACTTTTTGGTATCAGCAGCACTTTTTTTTTCATAAAAAATACGAAATTCCTTTTTATCAATTTTTTTCAAAATAACAAAAGTTTCTTCACTCAAAAATGCTGTATCTTACAAACCAATAATCAGACAGCTGTCAAATTTATACACGTTTCTTTAAAGGTTGGTACTAACTAAAAATAATATGGATTTCATTCTAGTAGCGCCATCTCATAGAAACGATACAAACTTTTTAGCCTACCTATATATTGACTTTCTTGCCTACGAAGCCGAAATAAAGCCAAAAAACCTTAAAATGGTATAGATAGTGGCTCCAATCAGTCGAAATATCAAACTGACAATCAATCGAACGAACTGAATACACATTTTATTGGAAACCAGGCATTCCATCTTAGTCTTCAGGGGTGACAACGCATCTATGTGTCAAAGCGCATCCACTTACCAACACTTGATTGTGTGCTTGCTTCTCACTCTTGTTCTATAAAAATAAATTAATGCAGTAAATTCATACTTATTTTTTAGTTTCCACAACCTTTGACGAGTGTACGTGAGTTGAATTAATTCGTATTTTCGTTTACTTCTTACTAATAAAACCTCATGAATAACTGCTTCTTATCTTCGTTGCTCAGATGACGGATGAGGAATTGCGCCATCGCTTTTGTTTGCACGTCGTAAATCTAAAGCCTTGTACGGACTAAGCGTTCCAGTGTACGCGTAGTCGGTTATGCGTACACATGAACGCTTAGTCAATAGAACAATTTGAGCACGCGTATCGACTCGCGGCTTTTCGTTGCATAAGATAAGATGTGCCGCAATGGTGGTGCACACGACAGCTGTGTTTCGAGGTATGGCGTGGCGGATACTGGCGGCCCGACTTGCGACTTGTCACCACGTGTTCATAATCCCGCAGTGCATAAAGGTGGCCTGTACGCGTATTCAACATACCTAGATTACTTCCACATTGGAAAGCTTAGTCCGTGCAAGACTTTAGATAATACTTGAGGTACAAGTTATTTTAGCTTAATTTTTGTATCACGTACGACCCAGTAGGGGGTTTAAGTTAAATGGCACCGACAGTACTTGACATTGCTAGCGCCTTTATTTTTATTTGTTAAAAATCGTTCTATTCTAAGATAATTTTAAATGATAATAAATAGAACTTAACTACTATACTCTAGCACATGTCTTAAAACAGAAAACCGGAGATAACAGCCAGTTTAGTCGGTTATTTGGGTAAGAAAGTCGGACAACATTAATGTTTTAGTCTTGGTATAACATGACAATTTTTTTTTTGCTTTTTATCATATATCATAAAATCTTCTTAAATTCGGATGAAACAACAAAACAACCAATGCATGACAAATGTAAAAAATGGTCAAATTTAAAAAGCCTATCAAAAGCCGGACAGGTTTCGAAACCGTCAAATTTGGCCGTACACACGACCAAAAAGTCTGACTATATCCGGCTTTATCCGGACGCCTGGCAACCTGGCAACCCGGAACTTCAAATCTACCTACCCCTTGGCTCCTTTTACACTTATTTGCTAGTAAATAATTACATAGGACATAAAATTCCAATAGTTTTTCCAATCTTTAGTAATCTTATAAGTCTATAGTCATTAAATTTTTTATTGCGTGGGTACAAGATATACGCACGTTCGCTTCCATTCACTCAGGCACGTGCATTGCGCCTTCTGCTTATAGAATACAGCGTCATTGTTTGTGCACAGTTTTAAGACCTTACAGGTGTGAAACGCCTTTAATGTCCGTGGATACCGCCGCCCGCGTACCTATGTATTTACGCGGTCAGCGTGTACGCTGGGGATTGTCACGAAAATAGAAATAAAATATTTTGGATACTATAATAATTACTATCATTTGTTAACATTATGTACATGCTCATAAGTTGTAAAGGTTTATTGAACAAGATACATTTTTATTACCCTATATTTGCAAGTGTTGCACTTTCAAATATATATTTTTCATAGAATAAGGTTGACAAACGAGCACACAGTCCACCTGATGGTAAGTGGATACTGTGGCTCATAGACATCCACATTTTTATCCTCGATAAAGAATCAAAACGCAGATGCGTTGTCACCCGTGAGGACTTGGAATACTACTAGGAATGCCTCGTTTCCAGTAAAAAAGGGTCTCCGGATCTCTACACTCACTATAAGAAACACAGCAGCATTGAGCTGCTATTTTACGCTGGTATTCTGTGAGATTTACGTGACACTTTCTTTTTATAGAAGTTTTTAGTTTTCGATTGTTAAATTTTATTATGTGATGTACATAATCGCATTCGGATAAAAAAATTATTGACGAAAAAATGAGGGAAACATAAGCACGGCCGTCAGTTTTACTTAGTAATTTATGAGAGCCGTGGTAGCTCAGATGGTTAACGCTCGCTGTAATATAACAGAACGCGAGTAACCCGGGTTCGATCCCCGCCGGCACCAATGAAATTGTTAATTGCAATTTTAAGTGCTGATTTACCACATGCTCGGCGGTGAAGGAAAACATCGTGAGGAAACCTGCATGTCTGAGGAATAAGATAAAAAATATTTCTAAGACATGTGAAGTTCGCCAACACGCATTGGGGCAGCGCGGCGGACACTTCCCCACCCTAAAACCCTCTCAGAAATGAGGGGAGGCCTGTGCTCAGCAGTGGGACGTATATAGGCTGTAACTTTACTTTAACTTTTAGTAATTTATATAACTATAACAGTAGTTCATCATTATAGTAATAATATTTTTTGAAAATCGCACTTAAAATTAGTTAAGTGAGTACTACAAAACATGCTTGCGCCAACCGCATGTGTAGCAGTTGTCCAGGGGCGGCGGTAGTTACTTACCAGCAGGTGAGCCGTATGCTCGTTCGAGTTGAGTGAGGCAGGACCAAGTTATTTAGCGTTTCTCGGTGACTACTCATATATTCAGAAGTTGACTTGAAATTGAATGATGATGAAACAGAAGTATGTAATACCTTCATCTATCCTATGAAATGAATTATTATTTCATACTAAATAATAATTCACACCTGAGCTCAATACCTAAGATTATCATTTAGAAAAAAGGAAAATGAAAATGTTTGAAGTCCTCGCTAAACACTATGTATTAGCAGGATTAAGGCATCGACTTTAAAATGTGATTTTTGTAAATCAAATTTTATTCTTTTTTGTTCCTTGAAGTCGACATTCACTTTTTTTAAATGTTATTTTTCAGCACCAAGGCCATCACTAGTTTCGCCAATTACGTGTAAATTAATTGTCTCTAATATTAATGTGCGTGGAAAAAAAAAAAAAGATTTAGACACCCTTTTTTTTTATAGTAAAAATTGTATACACTTGCACCGCTTCTTGTGGCATAACAGTATTCTGCTCATATGTGATATTTCGGTTATTTACCGAAAAGGGCCTCTTTATTAGCAAGTGCCTTCATTTATTATTTACCCACAACTTCTCTAAAAGTATTCATAGCCATTTTCTTCGAGGTACCATAATACTAAAGCCATTATATCCCCCATCTTTACCGCTCAGTTTAACTTTACGCGCTTCTAAATTCCTTCCGCTTTAGTGTTTTTAAAAAAGATCAGCTATTTTGTTAAAAGTAAGTAAATAAGTTGCGGACGAGCTTGCCGTCTGAGATGGCAAGAAATTACTGCAGGCCATGGGTAACCAACCTTAAAACAGTCATAAAAGTTTTAAAAAAATTACTTTCGAGAATTACTTGTAACAATGGAATGGAATACAAAATTTTTTTATTCTATTTTATGCTAATCTAAAATAATACTATTTTGTACGTGGTAGAGCCATGCTGCAGTTATGTTAATAGTATAGTTGTAACACGAATGGGTCGGCTTGACCGGGGAAGGACCACGCTCTCACAGAATACCAGCGTGAAATGGTAGCTTGATGCTGCTGTGTTTCGTATGGTGAGTGTAGAGAACCGGACAGCCTTTTTACTGGAAACGAGGCATTCCATCTTAGTCCTCATCAGTGACAACGCATCTGCATTTTGATTCGTAATCTAAGATAAATGTAGATAGATGTCTATGGGCTACAGCGACCACTTACCATCAGGTGGACTGTGTGCTCGTTTGTCATCCTATCCTGAACACTATCTATGATCCTATATAAAAAATACTAGTTTTTACGGATTTTATCGCGTATATTAACTTTTTTATATTCCCGACATTTCGAGCACTTCACAGCATCCATGGTCACGCGGGTGACGGTTAACTATTGAAATCTGGACGTTGAACATATCAGTCCCCCTCGTGACCGTGGGTGCTGTAAAGTGCTCGAAACGTCGGGTATTTATAGTTGAATATACGCGATAAAATCCGTAAAAACTAGTTTTATTTCAATGTGTAGTGTTCGCGTAAATATAAGAAATCATTATATTCTAAAAGTCAATGGTTTGTCATTTCTGATGACTAAAATGGAATACGTTACGGCCTGTAATAATATTTCCTCTCTTAACTTTCGTTTCCTGCTTAATATTTTTGTGACACTACTGCTCGTCGACAGAAATAGTTAATAGTTTGGTTACAAACTAGACTTCTTGGCAGAATAAGACTGCCTTTTTGCAAATTAGTCCTTTAAAAATTTGACGTCGTTCAACATTGTTCAACAACCATTGTCGGCAACATGCCACGCTTTGTTGCCTCAAAAAGTGGTCCAAATTACGGCTTTTTGTTTGTTTAACAATTTATGTACACACAAAGTACTGTTACACAGTAAAAATAAAAATAAAAGATATTTTAGCACAAAGACACCGCTTATTTCATATTGAAATTTCTTCCAGCAGGTTCTTTTTATGCTTTTAATAGCTTCATATACTGCGTGCCATACGGCGCTGCGTATTAATTAATGCTCCATATTTTGACGACATTCGAGACCATTGAGAACCGGAGAGATTTTAACTGGTGACGAGGCATTCTATCTTAGTCCTCAGAGATGACAACGCATCTGCATTTTGATTCTAATTCGACGATAGATGTTAGTCTTTATGGACCGCAATATATAACTAGCACACCGTTTACTTACCACAAGTAAACGGTGTGCTAGTTTGTCCCTTTTCCTTATAATAAAAGTGAAGTTAGTCTTATGGCTCAAATCCGCACATTCACCCACTGAATTGAACTACTCCTAACACAAGTATACGTGGTAGAGCCATGCTGCAGCTACGTGGGTTGGCACGAATGGGTCGGCTCGACCGGGGAAGGACCACGCTCTCACAGAATACCAGCGTAAAATAGCAGCTCAATGCTGCTGTGTTTCTTATGGTGAGTGTAGAGTACCGGAGACCCTTTTTACTGGAAACGAGGCGTTCTATCTTAGTCCTCAGGGGCGGCAACGCATCTGCATTGATTGACATGACTATTAATCGAGGATAGATATTGATGTCTATGGGCCACAGCATCCACTTACCTTCACGTGGACTGTGTGCTCGTTTGTCGCTTATTACGTCTTACGTTCTTGGCAATATACTGCTGGTATTCCGCGCTTTATTATAATCATTATAATGTTTAGTTTTACTAATATTTAAGTATTTATGTTTTGATAATAAATATTGTATATTTTATGTCTCGTATGTCTGGTGAATTGTGAATAAGAAACCGGAAGTGGGCTAAACTACAATTTCCGAGAATTACTCACAACGCAGATATAAATGATTTGTGTTTTTTTACGAAAATTAGGCAGTGGGTTTTGAATCCTGGATCCGTGATCAATTCGTTACAATAATAATGATATACTCTGAGTACTTGCACAGGCACAACCTAGTAGCCAAGATTTTACATCAGCAGCTCGCTCTGAAATACGGTCTCGTGGACCGGGAACTGCCTTATAATAAGTAGATACTTGCCGGAAGCCGTGCTCGAAAATAATCGCGTCAGGCTCTGCTGGGATATCGGGCCATTATCACAGACAGGACTATTCTTGCGAATAAGCCTGATAATGTGTTGATGGACCGGGCATAGTCAAGGATGGTTTTGGTCGACATTATCAATCCGTATGACGAGAACTTTGTGAAAGCCGAAACAGATAAGCAAACAAAATATCTGGACCTGGCTCACGAGGTGACCGACATGTGGGGTGGTCTGCCGATGGAAATAATTTCTGTAGTCTTTTTTGTGAACGGGCTAATCTCGGTCAGCCTCTCTCTCTCCGGGCTCAAATACAGAACGCGGTGCTCCTCGATACCGCCCGCATCGTCCGCCGGTTTCTTTCTCTTTCCCCCTAACCCTCAGCCGTTTGGTCTCACCTGCCGAGGGATTCCATCTCGTTGGGTTTTTATTTATTTATGTATTTTTTTCTTCATCAGGATTGATTTTATTTTTTCCCATCATTAAAGGTATCCTTAGTATTTTCACTCTTCTTGTTTCAAAACCCTATATCACTTTTAAAATGGGCAAAATTAAGAGTACCCTTAATAGACGAGCATGCATGCGTAGGCATATGGATGTCGAGGAGGCGAGAGAAGTGTGTCAGGATCGTACCAAATGGAAGTCTGTAGTCTCTGCCTACCCCTCTGGGTGACAGGCGTTAGTGTTTGTTTTATGTTATATCATTTTCAGTTACATATTTATACAGCCCAACCTGAAGAAAAAACTATATAAATACCCCATAATATTAATATTCATAATAATGACTGAAAGAAATTTACTATAACCACTTATCTTCTATACTATAACGCATTTTTCAGTCTCTATACAAAAATCATCGTGAAACGTATTTTATGCTCATCTTCTCTTTGATGTTATAATTCCACATTCGAGTTATTTAAGACCCTCAAGCAAGAATCTTACTGTTAGCTGTTTCATAAAACTATTTTAATATATTCTTCAAAGGATTTGTAACTCTAATAACACTCTTTAACTTACTTTTTTGACTGATGCGGTTGCATTCTGCTGAAACTCCGTGAACATTGAAAATAAAAGAAATAAGAAGTGGAAACACCCGACACAAATATGTCATACCCTATTTCCACATCTGTCCCCGAGACCCGGCTGCATGCATATCGCCCTAGTGTTGCGTAGAACGGAAAGATGTCATTGTACACCGCACCAATTAGGGCTTCTGTATTGAAATGTGCAGAAAGAGACAATAATAAGCGTATCACATTGTTTTCTCTATTCTTGTATTCTCGTTATGATGTTGTGTCTGTAAATTATAAGCGATAGCGGTCGCCTTTTACACTGTGGCCGCGAAACGACTATTACGATCTGGATAGTAAAGTGGTTTACGAACATAAATTGCACAAGGATGTTTGTCCTCTACGATACGGAGAAAATCTCTCTGTGGAGATTATATGTTACTAAAGTTCTTTGACAGCAAGCATCCACTACAGGCACTAACTCTATTTACAGGCAAGGCAATCTTTAAGGACTCTGCTAATCTCACATCAAATGATAATTATTATTTCGTTTTTACTGCAATGGAATTCGTAATAAACTTTATGCCGTCATTCAGAGACAATATCGAGTATAATCTCAAATTTCATACTCAAATTTCGACAATCTAACGAATCAATCAATCATTATATTCTTTATTACTAAAAACAAAATGAAATCAATTATATAGAAGGAACAATACATTGTCTTATCGTTCTGGAAGCTATTTCATCGAGACAACCTTTTTGCACAAAGAACTGTTGCTTACTCCATATAGTGAATGTATATATGTGAAGGTCGATATACCATTAAATACCATTTGAAGTTTGAGTATAAACTCGAGATTGTGTTTGAATATCGACTATTTTATTTTTACGCTCTTCCGCTTATGATTTGCGGCACATGAGCTTTAACAATGCAATGCAGACGGTGCACACCAAACAAAAGTCGCGTTTCTGTTCTCAACCGACTAATGGAGGGGAAAAGATAAGCCGCCGCTGTTATAATCTCGCTCGCATGCTTATACCCAAACAGCTTTAAAGTGTTTCTGTATCTCCTATGGAGAAAAAGAATTTTATTTTGTTTGAAAGCTCCAATTACAGCGTTTCGTGGAAATGAGATGGTTTTCTGTAATTGAGTGTGTGCATTTGTTTACTTTTTAGCCGACCTCAAAAAAAGGAGACGGTATTCAATTCGATTGTATGTTTTTTTTATGTGTGTTATCTCAGAACTTTTTTCTAGTTAAACCGATTTTGATAATTCTTTTTTCATTTGAAAGACGGTGCGTCTCATGTAGTACCATATAAATTTGATGAAGATCTGACCGGTGGTGTTCTCCTTAATAATTCATATTTAATTGACTTGGACTACATTGATGATGTTTTCATCTTATTTATATTGAAGTCGGTTGCACAAAATTTTTAACTTTACTACTTGTGCGTACTTAGAATATTAAGTAGTATAGAAGAGGTTACTTTGACGACAGGTTATCATACTATTTGGAATTAAGGTACATATCGATTTTTGATTTGTTCAGATAAAATAGATAGACTTGTTTTCTTGGTTACCTTTTATGGAAATAATTATGACATGATAAAACATATACAAGATATACGTACCTCCACAGGTACAGGTCATACTCTCATTTATAGATAGAGCTGCTTCAGTGCGGGTTGACAGAGTTGACTGTGTCTTAATTTTTTTTTATTACATGATGGCATCCTCGTAAGGGTTTTATAACCACGTTATAAAACAGAATTTAAAATTGTAATTACCTAATAATTTTACTGATGACCGGCTATTGAACACAGCATCTCTGATAACGAGTTGATTATATATTACATATGTAAAAAAACAGACTAATCTGAAAGGGACACATGGGTAGCGCTTTGACATGAGCAAAAAAATTAAAACGTATTATTAATGAATATTGAAATGTTACTCTTATTTAAAACACATGTTTATTACCACATTACCACACTGCCTTGAATTCAGCAAATTTGTAAAATCTAGTAACACTTTCGTCGGTGATGAATGATGATATCTTTGAACGTGTGATGGTATTGTTACGTAAGTTCTTCCAATTTAATTACATTTTATTTTATTTTTGCCCTACGTTAAAGTAGCATTGTTTAGATAGGTAATTGAAGACCACATATTTGATCCATTTTTAGTTTTTTTTAAAGGCAAAGTTTTTCGGATAAAATATAATCCTTAATATTTCCTGGTATTGTTTATCTGTTCATAAAGTTTAATTACAATCATTTCAGCCATCTCGGCGATAAGCCCGGATAGATAGATAGATAGACAAACAGACAAAATCTTAAAACTGCTTATTAAAGTCTTTAATATCATGCAAACAACCCCTGAGCTTAATAGAACCCAGTTGTTTTATTTTTACGGACATATACTTCAACTTTATTTATATGGAAATAATGCATGTACTAACCAAGGGGATCATTAACTCCGAGCTGTCCGTCACGTGTGCTCCAAACTCTAATTGCCAGTAGAGCGTTTGCGTGATCGACGTGCGGGCCGCTTATCAGTTCACGCTGGGCCCGGCCCGGTGTCGACCTGTCTGTCAATGTCAAGCGTTGAAAGTGCGGGTGATGGCGTTGTAGCCACAACCCGTTACATGGTTATTTTACTTACTTGGCAGAGCCGTACAAACCGGTTTTCCCGGGTCGAGTAGATTAGTCCGTGCAATCACAATATATAGCTAGCGTGCGTAGCGTGGCTTTACCATTTAAAAATTGTGTAATTACAACATAAATTCTCATCATCATAATCAAAACAGCCGTTCACAAGTAAAAAAGTAAAGTTATAGCCTAAATACGGGACGATAGGCTACAGGCCTAATATACAATTGTTAAAGGTTTTACAAAGTTAAAGTTTCAGCCGAACGTCCCAGTGCTGGGGAATTTCACAGGCCTCCGAAATATTTCTCATTTCTCAGAAATGCTGGTTTTAGGGCAAGGATGTTTTCCTTCACCGCCGATCACGTGTTAAATCAACACTTAAATTTGCAATTAACAATTTAATTTGTGCCGGTGGGGATCGAACCCGGTTTGCTCGCGTATTGTGAAATTTACAGCGAGCGCTAACCATCTGAGCTATCACGGCTCTACCCTTCACAAGGCCTCCATCAAAAATGCCTCAAAACACGGTCCTGAACCACCGATATCCATTGAATTTATACATTGCTCCTGCATGCATTGACCCGCTTGTCTAACGTGGCAACTATACGATCTGTATACCCTCATTGACCAAAGATACAAAGAAACTTATTTCAACAAACACTTTAATAGTACGTAGTTACCGTGTAGTGTCGGTGTAAGAATATCTATTATCCTATGTCATCCCGTGGGTGTCGTAAGAGGCGACAGAGGGGACAGCAAATCGAGAGATGGGCAGCAGCATCTTCCAAATTACGACGATAAATAAATACTGTAGTTTACATCCCGCTCGCCAAGCGTGTCAAATCTATAACGGTTATTAGAACGTTATTAGTTATTACGACTCCAACGTATTTGACGACTCCGTGGCGCGATGGCAGAACAAGTATTTGTATGGCCTACATATAGTTTTTCAGGGTCTGAATGTTTGTTCTTGTTCAATTTATGTTTGTAAACTGCCCCCACGATACTGGAGAAAATCTTAGTGTAGGGGTAACGTTTTTTTTAAAAACATAAAAAATCATATTACGTTTAAATTATACAATAAGTTTACAATTACGTCGATTTTACTCCATAAATATCTCGGTGATTGTTCCATCGTTCGTAGCTCACGTGTACAATATACGTTATATCATCGTTTGACAACACACAAGCGTTTGAATTTGCAGTACGTTATAGATGCTATACAATGAGAACGAATTTATCAAAGGTGTAGACTATGCACGTGTCCCGTTACTACATCCATCCCGATATCGATATAATGGATCTCAGTGTAATAGTGTCACCATAAGTTGGATATTGTTCGATCATTCTCGAGTGAATAATGACATTTTATCCGATTTCAAAAAAGGATTAGTATCTCAATTCGAGTATAATATGTACGTTATTTTTGCCAAAGAACGCGTCCCACTTCAGCTTACTGATCCGTTAAAAAAAATATTAAAATTTATTCTTTAATTTATTGTATCTTAAAAAGATCTTAGTAATTTTTTTCATCGTAAGAACATTGTTGATTAGTCGAGGTAATTATTAAACTTTATAGATAGACGAAGATAGAAAGAAAACCGGAAAATAAAAAAAAAAAAATTTTTTTTTTTTTTTTTGTTAAGAAAGTCGGGGCGGCCGCACGCTGTGGCGCCCACCACCAAAAAAAGACGCGCGCGGGGAAAAGAAAAAAAAGAAAAAAAAAAAAAAAACTCGAAGAACCGACAACCGATGGGGAAGAAAGGCTCTCGAGTGGCAGACTCGTACCGATACCGATTTAAAAAGTATAGGGCGGCGTGCTATTTAGATGAAGTGTAGACCTGGTAAGACAAACAGAAAGTCGATGGATGCTGATGGCTCACGACAGTGCTTTGTGGTGTTCCTTGGGGAGGCCTATGTTCAGCAGTGGACATCTGAAGGGCTGTTAAGAATGAATGACGTTGAGATATATTTTACAAAACGTCACTCCATTTAACTAGAATGGCCAACTGTGGTCTAGGCTTAAATCTTTATATATAATTATTTTGTACGTGTGTATGTGACTGAACTCCTCCTAAACGGTTGTATCGATTTTGATGAAATTTTGTGTGTGTGATTAAGTTAATTCGAGAATAGCTTAGACAATTGGACCTTGTTGTCGAGATTCCAGAAATCATTGGTATTAATATATAATACAGGATTTAGAGATTCTATGTCTCAATTTTGATCTATCCCAGGTTTGTTACTTTCATATGCACCCCAGTACTGCATTATAACGAATGGCGGATACGGAAATAGAATGGAATCGATACAAATGGCCAGTGCTAGGCGCCGTCCGGGGCACTTGTTTCATTGTTTATACATACACCGGGCAGTGCATAGCCATGTTACTGAATTGCTACGCCTGAACCTTAATTCTAGATTGTTTATGTTATAGACCAAGCAATAAATCGGGCACTATTTATAATGCCTGGACAATATGAATAACGACAAGTCAATTCGGGCTATGTGATCAATACTGATGATGAGAACTTCATTATTTATCACAGTTTTGGTCATAACTTAACGTATTATACGTATATATAACGTATTGTACGTAACGTATATTTAAACGTGGTAGAGCCAAGCTCTCTCAGAATACCAGCGTAAAATAACTGCTGTGTTTCGTATGGTGAGTGTAGAGATCCGGAGACCTTTTTCTACAGGTTACGAGGTATTCCATCTTAGTCCTCAAGGGTGACAACGCACCTGCGTTTTGATTCTTAATCGCGGATAGATGTCGATGTCTATGGGCCACAACATCCACTTACTATCAGGTGTACTGTGTGCTCGTTTGTCACCCTTATTCTATAAAAAATTACTTATCTATTTATTACTCTGTCCAATAAGTAACTTACTTTATTTATAGTCCTTTCAATTTCATTACATATTTCAATAGTTTTTATCAAATTTGCTACAAACAAGACAATTTCAAAAATGCCCAATGTGGGTGATACTGGGCATTTTTGAAATTGTCTTGTTTGAATTTTATTTGTAAATTAAAATTGTAGTTGTAGTTGAAAGTAGTAATTGACATTTTGAATATTGTCACTTGGTCTATAACGGAAAAACAAAAGATTTTAGCGTTTATCCACAATTTTAACCGGAAAAACCAGCACGGGAACCACTTTAATTTCAAAAAACAAAAACCCGGAAAAAAAAAAAAGAAAAAAAAATTAAAAACATATAAAGTAGGTCAGTATTAAGCTACCAAACGTTTGAACCCAAGACGTAAAACGGTTTCATCGTCGCGGAACACAAAACAGTCTTTGTAAACGGTTCGTCGTCACAACACGATAAAATGACTATGTCTGTTACACTGATTCTACTGCGGATATCCCTTTAAAAATAATACCACGCAAAGAAACTGGGTATAGTCCTCTCCATCTTTCGCTGTTTTGTTTGCCATGGCTTCTTCAAGAAAGTTACATATAATATTTTTAAAGATTTAGTAGTTTGCAAAGAACAATTAGAAATCGTTTTTCTTGTCAAGAGATCGTCGTGAAATGAATGAAGAAAAAAAGTAATGTAGTAAAATAGGTAACCCAGTTGTTTGCTACTGACAGTAGCGCTCATCTCAGCTACGATTGCTACGGTGGTCTCTGTAGCTACTGTTAGATTTCGTAGCCGTAGCTCGTAGGTGATACCAAGATAGAATTAAACATCTTAAAGAAAGCTCATCATTTGTGAAAAATATATATTAGAATTACATATCTTCTTATATATAACGACATGTTTCTATTATATTAAAATAGTTCATATTGGCTCATTGTTTAATATCTCACTGTTGTTCGTAATGCAATAAAAATGTCAACAAGCGATAAATAATTTTAACATAAATCTCCTTGAGTAACTGTGTGTTTGCCAGTGGACTGTCAATTAGGAGTTTATATATCCCTGTCATAGATGCCGTTTGATGTTGAATTTATTCTAGGCAATGCACAATAATTTACTTTAAAGTTAACGCAATGTAAACACATTAAGTTGTCAGGGTAACTGTCTATGAAGTACTAAAAACAATAATTTGAATGTTTAAAAATAATAACTTCGATTTGAAATTACAAACTAAAACTTGCATTTAGCCTTTAAGAGGTAGAGCTACGCTGCAGCTATGTTATCGATAGACGAACGATAGATCCACCGGGGTAAGACTACGCTCTCTAAGAATACCAGCGTAAAATAGCAGCTTAATGCTGCTGTGTTTCGTATGGTGAGTGTAGAGAACCGGAGACCCTTTTTTACTGGAAACGAGGCCATCTTAGTCTGGGGTTACAACGAATTTACATTTTGGTTCTTATTAGAGGATAGATGTAGATGTTTATGGATCACAGCATCCACTTACCGTCAGGTGGACTGTGAGCTCGGTTGTCACCTTTATTCTATAAATAAGTCTCAACTTTGCCAGCCCTTCACCGACGAGGTTGTAATAAAATGAAAACGAACGAATTATCGAAAAATACTTATATTTGCTACAAAATCCTCTTTAATCTCGATCAAAAAGATGTCACTGTTAAATTTACGAAAACAATTCGATGTACCATAAATCCGGAGGGTGTTTTATTGACAATCCTGTCATAAACGCTGCGAATTTATTCATAAAAGCGAAGCTTTTAAGAGCGTGTCAGTTTTTAACCGAGCCTTCAAAAATCATGTGCAGATCCCGCGGGTTTGTATCACGTCGGATCTGACGTGTAAACCACAGTTCGACGTTTTCATCCAACAAATGGACGTTTCGCTTTCCCGTGTTTATACGGCTTTATTTCGAAATTGACCATCACTCAATGTACACTGGAAATGGGTTACACATTCCCTAAAGGTTAACAGTAATATAGGTTAAGTGCTCACAATTTAATATTCGGGTTGAGCCTTAATTCTGTTTATTAAGGACCTACAGACCTGCATCATCTACAACTACGAGTGTTTACTGTTACGGTAATAGGGCTTACACACATTTACACGATTTAATTTTCCCATAGCCCTTCCATTATTAGACAACAAGGTGCACGGTGCGTTTCCATCCTCCCGTTGTCATTATACCTAGCTTTTAGAATAAGCGTTTACTTCGTCATTATAATACGAACAGGAAAAGGTTGTTGGAATATAATGCCTGCATCAGTTTGTTATTAAAGAATACACATTATTTACATTAAAGGATGACAAACAGCTCACAGTCCACTTTATGGTAAGTGGATGCTGTGGCCCATAGACATCTACATCTATCCTCGATCAAAATGCGGATGAGTTCCACCCCTGAGGGCTAAGATGAAATGCCTTGTTTCTAGTAAAATGATCTGTCCGCCTGAATACATTGTAGATATATTTAAAATAAGAGTGAATAGGATTTATTAAGCTAATGATTTTTACTACCCAAGACTGCATTATTACTTACGATCTCGTGTTTCATTTTCATTCTCGTGATCATTATTACTTACGATGTAGCCAAGTACTAGTTTACCTTTATATTATATGTTCGTTGGTGCGACTGTTAGTGATCGTGTAACTTCTAAACGATTTGACCGATTATGATTATATTCACACAATATATTTTTCTAAATGGTAGCTACGCTATGCTAGGATCCAAAAGATGAAACTGTAGTTAACTTATTATCAAGTTTTATTAATGGTCTAAAATGACTAACATTATGTTGGTTTAGTGCAAAAAAAAAAAAACAAAATACAAATCTATGCCCGATAGATCACGCTGTGGGACTCAATTAATTTTATATTTATACCATAAAATTTTGAATTTATTTGACGTAAAACTGAATTCGCCACCTATTGGCAAGTACAGATCAACGTATAATATCAGTTGATAGCTTACGGTCACTACTAATGTTACTACTAATATAGCCCAACACGAATATAAGCTTCCCTCGTTGATTGCCACAAGGACGGTCCTGAACCACCTGCATTCACTCCTAGTCGTCACTCCATACGTAGTGGGGATCGCCCAACACTGCGTTTGCCAGTATGAAACTGCCACTCGAGAACTTTTGTTCCCCATCGGTTGTCGGTTCTTAGACCTATATTGCCGGCCCATTGCTACTTCAGCTTACTAGGCCACTAGGCTGAAATTTACTTTTTATCTTTTGCGGATATCCTCGTCACGGAGTTTATCTATAGAAATTCCGAGCATAGCCCTTTTCATCGCACGCTAAGTGACTGAGCTTCCTTATATTCTCACTAGTGGGAATACTTTTATCTGCTGTTAAATTACAGTTAATTATAAAAATCACCACAATATCCTTCGAACATTTCTTCAAGCCACTCATTGCGACATCAACAAAAATAAATGGTATCTTTTACGTCGACACAAGACATGTCAAATTTTATATATATTGCGGAAATAAACGAGCGTTTCGATAATTCAAAAGCTATATTGTCAAGTAAGTTTCAAACTTAAAAGAAACTATTTAAAGAAATAGTTGTTCCCCGCCGGGTGCCTTATCGACAACTTCATCGGCGAGTGTTAAATCGAATTCATTTCCGCAACTCAAAACACGTCCGCTCGCAGCGGCGACCAGCGCGCAAATGGCGGAAATTTAACATTTTTCCAGACAGCGTCATTTATATCGCTTATCTTAATTGAAATTAAATACTCGATTACCGAAATTAATGAATAGGGTTTTCTTGAACTTACTTTAAAAGGAAAGTTGAATTCGAGACTTTTATACCTAGATACTATGCTAGGATCCAAAAGATGAAACTGTAGTTAACTTATTATCAAGTTTTATTAATGGTCTAAAATGACTAACATTATGTTGGTTTAGTGCAAAAAAAAAAAACAAAATACAAATCTATGCCCGATAGATCACGCTGTGGGACTCAATTAATTTTATATTTATACCATAAAATTTTGAATTTATTTGACGTAAAACTGAATTCGCCACCTATTGGCAAGTACAGATCAACGTATAATATCAGTTGATAGCTTACGGTCACTACTAATGTTACTACTAATATAGCCCAACACGAATATAAGCCTCCCTCGTTGATTGCCACAAGGACGGTCCTGAACCACCTGCATTCACTCCTAGTCGTCACTCCATACGTAGTGGGGATCGCCCAACACTGCGTTTGCCAGTATGAAACTGCCACTCGAGAACTTTTGTTCCCCATCGGTTGTCGGTTCTTAGACCTATATTGCCGGCCCATTGCTACTTCAGCTTACTAGGCCACTAGGCTGAAATTTACTTTTTTATCTTTTGCGGATATCCTCGTCACGGAGTTTATCTATAGAAATTCCGAGCATAGCCCTTTTCATCGCACGCTAAGTGACTGAGCTTCCTTATATTCTCACTAGTGGGAATACTTTTATCTGCTGTTAAATTACAGTTAATTATAAAAATCACCACAATATCCTTCGAACATTTCTTCAAGCCACTCATTGCGACATCAACAAAAATAAATGGTATCTTTTACGTCGACACAAGACATGTCAAATTTTATATATATTGCGGAAATAAACGAGCGTTTCGATAATTCAAAAGCTATATTGTCAAGTAAGTTTCAAACTTAAAAGAAACTATTTAAAGAAATAGTTGTTCCCCGCCGGGTGCCTTATCGACAACTTCATCGGCGAGTGTTAAATCGAATTCATTTCCGCAACTCAAAACACGTCCGCTCGCAGCGGCGACCAGCGCGCAAATGGCGGAAATTTAACATTTTTCCAGACAGCGTCATTTATATCGCTTATCTTAATTGAAATTAAATACTCGATTACCGAAATTAATGAATAGGGTTTTCTTGAACTTACTTTAAAAGGAAAGTTGAATTCGAGACTTTTATACCTAGATACTTTTATGTAATGGTGGTGAATATATGAATTAATGAATGATGAATAAATAAAAGATGGATTTAATTTATTTATACCTTTTTCTTTTTTCTACTGCTTATTAGAATAATCTTCGTGGTCAGGACGATATTGAAGTTGTGTGCCCTTAGTGTACACCTGCAACTAATTTCAAACAAAGAAGTTTACAGATTTTTGTTACCCATACTAGCTCTCTTGCCCACTTCCAACCAGAGTACTGTAGAGGTTGCAAGTTGGACAGAAATAAGAGGTGGTATCACCCTCTTAGGCTCAATTCACATTGCGGCGGAATGGAAAGGAACGGATCCGTCAATTTCGTCACAACGCGCGAATTCACGAAAATGGCAGAGCATTCCCGCTGTTTCGCCCGCGGGCTATACCTATACCACAGTTGCCTTGGGGCTGTAGAAAAGTTAGATTCCACGCCCTTCACACACTTTCCACGAATTCCACAGACTTCGCCGATAGTTGCTACGGGAATCCTCGAGAATTCCCCGGAAGACGGCCGACTTATTTTTTACCTTATATCTCGTTTTCTCGCGCGTTACACAATTAACAAGACTCATTTTACTAAGTACAATTTCGTTACAAAAATTCGATTCCATTCCGTACCGCAGCAGTGTAAATTAAGCCTTGTGGCTAAATACTTAAACGCTAGTCAATTTTAAGATGTCTTTAAGTCTCGTGGTGTCCAGTCAAAGTGATAAAGACATTAACGACACCATGAAATTTCTCAAAGTGGTAACAATAACTCATAGATCATTAAGAATCATATCTGGCGATGACATCACGCTACGTCATGTTATAACCATTTCGTGCTCTAATTATCTTCTTATTATACTTCTTTCATCATCGTCGTTACAATCTTTCACAAGTCCACTGCTAAACACAAGTGCCCTCCAAAGAATGACACCAAGGATCCTTCGCCTACCTAACCATAGCTTACCTGGTCGTTACTCCATCTAATTACGGGTAGATATAATTTATATATTATGCAAATTTCCTACACAAAACCTCTCATTTTTAGAATGTTCATTACTTGTGTGGTAGACCATTATTATCTATCAGGTTGTGATTTCTGACGTCACTGGCCCTTGTCGCTTCAGATAAGAATTTTCCCCCAACCGAGTGCTACGTGTTAACCCTCGCGAAACATTTTGTTCATTTAATTTACGTTTGCGAATGGAATAATTAATGAACGGCATTAAAGTATCCCCGTCAGCGAATGTTTAGGTATAAATGTTCGGGCAAATGTTGGCTTCATTTTAAGTTGATTGGTTTTTGTGTATGTGCTTGACAAGGTGTAATTATATTTTTGCTTAATTTTAAACACAAAGATATAATCAACTTTTGGGACTTGTCGGTCTTGTGGATGTGGCAATTCGAAGTTGGAATGTAATGAGAAAGAATGTGATTAATTTTGGCACACAAATAGTTAGCGATCTGATCATAAATATAAATAAATATCGCAATTATCCTTCAACGTTTTTATAACATATCTTATATTAATTAAAGATTTAAAAAAAGTAAAATCTAACTTCAAGGACCTAAAGGAATGAAATCATTTCCACATGAGTTAATATTTTCTAAAGTTGTCCCAACTTCAGAAACTAATACAACTAAGACAAAGTATATTTAAGAATTAATACACCGAATTATTACAGAAGCTATGAAATTGAGTGGTAGATCCATGCTGCAGCTATATTAATTGTATAGTTGTAGCACGAATGGGTCGGCTCGACCAGGAAAGGACCACGCTCTCAAAGAATATCAGCGTAAAATAGTAGCTTAATGCTGCTGTGTTTCGTATGGCGAGTGTAGAGAACCGGAGGCCCTTTTTACTGGAAAAGAGGCATTCCATCTTAGTCCTCAGGGGTGACAACTCATCTGCGTTTTGATTCTTATCAGGTTAATGTCAGCCACAGCATCCACTTACCATCAGGTGGACTGTGTGCTCGTTTGTCACTCTTATCCTATAAAAAAATATTATTTTTAGTCTTATGAAGTCCTTTTTACTTTTTTTTAGAGTTTAATCATTTTACCCGTTTGAATGAACTGAATAATAACACACAAGTACGAGGTGATGACTACAACGTCGTCATTAGAGTAAAATAAAAAAAAATTCTCTATTTTACCTCCCTCAGGGGTGAACTTATTTCTTTAAACTGTAACGCAACTACCCTGGAGGTATTCAACGAAAACTCTATCTGTCTATCTGTGTGTCTCAGATACGTTCTATTCAATAATAAAATCGGTTTACAGTCAGCGAAGATAACGCATGACTCACATATAAAAAACAGGCAAATTAAAAACCCTTCTTATTTGAAGTCGGTTAAATATGAAAACGGTTTTCCTGTACAATGAAAAAGTAACTCTATATTTCACATCCTTACAAAGTGCGAGTGAACTATCCAATCGCGCTCGATAACAACAAAGACACATGGTCCCTGTCAAGAATAACACGTCCGCGGCGCGTTAGTCACTCCTCATCATTGCCAATTGGAATGGGGAACAATAGCGTTGTATTTAGTGGCGGTATTTAATAGCTGCCAAGTCGAACGCCGATGAGAAACCGCGCGAATCGGTTCGACGGTGGCGCAAGTTGGGAGACACGGCGATTTTGTTATAAAGTCAATTTCAACAACATTACGTTACATAACGTTACATTACCTTCAGACTAAATTAAAGGTGTCCGGGTTAAATATGATTTTGTTAATTATAGGATGAAAAAAATATGGATCCTTTAATTAACCAAATTAAATCCAAACCCAGGCATACCACTGCAAAACTTCAAGATACTATAACCTCGTTCTGAATCGGGACGTCAAACATCTCAGTTTCTCCTGTGACCGTGGGTACTGTAAGCTCCCGCAACATCGGGAATTAAAAACAAATCAATAAAACGCGATAAAATCGGTGTAAATAGTTTTAGTCAATGTAGTATAGTTAAATTAAATTTGAACCTCGCTTCAGCTTGTGTATTTGTACACCATAATAGCACCCCGTTATGATCACATTGTCGACAAAGGAGATGCGACGCCGATATACGTCATTGGAATTTAACAGTCTCTGGCTAAATTGGTTACGTCGTTTGTATCTTAATTAGCTATTTGTTGGTTTAAATGTTATCGTGGTAATCGGGCCTAGACTTTTTATTGGAACAAAAAGTAAAACTCATAAAAATGTCTATTTTTACATTTTTAAATCTGCACTTCGTGAAAATATATATAAGGTCGACCCGGCTTATTAACGTGCTTCTATATAGAAAGTATCTGGATTCAGCTTCTGTGTGCTACGTCACGGCCACGTGGCACAGTAATTAGAGTATCTGGCAACTATGTTGTAGGTCTTCGGTTTAAATTTAGCCGAAGCCGCCATTACTACAAAAAGACAATCCTTTAGTGTTCTGTAGTTGGACTGCGTAACTGTATAACAATATTTTGAAACATTTAGTTTCAAAATATTGTCATATCTGTATGTCTATAATTAAAATAATTGCCTTTTATCAAGTTCAGGAGATAATTTACAAGTCGTTAAGCCGTGAAAAATATGAGAGGGGGCAAACGAGCATGCGGCTCACCTGATGGTAAGTGACTACCGCCGCCCATGAACAACTGCAACACCAGGGGAAATTGCAGATGCGTTGACGGCTTTTTAAGAAAGAGTAGGCTCTTTTCTTGAAGGTCCCTAAGTCCTATCGGTTCGGAAAATCGCTGGTGGTAGTCGATTCCACAAGGAAGTTTTGCGAGGAAGAAAACTTCGCATAAATCCCACAGTAGTGTACTGCCAGTCATCCAGATGGATTGGATTGGATAGTATGGATGGTATCTCGAGTTTTGTTGCGATGAGTGATGGTGAAATTGAACGGCTGGAATTAGTCCGAACAATTTCTCTGAGCACTTCCCGCGGTAGATCAGATAGAATACGTAAAGAGACGCAACACCTCTTTGCAGCTAGAGAGAGTCAAGCCGATCAGAAAGAACTCGGTCGCCATCGATGTAGTCTGGTCTGATTGAGGATATGTCTTTATCGTTTCGCTTGCCGGGCTTGATAATCGCAGTAACAGACGTCGCACCTTTGACTTTTTTTTGCCCGTACAAGATTTGGGATGGGCACCAACAAGGTTTTAGGTCGGACGAAAACAAAAAGGTTAAGCTGTTATATATCGCCATAAGATTTTCCTGATATTTTTCAAAGGCTCTCTTACGTCGGAAAGCTATTTCAGAGGCGGAAAAATATAGTTATCATTTTTATTATCTTTGTTACAGGTAAGTTCCTTTCCAGATTTCCTACAACAACGCAGCTCCGATACTTCGTCGTTTCTACGTATTAGCATTAGCACAACGTAAGTCATTGGGTGCGTTTGGCAGAAAAAAGCGCTAGCAAGCGCTTACAAGCGCTAAAATAGTTTTCGGCCAGGACACGATTGCTACTTCAGTAGCGCTGACACAATCCACCATTTTGCTTATTTAATTTGTTTGTTTTGAAGTAGAGTTTATAAGTTGTTTTGTGCAATATTAGTTTTAAGTAATATAATGACATGAATAGACATATACATGTTATTAAAAATTCATGATTGGTAAGTTTTTAATATGAATACTTTACAAACATATATTTAAATTAGGTTAGATTCCCCCGGTTAAAACTAACATCGTGTCCTGGAGGAAAATAGCTACTTAAGATTTGACAGTGCTTACCGCTTACGATCGCCATTTTGCTTACAAGCGCTTGCTAGCGCTTTTTTCTGCCAAACGCACCCATTCTTTACTGTGTTTATCTTGCTTAGGTCATCACTAGATCAAACCGATTCGACCCGAGTAGGACCACATCCGCACAGGATATCAGCGTAAAGTAATAGCTTAATCCTGCTTTGTTTCGTATCACGAGTATATTATGAACCGGCGCTTCTTTTTATTGGAAACGAGGATATACCATCTTAGTCCTGAGAGCATTTTGGATCCCCATGCGAGGATGATGTGTATCCACTTGTGCTTTTTTGTCACGCTTACTAGTTTAAACAGAGACGGGGAGAATTCTCTTTCGTATCTATACGCCCGAAGTTGGGATCGTTATCGTGGCTCCGAAGTGATAAATTATTTATGTATATTGTCTTTTATAAATAGTTTACATTTATTGTTTAACTAGCGTAGATTAAGCGAGGTGAGGAGCGCTCCCCCCACCCCCCCCCAGTAGATGGAGTGACAATCTGGTGGCTCAGGACAGAGCCTTGTGACATTTCTTGAGGGAGGCCCATGTTCAGCAGTGTACTTGATGGGCTGTATTACAATGATGATAGCTTGCCTTACATAGCGGCTTAATACTGCTGTTTTTCGTATTAGTGTAGAGATCCGGAGACCCTTTTTTAATGGAAACGAGACAATCCATCTTAGTCCTCAGGAGTGACGACGCATCTGCGTTTTTATTCTTAATCGAGGATAATTGTTGATGTCTATGGGCCGCAGCATCCACTTACCATCAGGTGGACTGTGTGCTCATTTGTCACCTCTATTCTACAAAAAAAAAAACATTAAATCGTACACTGCACACAAAGTAGGTCAACTTTAATAATGTGGTAGTAGAAAAGTTGAACAGAATAATCATTTATAGAGCGTTACAATCCTTGATTATATTGTTAGTGATTATCTTTATAGCCTTATAAAGTTCACTGAAGATAATAGACCCTACCCGGTAGATTGTCTCATATGGCAGCTGATTGTTATTGTTGCCTTGTAAACTTCGTTTTTTATTCTTTAGTTTTTAAAGAGTATTATGTAGTGGCCGTGTAACAATAATGTCTACTAGATGAACGTGGGAGCATGACGGGATGGTTAAAGTTTGATGATGAAAAAGCACAGGTTTTTGTAATCAACTAATAAACTTTATTTTTTTAAGTATTCATTGGTAATTAGTCTTTCAGTGTAAAAAAGAATTAAACATTAAATCAAAAAGAACTAAAAAATGCCTTTCTTCCCATTTTGCCCCACGGGTGGGGCAAGACGGGGTACCCCCGAGGGGAAGTTGGGATACCTAACTACGTACGGGTATGACTTGCCCCATTTTCCCCTATCCCATATCGTTTCGTGGGTGTCGTAAGAGGCGACAGAGAGAAGCTAGAAGGAGATGAGCAGCAGCGTCTTCCTTCTATTGCTTGAATATACATAATACAAAGGAAATTGGGGGCCATTTATTGTACGTGCATACTTGATTGGAATCCATTAAGTCGCATTAATATTTAGTTATTGTAGGCATGTACTTCAATATCGGGCCAACATTCTATCGCCAATACATTAATTTAAAGTGAGTGATTAATTATCATGTTAGCATGATAACGTGATACTCGTAAAATATCTATCATATACTTTTTATATATGGTAGAGCCATGTAGCAACTACATATATCACGAATAGGTCGGCTCGTCCGGGGAAAGACCACACTCTCAGCGAATACCTACTGTGTTTCGTGAGTGTAGACAACCAGAAATCCTTTTTACTGGAAGCGAGGCACTCCATCTTAGTCCTCAGGGGTGACATCGCATCTGCGTTTTGATTCGTAATCTAGGATAAATGTCTATGGGCCACTGCATCCACTTTAGCGATCAGGTGGACCGTGTGCTCGTTTGTCACCCTTTTTCTATATTTTCTTTTATATATATATATATATATATATATATATATATATATATATATATATATATAAATTATTTTAAATTCTCTATTATTTTTATTTCTAATAATTTATTAAAATATATAAAAAACAACAAAGCACAGGCTAGGTTATTTATAATTACTCAATTATAAATAGTCCGTAATAAATTAAAAATTAACTTATTTTTTAATTTATGAAATGTAAGCTTCAACGTAAACAATACATTCAACATTATTTAATGTTTGTATGCGAATGTTTACAAATTAAAAGTGTCTCGTGGTTGAGCCGATGTAAATTATGAAAGTATACTAATTCGGACCAGTTTTCGTATATCACCCGAACAACTGTGCTTTCATCGGTTATTTATATTAAATACACATTAAATACAATTGTTTATTTGTTTAACGATCGCCCGGACTCCTTATATTAAAGCGGTTAACGGGCCGATGCGACGTTCCTTCGCCTTCAATAATTCCCATCTGTTGCGGAGGGTTTCATTCATCACGTGCGGCCGCCATTAATTTTACAACATTCGATAAGCGTTATGCACAATGAACACGCATAAACTTTAATGTTACTTTTAACGGTATTGTAACACAACTTGGTATTGCGTACACTGATTCGAGATTGAATCAAATCAACCTTAACTACCATCCAGTATTAAAAAGAAAACAAAAAGTTGCTTTTGTAAAAAATTCAATAAAATCTTAGTAGAAAATTATATCATTTATTTTTATAAAATTTGTTTTAAATTTAGATGTTTAGTTTTAGTTTTTCATTATTATACTTTTTTATATTATTTATTATATTTCAATGTCATATAAATAAATAAAAGTTATAATTTTATGCCATAGAAGAATATTTGAATAGTCAATTTTTTTTAATAATGATATGTTTCCTATCAAAATTTTAAATATCTTAAATTTTATGTGGTCTTATAACGTTATAAAAATACTTTAATAACAAAAAAAACCCTCACGTGATGAAATTCCTAAAGAAACTGTATCGATCGTCCGCAACTGTGTATCAGCGACTTGTCGATGGTGATAAATGGGCTGATTTTTTTCTCGCCCAAAGCCTAATTATAGCCATTCCGTGCGGAAATAAAGCTAGTCTTCTTGGCACTATACCTCGGGGAATCGGACTCAACGATAATTTAAGTTTTTAGTTTTAACAAATATCGTACATTTTAATGTTATGTAAATAAATGTATGTATAATCGTTTAAAAAAAGTAATTCATTTATTTCAGATCGTAACACTCCATAGTTATTATATTATGCTAATGAAATAAATTTAACGTTGTACATTTTTAATAAAAGGGATTATATTTACTGCATGAATTTTGTGTATGCAGTAAATACTAAATTAAAAGGAAATTATATATTTCCTTTTAATTTAACTGCTATATGTAAGCGTACGGAGTTGCTAGTGTGAATCAATCTTTATTTGGAAATTAAATTATGTGAAGGTGGGCGCCGTAAACGTTAGTGATTATGACACAGTCGGCAAATTATTCTGTTATTGTTTGCAAAGGTTGCTTTGTTGTCTAGATGTATGGGAGTTAGCTGTACAGTGTTAAATATATTAGTTATTGTTAACGACGCAATGTATATTATGCACGGTTGGTGAAAATTCTTTTTAGACTCATACAATTTTAAAAATACACAATTTAAATGAAGCACCTACTTTGATAAAAGGTTTTTGTTTTTCCTTATTTTTTTTTTGCTTTGTTTGTCTGTAAGTAAATGATAAAAGTTACAATACACTTCAGCTTAGCTCAGTTCAGACTTCAGAAGGACTACAACGAACTTAATGCCGGCATCATGTATACTATTTTGGTTAATACAATAAATATTTGTAATAATGATTTACTTTTTAAAATAAGTGAAACCGATTTCAAAAACTGTGATTTTATTTTGAGGTCGATTTTATTTTTGAATTTAGTAATTTTTTATTAATATCACATATTCGTAGTAATAACTAGAATGATGTTGATGATGTTTAAATAGTGACTAAAAACTTCAATTTCTTCGTGGCTACTTTTTCTAAAAATTTACATGGGACTACCTCTGAAATATCGGTGAATGGACTTAAAAGTCGTACGTGTCGAATATAAAACCTTGTCGTTTTTGGAATTCAAAATTAATAAACAAATGAATGAATGAATGAATATTGCTTTATCGTACAATAAAGAGAATTTACCTCACCATTGGTGCTGCTTCAAGTAAGTCGAGGAGTTATAAAGCGATTCATTAAAGTTTTAATACTAATTACGTGTCATGACTCATGAGTTATATAAGCATTGTAACGTTGACATAATATGGTTAGATCCTATAACCACCAAGCAGTCTTAGTCTCATCTTACGACACCCACTGGGTATAATGGGATGTGGGTTCTGTTAAGCTACCTCACCACACGGCAACTTAACTTAAATAAAAGAAAACCTTATGTCATTAATAATAGAATTCTCTTTTAACATTTGAAATATTATTTAAATTTGTAAACTTACTCAAGTGGCTGATACAGATCGAGACATTCAAGTTGTTGTGATTGAAGTTTCTATTAAAATTACAAATTGAGAACTAAGTTTACAATTTTGAATTTTCGTCCCATTGTAAACTTTTATTGCGCCATTGTTTTTACCATATCTATCTTGCCAGAATGTACTCTACTAGGTGGCATATACGATTGAAAATCGTTTGCATTGTAATGCTTACAAATATGTTGTCTCATTTATGAAACTATTTTTATAGTATTAATTCTTGCGTTTGGAGAATTTTAGATCGTAAAATATCGCGACCGCAAGGTTTAGTGGTTCTACTCTATACTATATTCAATTCGCAACCGGAGCCAATTTGTTTTTTTCTTTTCTTTTAAAATACTGTTTCTAGAACCGGATAGCAGCGAATATCTGCGGTTAAAATAAAATCGATAAAACACTTCTAAAAATTTATATTTTTTGTGATTTTTAGCACAAATTTAGATTTGTGTATGAAAACATTTATCGAATATTAGTTTTTCATAGCTCATTATTTTAAGTGTTGTCATTGTTTTTACGATTTTTGTTTAGAATTGCCTGTGTTAAGAGCATTTTATGCACAGTGGAACCAGAGTAACCGATATAGCCCAACGGATTAATATCTTTAAGTAGCAATGAACCGGCCGTATAGCTCGAAGGACCGACAACAGATTTGAAGAAAGCCTCTCGAGTGACAACCTCGAACCGGTAACCGAAGTGTTGGGCTTCCTCTCACTAGATGGTGTGACGACCTGGTAAGATATGCAGGAAGTAGATGGATGCAGGTGGCTCAGGACCGTGCTTTGTGGCATTCCTTAGGGTAGGCCTATGTTTAGCAGTGGACTTGTGAAGAGTTTAATGATGATGATGAATTACGAGTACCTGGGTACATAATATTTTTATTGAATAGGGTGACAAACGAGCACACAGTCCACCTGATGGTAAATGGATGCCGTGGCCCATAGACATCTACATTTATCCTCGATTAAGAATTAAAATACAAAAGCGATGTCACCCGTGAAGACTAAAATGTAATGCTTTGTATCCGGTTCTCTACATTCATCATTCAAAACACAGCAGCATTAAGCTGCTATTTTAAGCTGGTATTCTGTGAGAGCGTGGTCCTACCCCGGTCGAGCCGACCCAGTCGTGCTACAACCACAATATGGTTGCAGCGTGGCTATACCACCATACACACAATATGTTACTTTTGATTTTAATTAATTATTGGTAGTGTTCACCGTAACGAGGATATCCACAGATGAACAATTACAATAAGTAAGTGACATAAAGCAATGGATCATTGAGCTGAAGTGGCAGTGGTGACCAGGTAGGCATATTAATTTATTAGGAGAAAATGCAAATAATTTACTGTTCCTTGTGTATGATCAGACTGTCCAAATTTATTTATTAAATTTCTTATAAATCAAATCACATGAAACGGTATAATTTAATTCCTTATATTATGCTTAATATATTTGATTTCATTGTATGACAAAACTATTTGTTTCAAGTGTTTTGTGTAGGTGGAACAAATACGTTCCAAGTTGTTATTTGGTTTTGCTGGTTGATTCAATGAATAATGGAATCAAATAATATGTACAAATAAACACTTTCAATATTATATTTTTTCACAATAAGCTATAAAATATTATATCTATATATTTTATGTTTTACTATCGGACTTGAAGGTCGCGGGTGACCGAACGGACTGAAAAAAAAACACATAATGTCTTCAGAAGTTTCTATCAAGTGTAACGAAAAAATAAACCCTTTACTATGATGTTTAAAGTCGGTTTGTACTTTTTCGTAGACTAAAGAATATCACGTTAAGGTAACAACTTACACGTCTAGAAAGTTACATTAAAATCTTCATCCCCTATTTTTCCACCTTCGGGGATGAAATTGCTTCTTCAAAATTGTATGAGACCACCCCCTGAAATATAGTCTATTGAATAAAAAAAGGATAACTTAAATCAGTTAAACCGCTTCAAAATAAATCAGGGAATACTTAAAAAACATATGCTTTGAATAAGAAACCTTTTTTATTTTTTTATTTTGGTAATTAAAAAGAAACTATCTAAACATAAAAAAGGAATTTTCGTTCATAAAAGTCGTTATATCTATTATTAAACACTTTGAAAGCTTATTATCAAGGGGATATGTCTTATAATAGGCTTGTAGAATATAAGTTTACTCATAAGCAGATGATAAATCGCAATTTTTTAAACTTGTATGCAGAGAGTGTTTCTTTCCTGGTCGAAACGACCCCTTTTATTCTGAGTGTGTTGCTTAAATAATCGGCAGTCGTTAAAATATAACAAATGTTGCCAGTTCTTTTAGTTATGATCTGCTTGCACGAAAACAGACGCTCTTCATATTTTTGTTTATATCCGGAGAGGTGCACGGGTTTGTTTAAGTCCTATAAATTTCCTACACAAGTGTTCTATAAATTAGAACGCGTAACAATAACCATGATATATTGTTTAATCGTTAACAACAGTCCTTATTTAAATCATATTAACGGCAAGATATATTTGCGAGTTTACAATAGTACGTTTGAAGAACTCGTCTAAGGACTAAAACATTTGTTACCTGTTGTGTAGAGTTAGGGTTGCCTCCTTTTTTTAACAAATATAGTATATATATTTTGTACTTTTAAAAAATTCCGGAGAAAAAAAGTATACATATATTTTTATTCTTTATATCTGTACATACTCAATACAAATATGAATGTATTTTTCTATATATCATTGTTAATGGTCTTTGATTCGACCGTTAAAGATCTAACCAAAAATAAACTAAAAACTAATTAAATTAATACATGCTCTTTTTCTTTTTTTATTCTAATTTAACATTCATGGTGGAAAAATTTTTTCATTAAAACATACTTGTTCCAGACTTCCAATCACAGTTAATATAACAAAGCGACAGTTGAGTTAGGCATACAAATAAAGTTTTTTGCGTACTATATTATTTCTAAAATATGTACAATTGATTGAAATATATTACGATACCTACTATATATTATAGTACAGGTGGCAACCCTATATAGAGTCGACACTATAGAGAGTTTGCGTTATAATAAACTAATGTACAAGCGATGAGTGCCAGAGATAAGTCGGCGATAAAACCCTGGAGATGCGTCTCGTAAATCTATTTAATGTCTTTGATATATTGTCGTGCGTTTGCTTGTTAAAAGATCTTATCTAAATAGAAATGAGCCTTATGTTATATGTCATAAGAATGCTCGGGTATTTATCAGATAGATCTACATTAGTTTAACGATTGTGTTGATTTATTCTCAAATAATGTTACTTTATCATAAAGTAAGGGTGGATAAACGATAGCTAAATTTATCTTCTATTAAGAATCAAAATGCAGATACGTTGTCACCTCTGAGAACTAAAATAGAATCGCTCGTTTGTAATTAAAAAGGTTTTCAGGTTACTTACTCTCACCAAAGGAAACAAAACACCAGTAAGCTGCTATTTTACGTTAGTATTGAGATGACCGTGTAGTGGCAGTATATAATAAGAATACCCACTACCCCATACCATCCCGTGGGTGTCGTAAGAGGCGACAGAGGGTAACAAATCTACCTAATAACGACTAAAATAAAAAACTGCGGTTGCCAACCCGCTTGCCAAGCGTGCCAACTATGGCAAATATCCCCCCTATGAGGCAATCTATGGGGGAGGTCTATGTTCAGCAGTGGACTATAATAGGCTGTAACGATAATTCTGCGTGAAAATGGTCCTTCCCCGACCGGGTAACAATTACATACATGTCATAACGTAGCTGCAGCATGGATCTACCAGGAATACGAGCTACGTATATGCTTACGGTGACGTTTTATAGATAGTTTAAAGAAATAATGAGAAGCTAACTGTACTTCGCAGTGATAAGATTGATATTTGACAATGAAAATTTATATGTGAAAATTATATTATTTTAATTTTTTCTCGCAAGACTTTTTTATGGCGGCGTTGTAAATTAAGCACCTGCTCGAAAATAATCTACCATTTTTAAAAGGCCAGCAACGCACCTGAAATTAACATCTGTTGAACCGCATGCTTGTTTGCCTTCGCTCCTATAAAATTACCACGGTGAATATAATTTGTGTCATCATTATCATCATCACAGCCTTTCATAAGTCCACTGCAAGAGCCACCTGCATCCATCGCCTGCCTATATCCAGATCGTAACTTAATGTAATGAAGGCCCACCCTACACTTAACTTAGCGGTACGATGGCTATGCTCGTAGTTTCTGCGAAGTGAGTATATATTCACAGTAGAACCAGAGTGGATCAGTAAGGTACTTACAACTTGTGTATCACGGGCTAATGATGATGAAGATAAATGCAAAATTGAGAGGGGGTTTTCCTTCGTTTCAATACCCTCAGCTCGAAATATATTCATTACCTTCATCGAAAATTTATAAAGTCCGCAAAACCTTACTATAATCCCCTGTCAATATCGAATCCATCAATCTACGGTAAAATCTATTCATCAAGCGGAGCATTCTGAAATCGATTTGCTTTAAGATATTTTTTACATCTGCAACCGATTCCCGTTTGCTCCATCCCCCCACGTCGTTCGTACCCGCTTCCCCAACATTTATACTCGGCTTAACAATTAAGTGTAACTGCGGGGCGCGACTCAAAGCGAGACTTTTGTAAGTAAACAAATTTCTTGTTTAAATTGCATATGTTTATTAATTTATTTTACGAAGGAACATAGCATTATTTAAAAACAAAACTAGGCTTTTAAAACTCTACTTGTAATGTATATTCTTATAAAGTCTACATCAGACCTTAACCTACACCCGCATACGGTCTCACACCATCTCAACGTGAACGATCCACCGGTCTATACTTAGGTCATATTTAGTAACCTACCGTTAACTACATACGTGATAGAGCTATACTGCAGCTATATTAGTAGTATAGTTGTAGCACGAACGGTTCGGCTCGACCGTGGAAAAACCACGTGCTCACAGAATACCAGCGTAAAATGGCAGCTTAACGCTGCTTTGGTTCGTACGGTGAGTGTAGAGAACCGGAGATCCATTTTACTGGATAGGAGGCATTCCATCTTAGTTCTCACGGATGACAACGCATTTGCATATTGATTCGTAATCGAGGATAGGTGTAGACTGTAGATGTCTATGGGCCACAGGAATCACTTACCATCAGGTGGACTGTGTGCTTGTTTGTCACCTATGTTATATTAAAAAAAAACTGTTACGGCATTTGAAAAGTCCATTGCTGACCATAGACCTCCCTCATAGATATTTACCATATGGCATATCATAACGGGGATATTTACCATAGTTGGCACGCTTGGCAGTTTTGGGTTGGCAACCGTAATTTTTTTTTTCTAGTTATGAGGAAGACGCTGCGTTATCTCTTAATTCGTTTCCATCTGTCTGGACGATATGGGGTACTGGATATTCTTACATCGTCACTACATTGTTGCCACATGTAAAAATATACATATTATTCTTTAACACTGATGGAATTGTATTTCGAAAAACCGCTCACAGTACGACCGCTACGTGTTTGTCCCGTATAGGAAATTAATAGCTACACAAATCTAGATTTAGCTTTCACACTGAGCTGTTAACGAACCTCGTTAGCTGTGATTGCCGGAGCGATTGTGTCACTCTGTGTAAAAGAAACGATAATTTTTCTCCTTCTATTCATTAAAAAAAATTCGTCTGAAGGTTATGGTTTATACTCGTATTATAGAGATTTTTTTTATGCCTAAGGAAAAAGCGTCTTTCATCAACTAAACATAGTGAAATAGGAGTGTGTACTTTTCTCTCGTTTTCCAGTGTACAATTGAGTCAATTAATCTCTTTGGTATAGTGGCCGTAAACATTTCTGATAATCTAGAGGTCCCGGGTTCGAAACCCGGGTTAGGTCAAAATTTTTGGGATTTTTTGACAATAAATTCTTAGTTGCCCTCTGCCTCGGTAAGCACGTAAGTAGAGTCGTTGGTCCTGCGCCTGATCTCTCTCCGGTCGTGACGAATTACAGTCCCATCAGAACATGAGAGTGAGGGAACAGAGGATGCTCTTTGCTTGCGCAGGCACTCGGGCACAATATATCAATCCTGTCCTGCGCAGATTGCTAGTCTACGTCGAGACTGGCCACCGTGACCGAAATTCAGTCTGGTGGACATTGTTATTATTATTACCTTAATAGGTAATTTACCTGCGCACTAGTCTTTGAATCCTAAGTCTAAAGGAAACCGAATTCACTCTTGTTTTTTACAAGGTGGTGAATTCATTCAAGCCGCCACTACACGGTGATAAACCAATGTACACGCGTAAAATATTGAGTATAATTGCAATTTAATCGAATCCGCAAGAGCTCAGTACGATTATTCAGACGATTCTTATATATTTTGCTTTGTTGTCTAGTAGTTTAAGGTCCCAGGTTCGAATCCCGGGTCGGGCCAAAAAAATATAAAATAAAATATATAATTAGTTATTAAAATTTTTCAATTATTGTTATTTAATGTAATTTTGTTTGTCGCTTCAGTTTTATAAAAAAATTACCATTATAGCAGTTTATCAGCGACTTTTATATTGTTGTTTTATCTTGTAATAGATAACAGTTGTAAAATTTAGCTTTTTGTACATTTTAATTTTAAAACACATTGTAACTAAATGTTCAGATATTCGGTAATAACATAACATGGAAAATTGTGCGATGAGTTTTAATTGACTTTCTGAACAAATTTCATCAAACTCCCGATGTTTTATTTGATCACTGCAAACATTAAATAGCTTAAGGGCACAGTATCAGTTTGTAAATTACTAATAATTTAATTTACGTGGTAGAGCCATGCTGCAGCTATATTGTGGTTGTAGCACAAATGGGTCGGCTAGAACGGGGTAGAACCACGCTCTCGCAGAATACTAACATAAAATAGCAGCTCAATGCTGCTATGTTTCGTATGGTAGGTGTAAAGAACCAGAAACCTTTTTAACTGAAAACAAGGCATTCCTTCTTAGTCCTCAGGGGAGACAACGCATCTGTATTTTGATTCTTAATCTGATGTTGATGTCTATGGGCCGCAGCGTCCAATTACGATCAGATGGATTCTTTGTTCTTTTGCTTCGCTGGGCAGCGTCTATGAGATTAAGACACATCTGCTGGTCACATACACCTCAAATTTTGAAAACATTTACTACCACCGCGTATTCTCAGTGATGACATGTGGATCTGACCCTGCTGGCCGTATGAGGATGCTTAAAGTCGCTAACGAGCTATGGAGTAAGCAATGATCGGAGCTTCTCTGCGACCTAGTATATGGAATAACGACCTAGTAAGACATGCAGCAAGTCAATGGATTCTGGTGTTGTGAGATCGTGCTTTGTGGCATTCCTGGGGGTTGAAGGGCTGTGATAATGATGAAAACCAGAGTTGGATGTCGTTCAAATAAACATCTATTTGTAAAATCAACAAACTCGTAAAATATCCTTGTTTATTTATAATTAGCTTTTGCTTGCTTTTGAAATATTGGATTAATTTTCTCGGAATGTAGACATTAGAGATTATAGACATGAACAAATATTTATGTGCCCTTTGTACATTCTGGCTCCTAGAATGAAATATATATATATATATATATATATATATATATATATATATATATATATATATATATATAAATTTATAAAACTCAGTTCCGGTGTTACGCTAAAACTCAAAAATGACTCGACTGATTTTGGTGAAATTTTTTGTGTATTTAAGTGGGAATGGTTGGATGACTTAGATTCACCATTAGACCCGGTAGGTTGCGCTTTTGTCAAGATCCAGAAACACCCGTGCGAAGTCGGGGTGGATTATATAAAAATGGATGGTGGTATACCTGTTTAAGATTAATAGACTTCGACACCGCTTGAATTCGAGATGGAAGTTGCGAAGCACATAGTATAATGTATTTTTGTTGGACTTTTTTATGCTATCCGCTTTTGTTTTAATTTACCACTAATTAGTAGAATCATCATCATCATCATCATCGTTACATCCCTTCACAAATCCACTACTAAATATAGGCCTCCCCCAAGGATTTCCACAAAGCACGGTCTTGAGCCACCTGCATCCATGGCAGAGCCTTGCTGAGTCGGATCGTTCGAGGAAAGACCACGCTCTCACAGAATACCAATGTAAAATCCTCAAACCCTCTATGTTTCATATGGTGAATTTAGAGAACCGGAGAACCTTTTACTGGAAACAAGGCATATCAGGATTGGCAACGCATCTGCATTCGACGATAGATGTAGATGTCTATGGACCACAGCATCCACTTGCCATCAGGTGGACTGCGTGCTCGTTTGTTGTAGGCCATCAACTTCTATAGCGTTCGAACAATCGCCATAAAACTTGGTATACACAGGCTGAATAACGTCAGTGTTTATCTAGTATTTTATACCGGGTGTCCCAAAACTCGTTTGAACTCAAAAAAATTAATAAAAATAAAAGTATGTACAATATCAAAACTTTTTTATGGATTTGTAATCTACAAAAAAGGGGAATTATTTTTTTTTTAAAATCACTTGATCCACATGTGCTCTATTTCGTTCTTGGCATACCTGTAAACGATAACTAAAATTTTCCATCACTGCGCGGCTAGTATGCTCTTAAATGCTTGACATTTCTCATTGGATATTTTCTTTTAGTTCATTAATTGACCTCGGGTTTGTTTCGTAGACTTTAGACTTAAGTTAACCCCATAAGAAAAAGTCCATTGTACTCAGATCTGGACTTCATGGTGACCAGGGGATGTCTCCTTTTCGAGATATCACTGTTAGGGAAAATTAGGTATGGGCAGTTGCTCCATTCTGTTGAAACCGGGTCCGGGTATTGTAACCTGGAAAATTCTGCAACTCGGGTCTAAATAAGTCCTCGATCTTTGCGACATACCGCTCTGAATTAACAGGAGTGACCTTGTTCGTTCTCAAAAAAGTATAGGCCTATAATGCCATCCGCTGACATAGCCGCCCAAACTGTGACTTTAGGGCTATGTAAGGGCCTTTAATGTTTGCGTCGTGGGTTTCACTACTCCAGTAGCGACAATTTTGCCTGTTGACATGGCCGTTAATGTGGAAGAATAACACTTGCTAACACTTGATGATGAACCGGTTAAGTTAGTTAGCTAGTTAGTAGTTAGCAGGTTAGTTAGTTAGTTAGCTGCTGTGTTTTGTATGCAGTTATGCTGCATACAAAACCCAGCAGTTTTAAGCTGCTATTTTACGCTGGTATTCTGTGAGAGCGTGGTCCTTCCCCGGTCGAGCCGACCTATTTGCTACAACTAAAATATAGCTGCAGCGTGGCTCTACCACGTATCGATTGCTTATCATATTTTTCTTTAAATTGGTAACCAGCAATATAAGTGACGTTCACGTAAGCCTAGGTTTATATTCTACGTATTGGAAAAAGTTTTACGTCATGACATGTCCATTAGCCATCGGGTAAACCGCGCTCGTAGTTGAAGAGAAAAAGCTAAAGACGTCTAAGTATTCTACTACAAGTCTTTGGAAAAGTCAAATTTCTTGTCCATCCTTTTTAAAATGAAATTGTCTTAAACCCAGATTATAACACTTATACTCAGATCTTAGCAACATTTTAACATTTAGTAAAACATGAGTTTTAATTCGTCAAACTCAAATTATAACCGCACTTTGTACGGATAATGTCCATTGCGTGTGTTTTTTTAAGACAGACAAAATATGTTACGCGTCTTGAGGTAGTTTTAAACATGACAATTGATTGGCGCATCGAACAAAGTATGTCACTTCACATTTATTGTCCGCGTGTCGCCTTGACACACTCCGGCGAGGGAAATTAAAAAAAAAAAAGATTTCACTTTGAATTCAAAAACAGAACACAATAATTTTTTTTCGGATGGTTTTTGTTCATTGTAAAAAATGTTTTAATCGCAACGATTTGTCGCTGGCGCCTCTTTTTTTTTAATTCACTAGTGTTCGGATTATGTATTGTTCGTGAAATCACATTTGTCAACTGCTGCATTTTTTATAGCTGGCGTGCATGCTTGCATGTGTTAATAAAATACAATGTTTGTTTCTGAACTTATCATAATATTTGTATATTTTGGTATATTCAAATTTCATAATACTGATTATGAAATTTTAATATACCAAAAATATACAAATATTATGATAGATTGTTTACAATCTATATTGAATAAAAAACTTTTTTATTCAATATAGATTGTAAACAATACTTATTGAAAGTCACTTTTTTCATTTACCACTGGTTCGTAAAAGAACACCTCCGTCCTGGGAAGAACCAGCAAGAAACCCAGCGGGACTATTTAAAAAAAATCATAGTTTAAAATCATGTATGTTACAATTAATAACACAAAACAAATTAGAAATAGTTTGGTAGCGATCACCCTCCCATAAACATAAACATAAACCCTCACGCCTGTCACCCAGAGGGGTAGGCAGAGACTACAGACTTCCATTTGGCACGATCCTGACACACCTCTCTCGCCTCCTTCACATCCATACACTTACGCATACATGCTCGTCGGTTAAGGGTACTCCTAATTTGGCCCGTTTTCAATAAATCGCCAATTTGGTCAATAAATTTTCGCCTAGGACTTCCCTTTCCGACTCTGCCATTCACTTTTGCAACATAAATTTTCTTTGTCACTCTTTCCTCATTCATTCTTTCCACATGACCAAACCACCGAAGCATTCCTTTCTTAATCCTGGTCACAACATCATCTTGCAAACCACACTCTTCTCTTATTACACAATTTCTTACCCTGTCATTCAGATTCAGCCCTAACATACTCCTTAACGAGCGCATTTCTACTGCGTTCATTCTACTCTCGTGCTTCTTCTGCCACACCCAACTTTCACTACCATACGTTAAAGTAGGGACCAACACAGCATTGTGAATTGCCACACGTGCCTTTTTCGACACATTTTGACTCTTCACAATAGAGTGTAGGGCCCCATTTATTCTATTTCCTGCATTCACCCGTCGTTCTATATCCTTATCACATTTCCCATCCCTGCTAAATACGCAACCCAGATATACAAACTCATCTACTTGCTCGATCAACTCCCCTTCTATTCTTATTTCACATATCCTCTTACTTTCTTCTCTTTCAAAAACCATAACTTTCGTCTTACTTGCGTCCACTTTTATACCCCTTTCTTTTAATGATCTGTTCATTAATGTAACCATCATTTGCAGCTCGGCCGCCGACGACGCGTGAATAACTTGATCATCGGCGTACAAAAGGCATTTGACGGTTAACTCACCCATTTTTAATCCGAATTCTTCAACTTTCAAATTTTGCAAACAACTGCCCATAAATAGGTTGAACAGCCACGTGGAGGCCACACAGCCCTGTCTGACACCTGTGTCTATTCGGAAACCAGTCCGAATAGACCCCGTTGATCCTAACACAAGCACTAGAGTCCCTATAAAACGACTCCAATGCCTGTATCAAGCCAGCGTTCAACCCAAATGAATTCAGTGTTTGCCATAGCACATCCCTATCCACTCTGTCATAGGCCCTTTCGAAGTCCATGAACGCACAAAAAACCTTATGGTTTTTGGCCAAAAACTTTTCCGCGATCATGCGCATGGAAAAGACTTGATCTGTACATCCCATTCCCTTTCTAAATCCCGCTTGCACATACCAAATTTTTTCATCAGTTTCTTGCATGACCCTTTCAATCAGTACCTTAGCATACAGTTTTCCCACAATGCTAGGAATGCTGATACCACGGTAGTTTTTACAGTCCTGCTGCGACCCTCTTCCTTTATATACTGGGACCATCACGGTTTTGTACCAGTCTACCGGTACCCGCTTCAGTTCCCAGCATAAATTAAACAAGGTGTGCAGCAGGCCTGCCACCACTTCCTCTCCAGCCCTTAGCATTTCGAGTGAAACTCTATCATATCCGGCAGCCTTATCCGCTTTCATGCTTTTCATTGCTTTTATTATTTCATCTATACTTATCTCGCTACCTCTTTCCTCTTCTTTCGGAGTTTCTACTTCACTTATTTTATACGTTGTCTCCTCACTTATAAAAACGCTTTCAAAATATTCCTTCCATCTCTTTAAACTCAAAATTTCATCATTCAGAATATAGCCATTCTCATCTCTTATAGCATTCATTATAGGCTGTTTTAAATGTCCCCTGGCAGTTCTTATCCGTTCTTTCTTGCTTTTTCCTTTCAACTACTTCTTTTACTCTCTTATTTAGATGTCTAAAGACTGCCTTTTTTCTTTCAATATCATCATTCGTACCGCTAGAATTACCAGCCTTTGTTGCTAGTAAATCTAGCCATGCTCTCTTCTTTGCTTCAACTTCCATACGTATGTCATCATCCCACCATAACGTATTATTTTTCCTTTCATTCTTTCTCTTACTAATACCACATACTTCGGTAGCTGCATCCACTAAACCTTTCTTTACATTTTGCCATATATTCTCCAAGTCTAACTCCTTCATACATAATTCATCCAAACCACTTATATTTTATTTCAGTCTACATTTGAACTTGTTTTTATCATTTTCATCTTGTAACCTTTCTGTTCTAATACGCTGTAACGCAGTGGTAGACACAGATGACCGATGGCGCCAACGCCTGAACAGACCATTAATTCGGCATAAAACCAAATAATGATCCGTTCCTACGTAAGAACCCCGGTAAACCCTTGTCTACCACTGCACCCCTCATTCTTTCATACACAATTACGAAATCTATCATGCTTCGCCCTATCACCCTTCCCAGGTGTTATTATCATCCATAAATTCCTTAATATTATAATACCCTTTTTTATACAAACTTAGTTTAATAAAGTTTTTGAACTTTGTTAAACTAAGTTTATATTAACTATTAATAATAACTAATAATAATTAACTAAGTTGTAATTATGATTTATGACTATTTCAAAATTATTGCAATATTTGTTGACTGAAACGTGAGTTTAAAATTTAGTAGAATTAACAATATCAGATGGGAAAGGTCCCACTCTGTTATTTCTCACTTATTCCAGGTCTCGAAAGCCTTAGATGACTTATCAATCTGTAGCCTTTATGCGAAGTTGTACTTTAGAAGTCACTTACCATCACGTATGATTTACGTGTAATTAATTACGTTTCTTACTTCGATTTTATAAAAAGAAACCTTTATTTTTTGGTATAAATGATAAAAATTTGTCCGATTTTCATTATATTTTATCGAAGAACAATTTGAAGCTAGTGTAGTAAAAATGTTGAGTTCACAAAACTTGTGAACCGTCAATTAGCGTTAGTTATCGCCCGGTCGCAAATTCAGGCGCAATAAATCAAATATTTTGTGACGTTAAGTTATTACTCGTCGAACGTTCGGTAGCTTAGAGTGTTTTCGATTTATTTTATCGTTTTTATTGAGTTCGTCTGATACTGTATCATCAACGACAACAGCCTTCCTATGTCCACAACTGGATAATAGACGTTTACAAGAATTAACCCAGAGTACTAAATGGGGGCAATGGATTTTCTTTTAGTCCCACGCGGAATGAATATTTATTCGATATCTTTTTTATTTATTTTATTTAATAGCATTGAGTGACAAACGAGCACACAGTCCACCTAATGGTAAATGAATGCTGTAGTCCATGGATTTTAGACATGGACATTCATCTTCAACTAAGGATCAAAATGCAAAGGCATCGTCACCCGTTAGGACTAAGATGGAAGCCTCGATTCCAGTGAAAAGGGTCACCGGTTCTCTGTACTCACCATACGAAACACAGCAGCATTACGCTGCTATTTTACGCTGGTATTTTGTGAGGATGTAGTCCTGCCCCGGTCGAGCCAACCCACGCGTGCTACAACTGTAATATAGCTGTAACGTGGCTCTACCACTTTATTAAAATGTGAAATAATTTTACATACATAAACATACAAAAGACTCACGCCTGTCACCCAGAGGGGTAGGCAGAGACTACAGACTTCCATTTGGCACGATCCTGACACACCTCTCTTGCCTCCTTCACATCCATACACCTACGCATACATGCTCGTCGGTTAAGGGTACTCCTAATTTGGCGCGTTTTCAATAAATCGCCAATTTGGTCGATAAATTTTCGCCTAGGACGTCCCTTTCCGACTCTGCCATTCACTTCTGCACCATAAATTTTCTTTGTCACTCTTTCCTCATTCATTCTTTCCACATGACCAAACCACCGAAGCATTCCTTTCTTAATCCTGGTCACAACATCATCTTGCAAACCACACTCTTCAACTTTTTAATTATTATTTATAGTCCGGTCTACGCAGAATGAACTTACTGTGTCTTGAGATCTTGCAGTGGTATGCTTGGATTTAGTTTTAATTTTATTAACACGGTCCCAAGCAGGTGATAGTACCCAGCCTCCTTCTCCGTTGAAATTAAGATTCTCTATTTAATGTTTTTTAATTTCAATAGCCTCACGAATCATCGTTGGTAGGAATCGATGTTCTTTCGCCAGGATTCGTGGTCTATCTATCAAATGTGATTTAACCGTGGGGGCCGTCTAATATATGACGGGAATTCTTGTCGAAGAAACGTCGGGTATTAAAAAACAAATAAATCAAATGCGATAAAATCCGTAAAAGTAGTTTTAATCAATGCATTACCTGTAAAAGGGGTTTCCGATGCTTGTCACTCGTCATACGAAATACAGTAGCATTATGATGCTTTTTACGCTAGTCTGTAAAAGCGTGGCTTTACGTCTCTTATGGTGAGTATAGAGAACCGGAGACTCTTGTTACTGGAAATGAGGCATTCTATCTTAGTCCTCAAGGGTGAATAGGCATCTGCATTTTGATTCTTAATTGAAGATAGATGTAGATGTCTATGGGCCACAGTATCCACTAACCATCAGGTGGATTGTGTGCTGGTTTATAAAATTTAAAAAAATCTGTTAATATTTTATCATTAATTATTAATTTCGCTTTACAAATTTGATATCCCTTTAAAACCATTGAAAGACGAAGCCTATCAACGAAGTCGATTACTACCAACACCTTATCAATTATTGGATCAGATATCTGGACTTTAAATATTTACTTAGTTTAAATTGCTTAATGTAATGTTCGCCAAATATTTAAAATTTAAATTGGATTCTCCAAAGTCTATTTTAAGTTTCGAACTCTTCGTTACTTATTATCGGGAATGGATAACAAATTATTTCTAAATTAATTTACTCTTTTGCTCAGAATCAGCAAAGGAGTAAATAATTCAGAAATGATTTGGCTGCATGCATTTTACAAACCACAGAATGCATTTTACGTGGTGAAGCCACGCTGCAGCTATATTATGGTTGTAGTACGAATGGGTCGGCTCGACCGGGGTAGGACCACACTCTCACAGAATACCAGCGTAAAATAGCAGCTTAATGCTGCTGTATTTCGTATTGTGGGTATAGACTGTAGAGAAATGGAGACTCTTTTAACTGGAACCGTGGCATTCCGTCCTAGTCCTCAGGGGTGACAACGCATCTGCATTTTGATTCGTAGTCGATCCAGGCATCCACTTACCATCAGGTGCACTGTATGCTCTAAATTTCTTATTATGAAGATGCTATTGTCCATCTCGTGGTTTGTTTCCCTTTGATGTATTTCACGACACCCATGGGACGATTTAGGGTAGTGGTAGTGGATATTATTTCAACCAACACTATGTCGACGGTTGCACTTGTAAAACAAATTTAAATTACCATAATTTATCTTTTTGTGTATTCTGGTTAAAATAAAGGTATTTTCTTTCGTCATTTAAGAGAATAACAAAAAACCACAAAAAAAGTAGTTCGCAAAGTTACCAAGTGACTTTTAAGTTTAGAGCGCCTTCGCGCCGTCGCTTAGCGAGAGCTTTCCGAAGTGAGATTTTGTATTCAGACTCGGACATTAGCATAGAATGGCTCCATTGTGAGTGCTTAGCGCGGGGAATTCCCTTTTGAAAGTGAAAAGGAATTCTTAAATAGACCGAATGTCTCCACTTTCTTAGGAGTTACTAAGGGGCGTTCTCACTCGTTACTCATGTTAAATTTCGCCACTTAAATAATTGTGCGGAATAAGCAATTACTGTATAACTCAGGTGGCAATTAAGGTTTGCCTTCGTTTTGAAGTTCGAAGTTAGATATAAAGATATCTTATATGAAATGTATACTAAGAAATCATTAAGTATCAATGTTGGTTATATGCTAATGTCTTTTCAACTGCTTTTAACAATCGAGAAGGTTCTATTTTCGACACCTGTGTTTTATTTTTATATTAGTTACCGATGATTTCTCGGAAACGACTAAACTGATTTAAATGATTTTTAATTTAATAGATATAATTCAGAGAGTGGATACGCGATGAATATTTTAATGTAACTAATGAGATGACATTCTAGTTCTTCAAAACCTGTTTGTTCTTTTTTATTTATTGAAAGTTAAATATTTTTTTTAAGTAAGGTAGAGCCACGCTGAACCTATATTATAGTTGTAGCACGAATGGGTCAGCTCGCCCGGTAGTACCACGCCCTCACAGAATACCAGCGTAAAATATCAGTTTAATACCGCTGTGTTTCGTATATGGTGAGTGTAGAGATCCGGAGACCCTATTATACTGGAAACAAGGCATTCCATATTAGTCCTCGGGGGTCACAACGCATCTGCATTTTGATTTTTAATCGAGGATAAATGTAGACGTCTATGGGCCACAGCATCCACTTCTCATCAGTAAGACTGTGTGCTCGTTTGTTACGCTTATTCTATTTAAAAAAATGTTAATACATCTTAATGTACATTTTAAATTGCAAAGAATATTTACTTTAATTTCTAAATTACAGAAATATTTTATATTATTTATATTTTAATGTTTCATATTATTATTGAGGTCGAGTATCGAGAATCTGTGGTAGTGAACATAACTTCCTTTGTGCCTCCACTTACCGGTCTTTTGATTACTCCAGTTTTTTGTTTCTTATTGCGGATGGAATTATAACGATCCGTATAAAAAAAAACTTCACAGCACTTAATCGCTTTGTCGTGTAAATTTATAAGGACGTCTTTTGTCTGTGAAATACTTTGTCGAGGCTTTTTGAAATCTTTCCCATAAATCACCCATTTCCCCGAAAACCTGCGTAGCGTTTTGTTACTTAGATTTTTTGTTTGGGAAGTTACATAATTTTTATAAAATAATTTGCTTTTTTTATTTATTTTATTTTAGTACAAATAGTAGAAACATATAATGTAATCATAGATCTACACAAATAATAAATAACAAACATGAGCGGCTCATTATAATTATTACAATTACTTATTTTAACTAACTATGAATTTATATACTATGAATTACTTTAGTCAACAGCGATCATCAAATAAACATAAATAAGTCGGCCGACCTGGGTGAGACCACGCTCTAACCGAATACCGGAGTAAAAAACAGCAGCCTAAACCTAATGCTGCTGTATGGTGAGTGTAGTGAACCGGAGAGCCTTTTTACTGGAAACGAGGCATTTCGTCTTAGTCATCAGGGTGACAATGTATCTGCATTTTGATTCTTATTCAAGGAGAAAAAAAAATTATGTCTATGGACCATAGCGTCTTTACCATCAGATGGACTGTGTGCTCGTTTGTCATCCATATTTTATAAAAGAAATGCCACTCATCTAATATACTCGTACCAGGAATACCTTAATGTTTTTTTTTAAGATTCTACACAGGTGAAAATGTTTACGTTTCTTTGTAATATCTTTCTACTAATTTGCAAACTTTTAAGCTATTTTTGTTTTCGACGTTCGTTCGTTTTTGAGTACAAATTTTAATTGTTTGTGCGTATGTCGCCTTATCCGTCGCCTGATATCATCCCGTGTGTATGAGGCGACAGACGGAAATAAAACTGCGCTTGCCAAACTGTTTGCCTATGGTTGCAATTGTGGCAAAGATATCTTTTTACCCGAGTACAATGTGGCTGTCTTTAAGGCAATCATGATTGGGCTTTGGTTAAGTTAGTGTGCTTTATAATCTTCGGCTTAATCACCAGTTGTCATCAAGTTTTTAACATGGTAGAGCCATGCTGCAGGTATATTATGATTGTGGCCATTTTTACTGGAAACGAGGCATTCCATCTTAGTCCTCACGGGTGACAACGCTTCTTCATTTTGATTCGTTTAAGGGATAGATGTAGGTCACCACTTACCATCAGGTGGACTGTGTGCTCGTTTGCTACCTTTATACTATTAATAAAACTCAACCCTTATTTAATATACTTTCATAATGAATGAGAATTAAGAATTTCTGAATAATTATTCGATGGCAAAATCCACTAGGTTATGCTTCCGTGGAACTTCCGCTGTAAATTATTTTGCTTTATGAATTACTTTATTCGAGTAATTCGTGATTACAAAAGCGGGCTGGTAGACGCTTCAAAATGCTTACAGTATTTTCGAAAAGCCTGAAATTATCTTGTTGTTTCTAGGTTAATGAAAAATATTATTGTAATATCTTGATTTCCTTTTGATGCGAGCGATATTATGAAGTTGCTTTACTGTTTTGGTTTGATTTAGTTGTCAAGTGCGGCAATTAATAAATTAAATTGCATGTGCTAAAATAAAAACGTTGCTGAACACAACCTATAATATTAACTGATAGGACAACGTCTGCGATGTTCGGCTAGTTTAACATTAAAACAATTGGTAACCCTTGATACGGCTATCATCTATTATCGGTATTGAGGCAGACACAATCTGGTCCCACGTACGCAACGTATGCAACGAACGTATTATGAAATTTGAACGCTTCATTTTGTATGAAAAACTATGCATTAGAAACACAGTTATCGTATGCAATGCAATCTCACGCGTTCGACGCAACGTCGATCAGCGATGTCTAATGGAGAACAGAAACAATATTTTTACATATTCCTTAAATTGGACATTAGGAATATATGACCTTTCATTGTAAAGTTCGTATAACCTTTGTCTACTCTTATGAACTTAGGAATTAAAAATAATTAAAAATAAAATTAAACGCGATAAAATCCGTAAAAGTAGTTTTAATTAATGTGTAGTGTTCGCGTGAATATAAGAAATCGTTAGGAAAATTACTTTTACGATTTAACTTCCGAAGTCGGCGCTTTAATACTACCTAAACACTGACTTCTGAAGCCATCATGAGGACTTTTTTTAAGTTTTTGAAGTCTTTATTTTTTTAAGTTTAATTTTATCATTGTTTATGGACGGCGAGAAAATCGAACCGCAATTTTGAAGCCAAACGCTTTAAGACACTGTACTACCGAACCTGCTACAATATTATGGTTAATGTAATACGATAATTAAACAACAATTAGCGGTCTTGTGCAATGTCGGTTCCATGTAATAACGATGTAAACGCCACAATGTATGGCATTCAATTAAATCCTTAACTGAGTTAATGTCAACACCGGACACGGATATCGCTTAACTACGTTATTGCTTAGTATCTAATTAAGGCTAGTTGCTGTGCGGCATTAGGGTCGGAGCGCCGGTATTTGAGTTGTGTATCTTTTGTCAGAACATAAGTGAGGGTAGTATTATAAAAAAGACAAATGTTTGTTTGAAGTAATCAGGTAAAGCGTATTAAAAATAGGCGGATGGCGTAGTGATAAGTATACATGGAAATTAACTCTTAATTCGATTACTAGTAGTAGCCATTATTTGTGTTAAAAACAACCTGCTAGTTTTATCTAGCTGAGTTTGCGTCTAAATATGGGAGATATATAGGCTATTTCCTTTTCAATTTGCTTATATTTTTTATTATGTACATATTTATCATTTGACACACCTTTCATAAGAATGTGTGGATGCTTAATAATTTTCTTTGTTTCAATGCTATAATGCTGCTCAAAATTTGGTTTCTTCATATAGCCCTGCATTAGAAAGTCTACGACTTTCATTGCATTAAACACAAATCTTTTTTTATAATCTGATATATAAAAATTAATGTTTGTAACGCGTTGCCATGCCATTCATTAGATAACGGAAAACCTTTGTCAACTTATTGCTATCATTTCCGCGAAGTTCATACCTATAGTACAATTGACTTACACTAGGTATTGAACGTATAATACCGACAATTTATTTGATAATTTCTTAGTTCAGAAAGTCAGGTACCAACTAGTTCAGTACTAAAAATCCATATAATTTGTGTCTGTGAGGTATTTAATTTTAGACCTCGGGAGTGATAGTGCGTAGTTAGTGGCTTCCTTTCTTTGAAATTAATTATAGTTGTATATGGGCTACCCTATCCACTTTCCATCAGATGGACAGATAGTTCGTCTCAACTCTTATATTGAAATTATTGTAATCTTGAAACTCGTGAGGTATCGAAAAGTCTTTTTCTTTTCTTACCAAGCATTCAACTGTTACTTAAAATACTAAAACTTTTTTGGTTCGACAAAGTGGTGTTATAATTTACCTCGTTGTAGGTATATGCGGCGACAGCCTCCGGCTGTGATCCAACATCAAAAGATTTCTTCACAGGTATTGTCTCTTTGATGGGGTCCTCGTGACAACTGTGGTTTTCACTATAAGGAAATTGCGGTTAGGATAAGCGCCGCAGTTAGTTATATATATAGAATATTTACTTACCATCTCTGCGTCTTACTTTGATGTTTGTCTTTTTTATTTACGGATTTATGATAATATCGTGTAAGGGTGAGTGTGGAAACTCAACTGAGTTCTGAGTCAAAAAGAAAAATTGTGGGTCACTGATGGGCAAAAAACTATCCTACCTCTCAAGTTGGACCAAACAGCACACGGTGCGCAAATTTAATTAAAATCGGTTGAGTAGTTTAGGAGTCCATCGCGCACAAACAACGTGACACGTAATATATATATATATATATATTAAGATATTGTGTATCTATTATATAACGTGCGACGTGCACTATAAACTCTTGTTGTAGTTATAACATTTAAACATGTGCGTTTCCATTTTTAAACAAACTCATATTTATCGGAATTAAGATTTCGAAATCGATTTTTGGATTTCGTATTTTGAAATCGATTACTGAAGTTTCGTTTGATAATGCATAGTTATGTAGTTTCGTCTCTATACGTGGTGACATGCTGAAGTTATATTACTATTGTAGCACGAATTGATCGGCTTGACTGGAGAAGAACCACGCTCTCACAGAAAACCGGCCTGAAATAGCAGCTTAATGATGCGGTTTTTTGTATGATGATTGTATAGAACCGGAGACCTCCTTGTAGTGCAATTGAGGTCTTTCGTCCTTTTTCTCAGCGGTGAAAACACATCTGAATTTTGATTCTTAACCGAGGATAGATGTAAATGTCTATGGGCGCAGCATCCACTTATACCATCAGGCGGACAGCGTGCTGGTTTGTCACGCATATATTTATAATACAAGAAATAAACACTTTTGATTTAGTTGTATTAAGTATATATATATATATATATATATATATATATATATATATATATATATATATATTACGGCTAATAGATGAAGTGCGGTTACACCTAGTTCTAGCCGACTAGAAATAGGTGTTACGGCACTGTATTCTAAAGCACAATTACCATAAAATAATTACCTAAATATTAAATATTAATACTCATTATATTAACCGTGTAATTGCAGGGTAAGAATATCTAATACCTCATAAAGTACCATTGCTGTCGTAATAGGTAACAGGGGGATACGGAAACCAGCTGGATTTCTTGCTGGTCCTTCCCAGGACAGAGGTTTTTTCCGAACCACTGCTAAAACTTAAATTACGTTCAGTATGTAATTTTATAATTTACATAACATAGACACTCACGCCTGTTACCCAGAGGGGTAGGCAGAGACTACAGACTTCCATTTGGCACGATCCTGACACACCTCTCTCGCCTCCTTCACATCCATACACCTACGCATACATGCTCGTCGGTTAAGTGTACTCCCAATTTGGTCCATACATTTTCGCCTAGGACGTCCCTTTCCGACTCTGCCATTCACTTCCGCAACATAAATTTTCTTTGTCACTCTTTCCTCATTCATTCTTTCCGCATGACCATTTTATAATTTATATTTAATAAAAATTATTCTTTTTTATTCTGTTCCATTCTATTTAATTCTATTCTATTTTAGAGATGAAAAGAAAATCTTCCTGAAAACATATCAAAATAATAAAAAAACTGCTGTCACTAACCCGTCTACCGAGCGCGGCAACTATGGTTAAATCTGCCTAATAATACAATCTATAGAGAGGCCTATGTTAGGCAGTGGACACATATAACATGTAATGGATGGATGTACGAATGGTATCATTATGAAATTCCAATTAGTATGAATCCTTTGCAGTTGTTAATTTCGGTAAACGCCATTCATTGGGGAACGCTAATCTCGCGACAGCGTACGTTCACTTTGACCGCGCGGTGCAAATTGCGAATGCACTTGCTAAAACCCAAGCGTGCTAATTGCAGCCGCGTTACCGTATACATATAGCGAGTGCAGCTTGTTGCTTTGAATGGAACTATATTTAGGAATTTTATCGCGTTATATTTAACTTACCTTATATTCCCGACGTTTCGGATGCTTTACTACACTCGTGGTCATGGGGGTGGACTTACGTTCCGGTGTCATAGTTAGCCTGAGTTACTTTCAGCTTTTGTATATGAATTTTTTGTCAGATCTGCGATCGATGAATCTGCGTACAGAACGAGTATCTTGAAGTCCTACAGTAGTATGCTTGGGTTTGGATTTCATTTTATTAATTATAGGATACTAAGCAGATGTTCGCACACAGTCATCTTTACTGTTGAAATTCGGATATTTAAAAAAATGGTTAGATTTTATACGAATATTTGTGGTTTACTTATTTCCGCCATCACATTATATATAATAACCCACAAATCCTCGCAGATGATCACCGAATCCTAACGAGGATGATTCGCGAGGTTATGAAATTAAAATTATTATTCAGTGTGTTGAATTCGTGTAAATATAAGAGATCATGAAGCGTACGGTTGAAATGTGAACTATGATATTGATATTAACAAAAACGAGACACTAATAATTATATTTGAAGCACATGAATATTTATACTACGTATTAGCACAGCGAATTTCGTATTGATTAGGCGTTCGATTTGTTGTGGCGGCGTATGAGAATCAATATTGTCTCGTGGGTGTAGGTTTACTTGGGCTTGGAATTGAAAATCCGGTTGCAGGTGGCTAACATTTAAGGTGTTCGTGTTCAGCCGACATACCGACAAAAATAAATGAATTGACTGTAATTACCGTTTATTTCCCTATCAAATATGTACATTAAATTCAAGTTCTATTTTTGACCACTAGCAAAGTTACTGAAAGAGTTGGCTTCCCTCACAAATTTTACTGTAAAATTCTTTACACATAATGGGTTTGATATCGTAATCATTTGTGCACTTGCACTGACGTTGAAGTATAGCCGACGTGTTTAAAATACGGTCTCTACTGGTTGTAGAGTAAGTGTGACAAACGAGCACACAGTTCACCTGATGGTAAGTGGGTGCTGTAGCCCATAGACGTCTACAGTTATCCTCAATTAAGAATTAAAATACTAAATCTACCCCGGGTGTCGTAAGACGACAGTGGGAAACAAAGCAGGAGATGGGCAGGAGTCTTTTTAATATCGAATAAAAATAAAAATGTTACCAAAACTGTGCCGTGATTACAATGAGATTAAGCGTACTAATGTTTAGTTTTCTTTTTTATTTTTGTTATTAGAACAATGACTAAAAATGAAAATAGAAAGAGACAGATTGTTATAATTAATACCTAAGTAAGCGGTAGCGATAATTAACGATAGTGAATAAGGCCGTGAATAGCCTAGCTTTATGCTATACTAATGATTTAATTAAATACGGGTTGTCTTACACAGTAACGTATGTATACATAACGTGTGTATGTGGTTAAAGCCACATTAGAGACGTTACTGTTCTAATAACGTTACCAAATTTGTGGATATATTCACAAGTTTAAACATATTAACACGTCACTAAATCTCTGGACATGAAGGGAAATCCGCTACTAGAGTGAATTTCATAAGGTGTATTTACATTGGAAATTATATTCACGATTTTTGATTTGATGATTTTCGCTATATCTTTATACACTGTCCTCCTGATGGTAAGTAATTGCTGTTTTCTATAGACATCTACATCTATCCTCGACTACGAAGCAAAAAGCAGATGCGCTGTCAACCGTGAGGTTTAAGATGGACTGCCTCGTTTCTAGAAAAAGGGGTCTTCGGTTCTTACACTCATCTCTAGTCCAGTTATTTTTTCGGATATTATTTGACAAACGAACAACAAGAAAAAGACGTATCTGCATTTCTTGGATGTATAGCCGGCCCTTCACTATGGGGTACCGATCTGGTACTAACATAGAGAAAGTCGGTTGATGCGTGTTTTGTGACATTACTTGTGATGTTTTTTATTAGCAGTAGAATCGTGAAAGGCCGTTATTGTGATGAAAGGTATATTGAACCTATACAGCTATCTTGATCAGCATGCCATAAGTCACAGCTGAATCAGAGACTTCTGATATATGCCAGTTAGGTCACCTACTTCAAAAGTGACAAACTTTTAGTACAGAATCCCATCAGTGGTATCACCTGACATACAGGCTCTGATCTGACATTTCGTATATGAAACAATTCTTCATAATTGATATCAAATCTAGATAATGTGGAATTTAGAATATGTATACTCAACCTTATTAGGGCGGAACACATTGAGTTAAATTTATGCGACCACGTCTCCGACCGCAACGCTTCCCGAATATCCGGCTTAGATGGACGAATGACACTAACGTGTAGCCCAGGTGATAATATTATCTTATATAAAATACGAGTACATGTATACATATAAATTAAATTAAAGTGTATGTCTGTCATATTGAAATTCTTTTTCTTCTTAAAGAGCCATTTTCTTTGGAAGGTCGGCGATCATTAAGGCATAATTAATATAAGACATATTAAAATAACTGAAATCTATTAAGCTTAGCGGGTATTTTGCATGCTATTTAAACCTAAACAACCATTTTTAATATTTTTGTCTGTCTGTATGTTCGGGGTTAATATCCAAAATGACTAAACTTATTGTAATGAAACTCTACAATACAGTAAAAAGTGTCTCCGGTTCTCTACACACACCATCCGAAACACAGCAGCATTAAGCTACTATTTCACGCTGGTATTCTGTGAGAGCGTGGTCCTCCCCGGTCGAGCCGACCGATTCGTGCTACAACTATACTACTAATATAACTACAGCATGACTCTACGACGTACATAAGTATGTCGCATCGTGATGGGCTATGTTGCCGTTGGTTTACATACACCATTTATTTTAGAGTATAATATATTGTATTTACTTCTAATGCGTTCCAGGAATATTTTATAATGTAAAAAAGTATTAAGTAATGTTAATTTATTTAAATAGTTACGAGTATTATCTAATATTTGTGATTAAAATTAAAATTAAGTAATTTAAAATTAAATAATGCCATAATAATAGATCCTAACCTAGACGAAGCCTGGGCGGAGGCGCTAGTACATGTGTGTGGTTTTCCCCGTAATTTGATACCCGTAAGAAAAATTATCGGCGATGATTCTGGGCCGATACCATCAAGAAAAGAGGTTACTCCTTTCTATAATGCCGGCAACGCACCTGTAATTCCCCTGGTGTTGTGGTTGTTCATGGGCAACGGTAGTCACTTAGCATCAGGCGAGCCGCATGCTCGTTTGCCCCCACTTCTATTTAAAAAAAAGTTAATTATTAACCTTATAACAGAAAGTAAAAACAAGATTCAAAATAGTACAAAAATGTATTCCACATAATTGTTTTAGCACCGACTTCAGCTACTAGCATGTGGAAATTATTTTATACTTTTTTTTTTGTTAATTTGAAGTCGACTTCACAATTTATGTTAAACATAAAAAATCGGTTTCAAGTTTAATTATTTTACCCTTTGAATATTCTTAACAGTATTCCAGTCAAGGTAACAAGCAGAAAGTCGTCTAAATACACACATAGAGAACTTAACTTATATTTTATTATGTACATAATATCGGGACCTGTTAATAAACCTAAGTTCGCAAAATACACAGATACGATTTGATTAAAATGATTATTAACTTATTTTTAATTCCCGACATTTCGAGCACTTCACAGCACACATGGTAAAGGGGGGGGGGCTGAGATGTTTGACCGTTGGACGTCTGCAGTCTGTGAACATGTTCAGGATCGTTCCCACCATTACATCAGATTTGATAAACCAGAATCCTCGCAAAAGAACAGCAATTCCTACCAAGGATGATACGCGAGGCTATTGAAATAAAAGAACTAATTTCAATGGAGAAGATGGATTGGTGCTGCCATCTGCTTGGGTTCCTATATTTAACAAAATGAAATCCCAACCCGACTTCCATTTCTATTTCGCAAGACTTCAAGATACTATAAGCTCGTTCTGCGTAGATCGGACCAAAAATTAATATTCAAAGTCTGAAGGTAGCCGGGCTAACTATGACATTGGGACGTCAAATATCTCAGTGCCCCCGTGACCATGGGTGCTGTAAAGCATTCGAAACGTAAGGAATGAAAAAATAAGTTAAAAATAACTTAATTAAACGCCATAAAATCCATATAAATAGTTTAATTCAATGTGTAGTGCTTGCGTAAATTTAAGAAATCATTATAAAATTAGTATCCTAAAATCCTCATTTTACACCATCAAGTGTAAAACATTGTCTCTCAAATTTATATGGGATTATCCTAGCGCCTTTTTAATAAAAAAGAACTAATTAAATCGGTTAATCCGTTTCCAAGATGACTTACTGATGTGAACATATATAAAAAACCATACGTGTCGAATATGAAACATTTTCGTTTTTTAATTCGGTTAAAAACTAGGTCTAGAGATATTTGTTTGATTGTATTGAGTATGTTATAGCCTTATTATTTAAAAAATAAAATAAATTAACTAAATATTAACGTTTATATTTTATTGTTTCAGGTAAGTTCAGTTCACATGTAGTTCACATTCTCGTAACAATGGTACACTTTTTCTGTATTTTGGGTTTGGATTATTACAAAATATAATACATGTATATTATATTTTGTAATAACCCCAATCTATTGCTAGAACGAGTAAAAGTTTCCAGTACTACTCTCACTTAGTTGTCTTTTCATTTATTTTTCCCTCATTCATAACAATATAATATCAAACACTACGACAGTAGTTACTTGTTGGAAATTACATTACGATTTAAATTTAAATGATGTTTGCCGCAAATTTGTCAAATATCTGCGATAGATATGCCCCATCATTGCGAAATAGCACCGTAATGCTGCTGCGTTTCGTAATGTGAGTGTAAATAAACGCAGTCCCTTTTTATTGGTAACGAGGCTTAGTTCCCACATCCAAAAAACCCGGCCAAAAGTGACACAAAAAACTTTTGAAAAAAACACCCACCATTTTTTAAACAAAAAAAAAAATTTATTTTTTTTTCTTTTTTCCTTTTTTCCCCTCTCTCTTTTTTATAATAAAGATCTGACCAGTAGTTTTTGAGTTATCTTCAATAATGCGTATTTCATTGACTTTGAATACATTGATGATGTTCTCATATTAATAATATTGAAGTCGGTTGTACAAATTTTTAATTTTACCACTTGTCTTGTAGTATTTTTAAAAACTATGTCTAAATGATACAATATAAAAAGACACAAAGGTAATCGAAGCATGTTTTATGTTATCATTGCAGTCTATCTAGAGTATCTAAATATCTAAATCTTATGTACCTAAAACCTTCTCCATGGACCTCATAGGGGAGATATTCGCCACAGTTGCCATGTTTGGCAGGCGGGTTGGCTGCAGTAGTCTTATATTTATTGAAATATTGTCAAGAACATGGCAGCACCATGTTTACCATCCTCTCTATCGCCTTTCACGACATCCTCGTAAGGGTGGTGAATTCACTTACGCCGCCACTACACGGCATGATCTGCAAATAAAATCATATAAACTTAAAGCAAGCTTACAAGCTTACATGTGTATAATAATTTCGAGCCGACAAATGTGCAGTATTCATTTACGTGTTCTGTTAGTTCGTTTTAAAATGAAAAGTAGATAAAGTAACAGCCTATGTACGTCCCACAGCTGGGCACTTTTGTAGGCAGCCTATAAGCATACGTCCCACTGTTCGGCATAGGCCTCCTCTCACTACTGATAGGGTTTTAAGGCAAGGAAGTGTCCGCCGCGCTGCCCCAATGCATGTTGGCGGACTTCACATTTTTATAGGACCCACGTCCAAACCAACCGCCACTTTGAGGGGTCAAACGAGCATACGGCTCACCTGATGGTAAGTGATAACCGCCGCCCATGATCAACTGCAACGCCAGGGGAATTGCAGATGCCGGCCTTTTAAAAAGGAGTAGGCTCTTTTTTTGAAGGTCCCTAATTCGTATCGTTCCGGAAAAATCTCTGGTGATAGTCGATTACACAAGGAAGTTTTGCGAGGAAGAAAACTTCTTTTAAATCGCACGGTGGAGGACCGTCAGTCATCCGGATGGTATGGTGTACCATATCGCGAGTTTTGTCGTGATGTGCAATAGTGAAATTGTGTGGCTGAAATTAGAGCACTAAATACAATAAAATACGCATAAATACGGTAAATACGATAAAAGACGCAAAGGGATGCAACATCTCTTTGTAATGCCAGTGAATGAAGCTGATTGGAAAGAGCCCGGTCGCCGACGATTCGAACAGCTTTGCATGTCTTCGAAATAAATATTTTCTTTTATTTCTTAGACATGCAGGTTTCCTCACGATGATTTCTTCACCGCAGAGCATGTGGTAAATCAGCATTTAGAATTGGAATTTAATAATTTCATTGGTGTCGGCGGGGATCGAACCCGAGTTGCTCGCGTACTGTGAAATTTGCAGCAAACGCTAACCCACTGAGCTACCACGGCTCTTAATACGTTTTAACTCGTAGTTTTATAAAAAATGTGTAATGTATGATTACAACAACAAACATTGATTTTAAAACCATCTCATTCACATCAAGCATAAATACAAACCACTTCAGCAGTACTCTGAATTGTGCTAGCTTATTTAAACTTTTTATTTACTCTATTATTCCTAGAAATCTAGCGGAGTGAGTTGAAAGTTAGGACCATCGCTCACGGTTACAGCACGTAAAGTGTGAATCTACGGATACACGGAGCTAGTGGGAGTTTCAGTGTGTTTCTTTGCACTATTGGTTATTACGTTACGCTTCAAGCGCGAGAAACGATGAATTGTGTGAGAAATCGGTAATGCTTGTGTAGTTTGTTTGTGGCTTTTAGTCGTAATATGATAATGTTGTTACAGTACAAATTAAATACATAGGTGATGTCGTTCTTAATGATTATAGACGAGTCCGAAACCTTCAGGGTTATTTTTATAGAATAAGGGTGACAAAAGAGGACACTGTTCGCGTGATGGTAAGTGAATGCTGTGGGCATAGTCATATATATAAATATATATTATATAATAAGATTGCGACTTCTATGCTACAGTCATAGTAAAACACAAATAATATTTAGTATTTTTATTGGTTATGTACTATGAATTAGGGGTGAAAAAATACACAGTCGACCTGATGGTAAGTGGGTAGATAGAGATTAGACATGTAATGATTTCTGATACTTCCACGAATACTTGACATTGAATTAAACTAATATTAATTGGCTGAGGTGATGAGGTGGTTAGGTCTTCATACCTCATCCAAACCCCACCCCTCCGCCCCGTGACCATGTGTGACCGGTACTGCACCCGAAACGTCGACAGTTAAAAGGTTGAATTAAACGCGATTAAATCCAAATATAAGTGCGTTATCACCTCTGGGGACTTAATATTACTTAATATTTTATAGGGTATATATATATATATGCATGTTATGGATACAAATTCCATTATCAAACAAATTATCTTTGTATACTTGTGCGTTACGTTAATAAACGCGCCAGATGTCGCCGCTCTCGCTGTTACAGTACGACACATCTGGTACTTGATTACGTATAGAGAGCGCGGCAAATTGGCAGAACCGTCTATGCATTTCAACTTCAATACGTGACATCGTCAACGTGTCGTGGTAGCTCAAAGGCTAAGCGTTCGTAGTAAACTATATGTTGAATGAGCAACTCTAGTTCGAACCGCAACGGCACTAGTGACATGGTTTATTGTTAATTGCAATTAGTAAGCTGAAGCGGCAATAGGCCGGATATATAGCTCGAAGAATCGACAACCGATGGAAGAAGGGTCCTCTAGTGGCAATTACGTACCACCAGTAAGCGAAGTCTAGGGCGGAATAGTATTCCACTCCAAGAAGTGAAGACAGGGAGTCGATGATGTCAATGCTACTGTATACGCAACACAACAGCATTGAGCTAATAGTGAATGTAGAGAACTGGATATCCATTTTACTAGAAATTATTTTTTTATAGAATAAGGGTGACAAACGAGCACACAGTCCACCTAATGGTAAGTGGATGCTGTGGCCCATAGACGTCTACATATATCCTCGATTAAGAATCAAAACGCAGGTGCTTTGTCAACCCTGATGACTAAGATGCCTCCTTTCCAGTAAAAAGAGTCTCCGGATCTCTACGCTCACCATACGAAACGCACAGCCTTAAGCTGATATTTTACGCTGGTATTCTGTGAAAGCGTGGTCCTTACCCGGTCGGCCCGACCCATTCGTTCTACAATCATAATATAGCTGCAACGTGGCTATACTACAATATTCCATTATGGTCTGGTTTCTGGTCCTCTGGTCATTATGGTAACCATTTTGATTCTTAATTGAAGATAGATGAAGCTTGCTATGGGCCACAGCATCCATTTACCATCAAGTGGACTGTGTGACTCGTTTGTTACCCTTAATATATAAAAAACACCTGCGGGAGTATCTTTGTATTCTCGTTTTGAAGCGAACCTGGGCAAATAATTAAATTTTTTATAACTTTAATTTGTTGCGTTGGAGAATTATAAAATTACCTAGTAAATGTATATATATGAAAGCGTTGAACAAAGAAATAATACCCATATAGTAAAAATTTCGCCAGACATTCATACAGCGCTCGACAGTGAAATATGCGCGATGCGGTCTCTAAGATATATTGTGTTTCGCGGTGCCTGTGAGCCTCCTGCTCGTAACTCTTCGTTTTTCAGTTATTCATAGGCCCACACAGGCCTCTAATGTAGCTCGTAACTTACAACTGGATAATTTTGTTTATTTCGCCGCTTATTTGACTTGAAATGTTGCTTATGAGTTCGCCCTATATACGTTAAGCGGCGTGTAGTTATTGTGTGGTGAAAGCGTGAGAATCCCTCACTAAAATCGACGGCTTAGCATTGACTTGCGACGCTGAGGTCCGTGACTTCAAATCGCGCACAGGAAACTATTTGTATGGCCGACAAATAATTATTATTCCGGGTCTGGAAATCTGGATGTGTATATCCTTGTGCAATTTGTGTATGTTAACTACCTCCAAGATACAGGAATAAACTCTTAGTGTGGTAGTAACGTTTAAATTAGTAACAAAATAAAAATGTAATATATCGTTAAGCTGTGCCCGCAACTTTGTCCACGCCTATATTATAGTTCTTTTGAAGGTTAACTAAGTTGCGAATACTCGTATTATATCACCCATCATTGTATGACATAAGCCTCTTTATCCCTTTTCTAAAGATTCATTCAATAAAAGTACTAGATTTGTCTCATAACCCCTTCTAACTCGAAAGAATCTCTATAAACTAATGAAACAATATGTAAAATAATATTAAATTTAAATTAAATTCGTTTGGCGTGGAAAAGTTGGATGTCTCTATATTATTAACGAACTTTAAATATATTACTAAAAGTTCTCGTACGAATTGTTTTGAACCCCATTTCATTCCACGCGTGTGAAGACTATGGGAAATGCCAGAAGGGAAATAACTATATCGTTTATAGACCCCTGTTACTGAAAACGAGGCATTCCATCTTAGTCCTCAGGGGAGACACCGCATCTGCATCTCTCAATCATCTGATAAGGTGGCCAACGAACACACAGTCCATGATGCATGTGAATGCTATGGCCCATAGTAATCTACATCTATCCTTGATTAAGAATCAAAATGCAATGCGTTGTCACATCTGAGGCCTAAGATGGAATGCCTCGTTTCCAGTAAAAAGGGTGTTCGATTCTCTACACTCACTATACAAAACCCAGCAGCAGTGAGCTGTGTGGCGGTGAGTGATGGCATGGTCCTTTTCCGGTTGAGCCGACCCATTCAAGCTACAACCGTAATATAACTGCAGCTTAGTTCTACCACCTAAATGTTTACGTAAATGGTACTCTAATCCCTAATTTATCTCAGCTTTCTACCAATAAGTGTATTCGTCGAATCGTGTAATAAATCAAATATCTCGTGTTTAATAATCACACAGTCAGCCAACTTTATTAATCGGAATCAATAACTAACGGAGTGGCGCATAAATCAGTTCGTATTTTCATTACGTTACGAACTTCGTTGCAGGGGCGAACATATGACATGTGTTTCGAAATAGAACCCAGTATACTGCCTAATGCAAATGACGTCATAAATCGACGCCATACTGGTGATTCGTTTCAAAACATTGGGCAGTATATGATATACATGCTCTTGATCACTCTTCCTCAGTAACAAAAAATAAGTATGATTTCTCATTCTCTTCATCGTACAGATTTAACTGTTTAAGCTCTGCCATTTTTGTATTTGAATAAATAAAAACATATTCTAGCATGCTTAATTCAGAATGTACACAATTAAAAATTGTTTTAATATGGTGGGATATCCAACACAATATGGCGGCGGCACGCCAGTACAATATGGCGATCACTAATGACGTTATTTGCATTCGCCAGTATACTAGGTTCTATTTCGGAACACATGCAATGGCCCGGTTACAGACAGGCCGTCACTGCGTCGCGTCGTATAGTCAATGTTTCGATTTCACGGCTTCCATACGGTCAGTATGGAAGCCGTGAAATCTTCGTGAATTCTTTGTTAGCCTTCTTTGTGTGAAGTTAGCTGTAGGTGTCCTTGGTCTGCAATACCCACTTACCATCGGGTAGACTGTAACTTCAGTTTTATAAAACATAAAAAAACATAAGCACTCACGCCTGTCACCCAGAGGGGTAGGCAGAGACTACTGACTTCCATTTGGCTCGATCCTGACATACCTCCCTCGCCTCAGTTTTATAAAAACAAATAAAGAAAACTTTAATATAATTAATTGAATGAGGCGTTAATTTGTGAAAATCTGAAAGTAAATATTAAAATGTTAAAGAATTAATTAGCTGAGAATACTTTTGCCAAAAGTCAAGGGCTTTTAAAAATTGTGTATACGTTATTCTGAGTACCCTTTTTTACTGCAAAAGAGGCATTCCATCTTAGTCCTCAGGGGTCAGGACAAAGCATTTGGGTTTTGATTCTTAATCGAGTAGATGTTTATGGGCCTCAGTATCCGTATGATGAGTAATAATGATTTCGTGTTATACTCTGGAAGACCGGGCTTAGTATTTAATTGGGTTTAGGAACTTGAACTTACCACCAAATCTTTATAATTTAGTCAACTCAATTCTTTATTGAAATAATGTAAGCGAATAAGCCGATGGCATACAGGTTTTCGGCAATACAAAGAGCTGTCGTACAGGTAAACAAGGGTAGGGAGGGAGATAGTTTGTAATTAATTCAGGTCCGGAGTTACTTTTCCACCTTCTTTGTATGCACCACGTAACACTTTCTGGACTATAAATAAGTTTTATACGTTAGGTTTCGAGGAAAAACACTCATTTATGAAAGTTTGAAAAATGCAAGTTTAACCGAAAAGGATAAACTGGAGAAACTGGCACCCATTTACCAAAGTTAGCGGTTGTTATTTCAGCCGTACAGCCGCTGCCCAAAATCAGATAAACTTTTAGTCACACCAAAAGCTTTTGACGGCAAAATATTTTATAATTGCAATTGATTCAAGACTGTTCTTTTAATTTTTAAGGGTGACAAACTAGCCCACAATCCACATGATAGGAAATGGATACTGTGGGCAATAGACGTCGCTCATAATGGAACTTAAATAGAGAGCCACGTTATCAATAAACATTTATAATATGTTAAACGCCGGTTCTACTTCCTTAGTGTATAGAACAGCAGTATTGTGGGCCTATTTAACGCTGGTATTCTGTGAGGACGTATTTTCTCCCTTATCGAGGCGACCCATTTGTACAGCATGGCTTTACAACGTATAATATTTTCAGGATTTCAATAAGTAGGTTTCGCTTTTCGCTTTTCAGATAGATGTTTCACTTCCTACTAACGAGGAGAGCCCGGGCATAGATACTAGGTGTCCTACGTCTCCAAAAACTTCATTTATTTTCATAGAAATTGGTCCAAATAATTAATTATGTTTGTGGCGTCTCAGTTGCTAAGCGCTCGCTTGAAATTTCACATTACTTAAGCCAGGTTCTATCCCCGCCGGCATCAATGAAAATGTTAATTATAATTTTAAGTGCTCATATCACGTACTCGGTGGTGAAGAAAAACATCGTCTGAAATCTGAAACCTAGGTCTGAGAAATAAATATTTTGTAGACATTTCGTTCGCTGACACGAACTAGACAGTGCGGCGGACATTCCCTTGCCCTAAAACCCTCTCAGTTATGAGAGGAGGGCCTGAGCCCAGTTGTGAGACGCAGATAGGATGTACCTTAACTTAAATTACGGTGTAATTTTCCAGTAATTATTCCGAAAATTAGAGTGGAAAATCTTATTGGAACATCATTAAAGCTAACATTATATTATGTATTTTTATGAAAACATTGTTTCCCGATAGAAACCACGTTTCATTATAATCGTTCTCAGAACTCTTGGAGCCCTCCGCGGGCGATATCATTTGTGTAAGTAATCACTGTTGGTTGTAATTTATCTCGTTTTCATTACTCTGATTGTTCTGAGTGTTCTGATTGTTCAATGGGTTTTATTGTTGTGTAGAGCTACTGTGATGCTGCAGGAATATTCGTGGAACTGTATTATAATTGACGATGTTGATGAATGAACATCGGGCGTTTTGAGGTTTTGGTGACGAATTGAGGTTACTGTCTTTATTTTTATTTGTTTTGTATTATATTGTTAAAAGAATTTGATGGCGCTGTAAACCTAAGCAAATATTACGAATAGCTATTTGGTAGTTATGCTGCAGACTGCGGGTTTGAATATACCACGGAACAACTATATCTTGTCTACAATGCTTTTTTTTGTATAAACAAGCAAAAACAGTTTGAATAAACCGATTATCTATATATAATCAAACTGTGAAGTGTAATTAAAATAATAGTAGTTCATCATGCTCCTTGGCATTTCTTGGGGGAGGCCTATGTTGAACAGTATTCCACTGCTGAACGTAGGCGTCTGTAGTTATGGGTTGTAATGAGGATGATGATGATAAAGATTATTTATCATAATTCTAACATAATTCGATCAAAGTGTACATGCGAAATCGACACGTCAAACCAGGTAGGCAAATAAGCGCGGCTCAATGCGTGCATCACAACATTATGATGTATTACATAATTATTAGGCATAATAATTATCATGCTATGTATGTTGATGGCATCGGTATACGGTCAAGCTGTATAGCTTATGTTTATACTGTGAAATACCAATCTAAATCATAGAAAAAAAAAAGTCCTCAATCTGCTCGGGGCTATGATGAAAGCGATTCCTTCGTTTTTTCATATTTCGATTTTGGATAATAATGCAAATTTTTTATACAAATCCTGCAAAATATAATAACTTAACTGATTTTTTTTAAAATATACATTTAAGTATTTTAAAATACAATTTATTAAATACTTAAATGTATATTTAAAAAAATCATTAAGTTATTATATTTTGCAGGAGTTTTCTATCAATCCTATATCCATATATCCATTACTGAATGCTAACTCAAACAGACTTCGAAAATAATTAAGAGTTAATTACGATAATGAACGTTTTAACTTACTAATGAAAACCAATTATTTTGTAATTAAACTCCCATCATTTAGAAATAGGTTTGAAAACAAACTAAACTTTTTCATTTAAATTACCATTGTTTGCTCTAAAGTTTGTTTACCGGCTGCCGCAAAAGTTTGTTCAAAAGTGGGGGTTTGCTCGCGGTGGCGTTGGCCACTACCTCCACCTGCGTAGCCCTAATTTATGTAGTGTTGTAGCAAATAAACAGTTCGGAATATCGAAATATTTTATTCCATTTTTATTCGTTTATGCATTATTAGATTTCAAGCAAAATAGGTTAAAATCACAAATGTGCCGTGATCAAAAGCTTTGGGCGTTGCTATGATTAACGTCTAACGGTATTGTACTAATTCTCTATATAATTAAAAATCTCTCCCAAACGTCAAGAGTCAATAAAATAAAATCCTGTAAAGTATTCCATTGCTGAACATCCTGTAAAGTAATGATTTCTTATATTTACGCGTACACTACACATTTAAATAATACTAGTTTCCCCCCGTGCCCATGGACTCTGTAAAGTGCTCGAAATGTCGGGTATATAAAAAAGTTAATATACGCTATTAAATCCGTAAAAACTAGTATTATTTAAATCCTGTAAAGTATTCCATTGCTGCTATGTTCCGATCTGAAGAGTATAGGCAGCCAGTATAAATACAGGCTGAGAGACATTCAATCTTAATCCTCAAAGGTGACAATGCATTCATAGCCTCCTTTGTTTGAAGTTGCTTGCAGATGTCCATGTGCTGCAGTTAGCCAGTACCTACATGGACTATTAGCACGTTTGTTATTTTAATGTTCTAAAATATCACGGTATAACCAAGTATACTCGCTCCTACACAATAAGAAAAGTAAATGGTGTGCTGGTTCCCGAGTAATCATTTTAGTCCTAGTAAAGCGGATAACGTTTGAGAAGGCCGATAATTTAGTTCTAATGAACATGTACATTATATCGCGCCTGTTGAACGTGAACTTAACAATGATCGTTGTAAATCATTATGAATTTGCTTCAACATTAATACGTATATGGCTAATGCAAGTTAAATTTTTATTCTAAATAATTTATTAACACGTTATTATTTACATAATTAAAATGTTACATCAATCTAAAAAAAAATTATTGATAAAATTATCGATAATTTAATGGTTTTTACAAGCCCATCCCTAAACGGTGTGTTGCTCAAGCGATGGTGACCTAGGATTAAGCCTATGAAACTATAAACTTGAAAATTAAGCCAAACTTGCTAATTTTAATAACATTTTTTTCGGGCGTAAACTTGGGTGTTTTACCCAATACTTATTTTATAAAATACCAATCGTTTGAGCAATCACGAACATCTTTTTTACATTATTTACATTTAGTGTTTATAGTGGACTTACTTCTACCTGGAGCTTCATCCTCGTGGAAACGGATAGCCACTTACACATGATCATGTAGCGAACATTTAACACAAGCTTTCGTAATATTATAATACTAGCTGTGCCCGCTGACTTCACTCGCGTGAATTTAGTAATTTCATAGTGTTACCCACTATACACCCTTTCAGAAATGAGAGGAGGCCTGTGCCCAGCAGCGGGACGTATATAGGCTGTAACTTTACTAACTTTACTTTCATAGTGTTGGTGATTTATTAGTACTTTTAAATACGGATAAGGAAAGGTTAGAACTTGTATAGTTAATAACTAAACAATACTCTTTAAAATAAGAGTAAATAGACAAAGTCCTCTAAAAGCCTCGCTTATTTTTCTGTCTGTCTGTTTAGTACTTGCAATCGAACTTAAACTTACTTCCCGATTAGCTAGATACTAAAAACTTTAAATATAGCTCAGAGATGGATGACAATATTAGCTCGCTTTCTTGTCGGTCTGTTTGATTGTTCATCTATTTGGTATTAAATTTACAATAGATTTACCTTACTTCCGTAAATAGTTTGTGTCTTTCAATATCAAATAGGATACCTTCGCAACTTAAGGCCAGCTTAGACAAAAATGTCGTATTTTAGACGCGATTTTAACGCTCGATATTTGTTATTTCTTTAAACAGTATATGCTTGGAAAAATATGGGTATACATGAAATACTTAATTAAATTCTTTATCGAATGGAGTTTTAAAATATATTATATTAATCGAGATACAAAAGATAATTTAATCGTTTTTAGCGTTTACCTTATAATATTCTTTGACAATATGAAAGGCACTGTTCTTAAGACAACTATCATGTTTTCGTTTTTTTTTTCATATAGGATAGGGTGACAAACGAGCACACAGTCCACCTGATGGTAAGTGGTTGCTGAGGCTCATAGACATCTACATCTATCCTCGATTACGAATCAAAATGCAGACGCGTTGCCACCCGTGAGATACGACTAAGATGGAATGCCTCATTTCCAGTAAAAAGGGTATCCGGTTCTCTACACTCATCACACGAAACACAGCAGCATTAAGCTACTATTTTACGCTGGTATTCTGTGAGAGCGTGGTCCTTCCCCGGTCGAGCCGACCCATTCCTGCTACAACTATACTACTAATATAACTGCAGCATGGCTCTACCACGTATAAATAATATTATTATATATTTATTTATTATAATTAAACTAAGCTTTTAACTTTATTATAAACTTTATTTCCTAAAATTAAGCAAATAAGTTTCATATTAAGTAAGTTTTTGCCCACCGAATGTCACACGCTTACTTGCTGCTGGACAATTATGCATTCAGTTGAGGAGGAGAACATTTTAACGTAGGAATTCCTCGACTTAACGTCGAGCAAAGAGACGCTCTAACTAGGCAAAAAAAAAATTGAGACCATTAATATAAATATAAATCAATAAGGAAAACTTTACCTCAACGTACTATTTCATTATAGTCACATTCCAAATAGTGACCGGCTTTATTTATTTGCACTTAACCGGGCCGATTTGTGGCCGTGCACTTGACGATGTATCGGCGCCCGGGTAATCGGCTTTCCGCCGTCCTGGCGAGAAAGGGTGCCGTGATTTACTGGAATGAAATACGGATGTGGTCACGTGGATTGGATTAGGGTATAGGGTCTTTGTGAAATTTGCGTTCAAGTATTTGAGAAATTTCAACTAATAAATAGTGAGGGCTTTAGTGATTTTAATCTACTTAAGTTTTGTTTAACTTTGCCGCTGTGCGGTGGCAGTATTAGATAATTTAATATAGATTACCCCATTTCGTACCGTGGGTGTTTTAAGTGGTAATTATGGAAAATGTCAGAAAGATCTTCCAATAGATGAAAGATACCGATGACCTGAAAGATACATTTGGTTCTTTTCGACTATAAATAGGTCTTTAAGTTTTTTTTTTAAAATAAATTGAAATAAAATATGAACGTTTTGCCATATTTTTTTTTTTTTTATAGAAGAGGGGGGCAAACGAGCATGTGGCTCACCTGATGTTAAGTGACTACCGCCGCCCATGATCAACCGCAACACCAGGGGAATTGCAGGTGCGTTGCCGGCCCTTTAGAAAGGAGTAAGCTCTTTTCTTGAAGGTCCCCAGGTCGTATCGGTCCGGAAAAATCACCGGTGGTAAATTATTCCACAGAGAGGTTGTACGCGGAAGAAAACTCCTTTTGAAACGTACAGTGGTGGACCGCCAAGCATCCAGATGGTGTGGATGGTATCGGGACGTTTGCCGTGTAGTGCGTTCACGAAATTTGGCGGCTGGGATTAATCCGAACAATTCCTCAGAGCATTCCCCGTGATAGATGCGATAAAATACGCAAAGAGATGCAACATCTCTTCGCAGCGCCAGTGAATCGAGCCGATCGGAAAGCACTCGGTCGTCGAGGATTCGAGCCGCTCTGCGCTGGATGCGGTCAAGTGGAAGGAGCTGGTACTGGGGAGCCCCAGCCCAGAGATGGGAACAGTATTCCATGAGCGGCCGAACCTGCGCCTTGTAAAGTTGCAGGCGGTGTGCCGGCATGAAATACTGTCCCGCTCTGCTGAGCACGCCAAGCTTTTTAGAGGCCAATTTGGCCTTCCCTTCCAAGTGACCACGAAACTGCACGTCACTCGATATGTCGACGCCGAGGATTCCGATACTGGCTGAGGCAACAAGGGGAGTGCCTTGAAACTGAGGGGATATGACAAAGGGGTTCTTTTTAGCGGTTAACGCGCAAACTTGTGTCTTCTGGGGGTTAAACTGGACTAGATTTAGTCGCCCCCAATCCGAGACTCTGTTCAGCAGAGACTCGACTTCAGACACAAGTTTGTCCCGGCACTCAGAGACGTTTTCCCGAGAAATATTTGCTCGGCCGGTGTAAAGAGCATCACCAGTGCTGTCATCTGCATAGCAATGAATGCTACGGGTTTGCAACATATCATTGATATGCAGAAGAAACAGCGTTGGCGATAGCACGCAGCCCTGTGGAACACCAGCATTAATAAGCTTGCAATCGGAGCTTGCACCGTCTACAACGACCTTGATGCTCCGATCTGCAAGAAAACTGGTGATCCAATCGCACAATTTCTCGGGAAGCCCATAGGAAGGGAGCTTCGAAAGAAGCGCTTTGTGCCAAACCCGATCGAAGGCCTTCGCAATGTCCAAACTAACGGCCAATGCCTCCCCCTTGGACTCTACTGCCTCCGCCCATCTGTGAGTTAGGTAGACCAGAAGATCACCAGCTAACCTACCACGGCGAAAACCGTATTGGCGGTCACTAATCAGCTGGTGATCCTCAAGGTACCTCATGAGCTGGCAGTTTACAATGGACTCCATTGTTTTGGAGAACAAGGAGGTGATGGCGATAGGCCGGTAGTTGGACGGGTCTGAGTGGTCGCCTTTTTTAGGGATCGGGTGGACGAAAGCCGTCTTCCATGATTTTGGGACTACGCCTAGGGAGTAGGAGTACCGGAAAAGACGCGTTAAAACCGGTGCCAACTCAGGAGCACACGTCCTCAGCACAATTGGGGGGATTCCATCAGGCCCACTCGATTTATGGATGTCCAGGGAGAGGAGTGCTTTGCGAACCGAGCGCTGAGTGAAGTGCACTTCCGGCATGGAGCACTCACACCGCGGGATGGTCGGCGGCGTACTCCCCCCGTCATCGAGAGTCGAGTTAGACGCAAAGAAAGAGCCTAGAAGATCGGCTTTCTCCTTTGCGGTGTGGGCCAGTGAGTCGTCCTCCCTGTGCAGAGATGGAAGAGATGGCTGACAGAAATTCCCCTGGACAGCCTTGGCGAGAGACCAGAATGCACGGGTTCCAGAAGGAAGACGAACTAGTCTCTCGCCAATTCTGCCTATGTGCTCTGACTTTGCCTTGGCAATGACTCTTTTGAAGGACCTAGAGGCGGAATTATACTTCTTTTTTAGAGCGCTGGTGTTTACATCCCTGGACGCTGATGCGTCAGCCCAGGCTTGGTAGCACTCCTGCTTATAGCATGATGCTATTTTACAGGAGCGACCAAACCATGGCTGAGATTTGCCTCCAATGGGCACCACAGAGGAAGGAATAAAAAGTTCCATACCCTGAAGTACCACATCAGCGACAGAATCCGCAACAACGTTGGGATCATCCGGCGAGAAGCAAACCCGCCCCCAAGGGTAGGATGCAAAGAAAGACCGCATCCCATCCCAATCAGCTGACCTATAGTGCCAAACACGGCGGCAGCCTGCAGAATGCAACCGCGATTTCAGCGTGAGTGGCACCACACTCCGGACAAGACAATGATCCGAGGAGCCTAAAGGGGCGTCGACGGAAATCTGATATCCGTCCGGGTGAGAGGTCAGCAGAAGGTCCAACAGGGAAGGTGCATGATCCTCCACATCTGGAATCCGCGTAGGCGAAGTAACCAGTTGTGTCAGACCATATGCCAAGGCAAAATCACGAACAGATCTCCCCGCATGATCGGTTAAACGTGAACCGAGCCATTCGGCGTGATGGGCGTTGAAGTCGCCGAGGATCACGATCTCTGCGGAGGGGATCTGCTGTAGCAACGAATCTGCAGCCATTTGGACGTGGTCGAAGAGTCGGTCTGTTTCGGCATTACCGCTATGGGACCTATAGAGGCACCCGTAGACGCGCGGATGGTCGTCGCTGTCTACGCGTAGCCAAAGGATGGACAGGTCCGAACCTTCAAGTCTGCCGAGGCGTCGAGAACAGATGTCCTCTCTGACGTAAACGCAAACTCCAGCCCGAGGCACAAAGGAGTGTTCCAGTTTGTACCCCGGGTAGGAGAGATACGAGACATCAGCCGGAGAGGACACCTGCGTCTCGGTCAGAAAGAGCAGAGCCGGCCTCGCCGTCTCGAGATGGTAGTGGACGGCGTTTAGGTTAGAGTGAAGTCCCCTGATATTGCAGAAATTCACGGACAGCGTGGCAGGGGTCGCCTTGGTCTTGTTGCTCCGTTTGCCCCGAGCAGTTTTAGTCTTGAGCGGAATATTGCCCCCCCCCCAGAATACGCGGGGCAGCCTGAGCACCCACGCTCAGAAGTGGAGAAACATGGTCGTGGATGCTCAGCGAGGGATTCTCCAGGGGTGCTGGTACCCTCCTGGGGTAGTCTATCATTTAATTCCGCTACCATGTTGATGGGGGGGGGGGGGGATTTGGGATATGTAGGCATTAGAGAATTAACCAAGTGTCGTAAGAGGTGACGGAGGGAGAGTGAAAGAGCGGATGGGCAGTAGTAGTATCCTATTAACAGCTCAATAATGATACTAAAAAGCGTTTCCTTACCTTTAGTTTTTATAGAATAAGGGTGACAAACGAGCACACAGTCCATCTGATGGGAAGTGGTTTCTGTGGTCCATAGACATCTACATCTGTCCTCGATTACGAATCAAGATGCGTTGTCACCCGTGGAGACTAAAATAGAATGCCTCGTTTCCAGGCAAAAGGGTATCCGGTTTTCTACACTCACCATACGAAACACAGCAGCGTTAAGCTGCTATTTTAGACTGGTATTCTGTGAGAGCGTGGTCCTTACCCTGTCGAGCCGACCCATTCGTGCTACAACTATATCAGTAATATGGCTGCAGCATGGCTCTACCACGTTTTTTATAGAAGAGGGGGCAAACGAGCATGCGGTTCATCTGATGGTAAGCGACTACCGCCCTCCATGAACAACTGCAACACCAGGGAAATTGCAGGCGATGTGCGTGAAATTTGGCGGCTTGAACTAATCTGAACACTCCCCGTGGTAGATGCGATAGAAAACGCAAAGGGATGCAACATCCCTACGCAGCGCCAACGCCAGGATCAGAAAGAACTCGGTCATCGACGATTCGAACCGTTCTGCGCCGGATGCGGTCAAGTGGAAGGAGCTGGCACAGTCACTGGGGTGCTCCAGCCCAGAAATGAGAACAGTATTAAAAAAATACTTAGACTTACTAAATCAGGAGTTACTTTGCAAAAATCCATTATAATAAAGACGTTAAACATTAGTTAGCTAGGATCTCCGTTGAAAAATAAAAATGGGTGTGTCATAACCCTACATTAAAGGGCACTTCTCGCCCACCCTCAATTGCGTTACCCTTCAAACCAAGTAAGACACATTCATTTTCATTTTTATGCGGATCTCGGCTAATTAATTTTTAACATCTTCAAACTTACGAAAGTATAATTTGGCTTACATCGCTCCGCGCATTTTTTATCGAGCTGCTCGGAGGGACTTGGAGGTTTTTGTCCGACCTTTCTCCGACGCCCTTCGAGCTCTTTTGTTGGTTTTTTTTTGTTGTGAAACGAAATTTTTCAGCAAATACGTGAGCTTGCAAATGACGCAGTCATCAGGCTGTTGCCCAAAAAGTTCGACACGCGAAATTCGATTTTATAACCTACGTTGTAGGGTACAAACTTTATTGGCAATATTTATTGTGAGTCGATAAAGGTTAGAATATAATATAGTAAAATAGAATAGAACATAATATCATATTTTTTATTCAATATGATGACTGATGAGATGACAAGTAATACTTATTAGAAGTCATATATGCTTTTACCACTGATTCGGAATAAATATTTGTACTGGTGTTAACTGGCAAAAAAACCTAGCGGGACTTTTTTGATAATAATTGTTTATATGTTGTTCAATATTATATTATAACGTGGTTTTCACGTGATGGAGCCATGCTGCAACTATATTATGGTTGCAGTGCTAATGGGTCGGCGCGACCGGGGTAGGACCACGCTCTCACAGAATACCAGGTTAAAATAGCAGCTTAATGCTGCTGTGTTTCGTGTGGTGAGTGTAGAAATCCGGAGACCCTTTTTTACTGGAAATGAGGCATTCCATATTAGTCCTCAGGGGTCACAACGCATCTGTATTTTGATTCTTTATTGAAGATAAATGTAGATCGCTATGGGCCACAGCATCCACTTACCATGAGGTGGACTGTGTGCTCGTTTGTCACCCTTATTCTATAAAAAAATATAATAGTTGATTACTATATGAAACAAATACCGCACAACGGTCCGGCCATTACAGCCTATTAAAGTCCACTACTGAACATAGGCCATGGTTGCGAACGGGACTGAGGGATTTAACGTCGCGATCTCATAGTTTGCCAGGGCTATCTTCAAATTAGAATATTTTGGGATCTACGCGGAATGAACTTACTGTATCTTGAACTTTTAATTATTTTAAGTTACGAAAGTAAGTTAAATTAAACGCAATATAATCCTTAATTAGTCTTAATCACCGACAGACCACTTCACGTGTCAATTATTCCAATCTGTAGTTTTAGTCGTTACAAACGTCATAACTATCGCCATTTAGTACCCTCTTTTTGACCTTTATAGATGAAGACGAGCGTCCCCCCCCCCCCCCCAATCACATCTTGACTACTACCATAGAATACCGCATATCAAATTTGTACTTATATGCTTATATCAGTGACCTATGGTTTTAAGAATTACCTACACTAGTTCACCTAACACAAATGTACAGTGAGTGTTTTTTTATATGGAATAAGGCTGACAAACGAGCACACAGTCCACCTGATGGTAAGTGGATGCTGTGACCCGTAGACATCTACATTTATCCTCGATTAAGAATCAAAACGCAGATACGTTGTCACCCCTGAGGGCTAAGATGGATTGACTTTCGAGTGTCTACCTTGCCAGCATAAACAAACTTACAATTCGAAATTAAGCTATTAACGATTAACAAATCTAGTCAATACAAAAATTTTAAATACATATTAAAATAGGTTCGATAATCGGATATTTCGCTATAAAAGCAATCGTGTTACAGTAACCCAAAACGCTCGTAAGATCGTTAACACAGGCGTAATGATCAGTTATTGACCGTTTAGTTAGTTATCTGGCGATAATTACCGATAAGGTTTGTTAATAGATGCCGGAATTACTCTAACAGTAACGCTTGTTGAATTTTTGTAGGTGAAATTTTTTGTCTGTATTGAGGTCTGCATAGATAGAGTCGCGAATTGACTCGACTCGACTCACTTGACTCGATACCGTTACGGATCTGTTTGAATATGATAATCAGTTTTCTGTGTTACACGATAGTGTACTAGCATTGTAAGAGAATCCACTATCTTATATCATCCCGTAAGAAGCAAAAGTGAAAAACTGCAGCAGGAGATCAGACAGCAGCAGGTAACAAAATCTTCCTGATAAAAGCTAAAAATAAAATAAACTACGGTTGTCAATCCGCTTGCCAAAAGTTGTAATTAAACACAAAACCCTCCCAATCTAAGTCTAACCTTCAGCAGTAGATATCGATATAAAGTGACAGTCTATATACATCCCACTGTTGGGCACAATCTTCCTCTCAGTTTAGGGAGGGTTTTAGGGCAAGGAAATATCCGCCTCATTGCTCTTCGAAATATTTCTAACTTCTTCGAAAATTTATATAGTCAAATATTTCTGACTTGTGGTGACTTCGAAATATTTATTTTTTCTTATTTTTCAGACTTGCAGGTTTCCTCACTATGTTTTCCTTATCGCCGAGCACATGGTAAATCGGCACTTAAAATTGCAATTAACAATTTGCATTAAATTGGTGTCAGCGGGGTTCCACCCGGGTTGCTCGCGTACGCGAGCGCTTAGCCACAGAGCTACCACGGCTCTCCTGAGCTACCACGATATTGATATAATGAATAAAATAAACATTTTATTTATATCGCCATCTAGCGGATAGCATGAGTACCATGCATTTCCCTTAATTTACGGACGATATTCAAAATATCAAACGGGGTGACGCAAAAATGAAAGATATAATTCCATTATAACACATTAATTTTAATTAAAAGTCAAGGAATTAACCAACGAGAAAAGCAAAACATCGGTACAGTTAAAAGCGTGTATTGTATGACGTACAGACAAGCATTAATGCTTTGAATAACGTGATACTTTAATTGAATGCCTCGGCGCGTTACGATCGCTGCTCAATCCGTCGGACGTAGACTTGCATTAGTTCTTACTTGCGTTACCGATGACCTAGATTCCTGAGTCAGAATGCAAATCTGATTGATGGTCTGTGCGCACATCCGTGCATCTGTACCTACGCGCTTCGCTTAATGCGTAACCGATTTTATGACACACTAATGACCGCGTTGTCAGGATAATCTTCTGGTTTTGGATTCAGTTGGAGCCAAGGTTTGGTTCATCGTCACGGATTTGCGGTTTTTGCGTACGGTTTTGTTGTACATGCTTTCGTATTATAGACATTGCATACTAACCTGCGCGTGCCCCTAATGTTAACCCATAAGAGCTACTACGGGCACAGATGCGGACACATGAAACAGCAGCTTCATGCTGCTCTGTTTCATGTGGGAATCACAGATTCTTTTTACTGATGACGAGGTGTTTTAGTCCTCAGGGATGATCGAGGATAAATGTTGGTGTTTATGGACCGAGGATAAATGTTGGTGTTTATGGACCATATCATTCATTTACCATCACCTAGATCGTTCGCTTGTTTGTGACACTTACTTCTATACGAAAACAATCTGTAACACTCTACAGTTTCCGATCAACATTTTACAAGCGATCATTGATATCTAAAAACTGAATGCCGATATTAGATTTTTTTTGTATAGAATACACACTTCCTTTAGGAACTTTCTTGCACGAATTAGATCTTGTTGCTTTAATAGTAACACTATGGCGCATGACTTGAATCCCGTATAGAACAAGTGTAGTGTTTGAATACCACACAAGCACTTGTTCCGTGCCTACAGGTACGAGGTGACAGGACTCCTATCTTGTCTATGAGACCTTCTGTGTGTGTCACCCTCTTACCTGTTTCTGTCGCAAAGTAGCAGTGCTCGCAGTGATGTGCTTAGGTCTAGATTGTGAAGACTAAAGACGGTCAGTATAAATACAGGTTGTGAGGTATTCCATCTTATTCCTCGATGTGATAACATATGAAGCTTTATTTATTTGAATTCTATTGCAGCTGTCAATGGACCGCAGAAGATATTTTCTTTCAGGTGGACTGTTTAGTTTTATAAAAATAAAGAATATTGTTTCGTTGTCACAATGTAAAAACACTAATATTATATAAATATGTAAATTGTGACAAAATCGCCGACAAAGGTAGTAATAAGTTGTTCGGACTAGTTCCAGTCGCCAAATTTCAAGAACGCACATCGCGTCAAATTTCACGATCCTCAACATCTGGATGCTATGGCGGGCCACCACTGTGCGTTTTATTAGCAGTTTACTTCCTCGTACAACATCTCTGTGGAATTGTTTACCACCAGCGATTTTTACGCACTGATACAACTTAGAGACCTTCAAGAAAAGAGCTTACTCCTTTCTGAAAGGCCGGCAACGCACCTGCAATTCCCTTGGTGTTGCGGTTACGAGACAATATTACTATTTAAAAATGTATTTATTGCTTTTCGATGTATTCTCCGCGAAATTTGACACATTTTTCCATACGATGGAACCAATCATTGAAGCAACCATTATATAAAATTAAACGTGCCAAACATACGTATTCCATTATTTAATATGTATTGCTTATTTATCAAGTTGACTGAAATTCCCAACGCCATTGACCTATATTAAAATAAGTACTTATTTACTATGAAGGGACTTGCCCTTATAAAAAGGATTCATTCTTTGTTTTTTTCTAACCTGAAACAATAACAACGTTAAATTTACATGCCAGAAGGAAACATTATGTCACATTTATTAAAAAAAAATACGTGTGGCACTCGGTGACTGCCGCGGTAAAGCTATTGCATAGCATTTTGTATCAACTTATGCAATTATAATTATTTATTTATTTTATTTATGCAGTTAAGTCTTTGATATTAAATCAAGTTACACTTTTTGTGCGTGGTGACCGATAAGAAAACAATTTTTTTTCTCTTATTGAATAAATGAGAAGTTAATATTGTTTAAAATATTTTTAATATCTTACAATACATGTAGGTTATTCAGGAATTTTTATCATTGAGTTAGCAGCTAGTGTACACGCATACGTCTAGTCGCACGCACACAAACACCGTGCCGAATTCTGGCGAGTGCCGAAGTCTGCCGAACTGAAACGACGTTAGACGATGCACGGCTTTCAACGCTACACCTCCGTGCCCGTCGGAGTGGGGGAGTGTGAGGTTTTTTTCGTTACCCTCAAGGCCCGCGATAGAAGCTATGCAATAGCTTAAAAACGTTATGTTTTTAAGCTTATTAATTCCGTTTAGCATTTTTTATAGAATAAGGATGACAAACAAACACACAGTCAACCAAACGGTAAGTAGATACAGTGGCCCATATTTGTATCCACGTCTACCCTCGATTACGAATCAAAGCGTTGTCATCCCTGAGGACAAAGATGGAATACCTCGTTTCCTGTAAAAAGTCCGCTTTTCTACATCCACTCTTCTCTTAGCAATATTGAGCTGCTACGAGGGCGGCCCTGAAAATTTCGGGAATCAAGGAAGTGACACAACATTACTATTTAAAAATGTATTTATTGCTTTTCGAAGTATCTCCGCGAAATTTGACACATTTTCCCATACGATGGAACCAATAATTGAAGCAACCATTCCATTCAGAAGTTGGGGTCCCCAAAATGGCCGTTTTGTAGGCGTCCACAGCTTCTTCAGGTGATGAAAATCTCTGTCCATCCAATTTAATCTTTATTTTAGGGAAAGTATAGAAATCATTAGGGCTTAGGTCGGGGCTGTACGGCGGATGGTCTAATAATTCTATGTTTTCTTGCTCTAAAAACTCTTTTGTTCTGTGTGCGGTGTGAGAACTCGCATTGTCGTGATGGAGGATGATGCGGCGGTTGCAGTTCTCTTTACGGAGTTCAGAAACGACCTGTGGCAAACAAATACTAGCATACCATTCTGCATTAACCGTTCGTTGTCCCTCAAGAGGAATAGTCGTAACATGGCCGGTTTTGGAGACAAACGTGGCCACCATTTTTTTTTGCAACACTCCGTGAACGAACAATTTTTGTTGGCTTTAACTCATTTTCGAACACCCAAACTCGTGACTAGTTTTTTGTTTCGGGTTCGTACGCGTATATCCAGGATTCGTCACCTGATACGATGTTGTATACAGCATTTGAGGATCCTGCGTGGAATTTTTCGAGAGTTCTGACGCACCAAGTAACGCGAGCCGCTTTTTGCTCTTCACAGAGCGGATGCGGTATCCATCGAGAAAACAACTTTTTTACACCTAATTGTTCATGCAAGATCATTTGTAATTGACTCATGCCAATGTCTTAAGTTGCCTGAATTTTGCGGTATGTCATATGTCGATCTTCCTCAATCAGCTTACGCACAGCATCAACGTTTTCTTGGGTAACTGCAGTTTTTGGACGACCTTGACGGGGATCATCACTGAGCTTCACACGTCCACGTTGAAATACAGCAAAACAGCGATAAATTATGGTTTTGGATGGGGTTTCATCACCAAATGCAGAAATCATCCGGTCAACATACTGTTTTTGTGTTAAACCACTTCGAAAGTCATAATAATTTTTTTTATGACTTTCGAATTTTTTCAACGACTAAACAAGTTTGACAATATCTTGTGACAAGACCGAGAATCTTTTTTTAAATAAATAAATGGTATTCGATTTTTAAAACCAAGGAGTTTTCAATTGAAAAGATTTTAATATGACAGGAACAGTGGAAATATTCCATTCCCGATACTTTTAGTGCAGCCTAGTATTCATGGTCGACGGTAGTCACTTGCCATGGTGAGCCGCATGCTCTTTTATCCCCGTCACCTTTTATAAAAGAAATATATTTAGTATTCATTGTATGCTTTATATTTATTATCTCTCTGCAACAATTGCATTTCACACGCTTGCTCCATTTTGAAATTTGTAATCGGCCGGATGTTGAAAATTTAAATTTTATTCACTAGCACAGACTATATATTGAGTTTGACCGATTCTCCTATAATTGAATTCACTGGTGTTTTAATCTCGTCATTTTATGTTCCCCGATTTCATATTTGGTAGAGGTGTTTTTTATTTTGTGTATACATTGACCTACAATATGATAAGCAAGTATTGCGTACAACAGCAAAAAAAGCATAGCTTGTGCTATAGGGTAATTATAAAGAAAGAGAAAATTCGAATCGACTGCTATGAAAAATGAATAGATTTTTTTATCACACTGGGTGTTATATATATATATATATATATATATATATATATATATATATAATATATAAATGTTACAAGTTTGTGAAGCTAAGAAGTTTTAACTCCTGACGTGCACTCCTAGGACTGTCAGTTTTTTTAAGTTATTCTCGATACATAAACAAAATGCAGATGATTTGTCACCTGAGGACTAAAATGGTTTATCACACTTGTTGGTATTTAAATTTTTGTGAGCAATAAAGTGCTATTTATCTATTTATCTAGTTCGTTTCAAAAAAGGGGTAAAAATGGTCTCCTGTTCATCACCCTATTATCGTCAGGATAGGTATCACCCTCTTAGCTATTCTGACGTCAAATGTCACTGCTAGGTTCCAGCTTGAAGGGTATAGAGAGCCATTATAAGGCTCTGAGGCATGCAGTCTTAGTCCACAGAGGTGACAATGCATCTGTAGTGTTCTTCGTTTGAACTTGGCTGTAAGTGTTCTTGGACAGAAGTTGCCGCTTATTATCAAATTGACTATAATTTCGTTTATCACTTCAATTTTATAAAAACTTTTAGGATTTGAGACTGAATTAAAAAACTGACCATAGTTTCATTATGATTTCTTATATTTACGCGAAAGCTATTCTTTTAAATGAGACTGACTAGTTTTTACGGATTTTATCGCATGTATTAACTTTTTTATATTCCGTTCCGGGAAGTCTGCAGTCTGTGAACGCGTACAGGATCGACCCCGTCACCACATCAGATTTGATAGACCACAAATCCTCGCTAAAGAACACCGACTCCTTCCAAGGATGATTCGCGAGGCTATTGAAATCAAAAAACATCCTAATTTCAATAGAGAAGATGGCTGGGTGCTACCATCTGCTTGGAATCCTATAATTCATAAAACTAAATCCCAACCCAAGCATACAACTGTAAGACTTCGAGATAATATAAGTTCATACTGTGTAGAACGGAACAAAAATTAATAATTTTAATTTGTGGGTAGCCGTGGTTAACTATGACATCGGGACGTCGAAAACCTAAGTACTCCCGTGACCATGGGTGCTGTTAAGTGCTCGAAATGTTGGGAATATTAAAAAGTTAATATACGCGATAGTCCCTATAAACTAGTTTTATCTAAATGCATAGTTTCATTGTCAGTAAGACGTAGGTCTTCTATCTCAATGACAAAATGCTATGAATCCTTAGTATGTGATCTTGTGCGTCATGTAATTAATATTTAAAATTCAAACGTGGTAGAGCCACGCTACAACTACATTGTGGTGATAGCACAAATGGGCCGGCTCGACCGAGGTGGGACCGCGCTCTTACAGAACACAGGCGTCGAATAGCAGCTTAATGCAGCTGTGTTTCGTATAGTGAGTATAGAGAACCGGGGACCGTTTACTGGAAAAGAGACATTCCATCTCGGTTCTTGGGAGTGACAATGTATCTGCGTTTTGATTCTTGATTGAGGATAAATTTAGATGTCTATGAGCCACAGCATCCAATTACCATCAGGTGGACAGTGTACTTGTTACGTCACCCTTATTCTATAAAAAAAAACTAAACCCAAGCATACCACTGCAAGACTTCAAGGCGTAATAAGCTCATTCTGCATAGATGGGACCAAAGTAATTATTAAAAAACTTGAATGTATTCCGGGTTAACTTTAATATCAGGACATAAATAGGATTAAATCCGGGAAAATAGTTTTGTTTGAACTTGCATCGTTGTATTGACTTTGTATGTATTTTCATCGCTGGCATTACTAATCGGATTTTCTGCTATCTATTCGTTTCGACAACTAAAAGTTTCCTACTAGTGCTTTTTGTCCCAAATATTGTTTCGGCTGCTTATGTTTGAAAAAGTGACATATATTTCGCTAGCTGTAGTGAATTATTTAGGGTGTGAACTGTCTGATGTTAATAGCATTACGCGACTGAGCAGATGCAAGCCTTTGGCACACAGCTGTTACGTTTCCTTTGTTTCTATTTTTGCTTACATTTGTCTAGTATTGTGTACATAAAATATATGCTTTGCTTATATCTGTACATATCAATGGTAGACAATAGTATCAATTTATAAGACTGTGGTTGTAAGATTTTTTTTAATTAAATAAAATACTAGTAATGCTACTAACATTACAAAATGTCCACTACCCCATATCATCCCGTGGCGACAGAGGAAAACAAATAAGAAGATGAGTGGCAGTCTTCCTAATAATGACTTAAAATAAAAATAAACTGCGGTGGCCAACCCACTTGCCAATAGTGGCAACTATGGCAGATATCCCCTCTATTGATTGCCACAATCTATGAGGGAGGCCTATGTTCAGCAGTGGACTTTAATAGGCTATTACGGTAACTTTTCTTTATAGAATAAGTTTGACAAACGTGCACACAGTCAACCTGATGGTAAGTGGATGCCGTGGCCCATAGACATCTACATTTATCCTCGATTAAGAATCAAAACGCAGATGCGTTGTCACCCTTGAGGACTAAGACGGAATACCTTGGTTAAAGTAAAAAGGGTCTCCGGATCTCTACACGCACCATACGAAACACAGCAGCATTAAGCTGCTATTTTACGCTGGTATTATGTAACAGTGTGGTCCTTTCCCGGTCGAGCCGACCCATTCGTGCTACAATCATAATATAGCTGCAGCGTGGCTCTACCACGTATAAAAAAGCTATGCTATGAAAGTTATTACTAAATATTCTCTTTAATTACTGCTGGTACTTACTTACGTACTTAATATAAGCTTAAAATGCGTTACGAGTGGTTCAAGACGGTATTCGAATGGCGGAATCGAACCCGCGATCTTTTGAGTTCGTGGTCCACACCCGGCCATTAAGGCTACTGTCGCTTATATTATATTGTTTAATTATTTTTTGCATGAACGTAATTCTTCTTCATAAAAAATTCCACTGCTGGTCGTGAATCCAAAACGGGATGGCTGTTTTGGAATGAATTTGCCTTTACTGTCAAACTTGACGGATAAGGCCAAACCTTCCAAGAATGAAAGAGGCGTATGTCCAAAAGTGGAGTGTATAACCTGTGTAACGGGCCGACACGATATAGAAAACAGATCTATTCAGTTCGCTACTGAAGAATTTAATGATTATGAATTTTAACTTGCATTGTATGTTTGTTAGGGTTAAATCTTGCGACTGAATTTTAAAGCAGTTATCCTCAACCGATTGACCTGCAAGTTTGCATACACGTTTAGTTTGGATTGCAATGCATGGTTAGCTAAGTGACGTCATTCTAAATTCAATATGGCGAAGCGCCCAAAATGGCGGAATAGTTATTTTGACGCACTCCCATGTGATATTATTTTATTTTTGTATTCTTCTCAGCAAATTATTTAATTTGATACCCTATGAAAGGTTTTGCTAAAAATAATACAAAAATAAAATCATGTTACTAATGTATACATGTAAATCTCGCGACAAGCCTTTGTATCATATAAATTGTGTAATGTAATAAATTGGTGGTTTTGATTTATTTTAAATTTTATTTTCTTCTTTTTAGAGCATTTAAACAAAAGCTTGGTTTTAAAAATGTTTTTTTTTATTATTTATTTATTTATTTCTTGGCCATAGGGAAAACTATGAGCTTTTAACAGACTCCTATAGAAGGAGGGTAATATATATATATATATATATATATATATATATATATATATATATATATATATATATATATATATATATATATATATATAATGCCTTTATGTATGCAATTTTATATAAAATTCATTTTTCTGTTTCAGGTAAGTTTTAGTATATTGCTTAGAAGAATTCGGCTGACTTAATTGTATAGATAAGCGAACAACGGGGTGAGTATCTTTTTTAATAAATTAATTATCTTAAGATTTTTTTTATCGATAGTAGATTTTATCTTTTTGTTATTTATTTTTTTTACCATACCACCAGATTTCCACATAGTCGATTAGATATAGTACTCACATATAACTAGGATCTTTAAATTAAATTAAAAAACTCGTCACTTTAAACAGAATTTGTAGGATTGTCTCGTTGGTCCGCTGATCGTAAACGTGACTGCTGATCATGAGGTCCTGAGTTCGAATCCCAGGTCGAGCCAAAAAAGTCATTTATGGACATTTTCTGTCTAGAAGTTCTGTAAATCAAAAACAGGTGTGCCGTCACCCCTGCGGAATATTTAATTCGCGAATATTCCGATACCAGTAAAAAAGTCTTCGGACCTCGTCTTATGTACTACGAAATCTTCTCTATACATGGAGAAGTCCATTATCAATGGACTATTAGAGGCTGGTGATGACGAAGATTTATTTTTCTGACGTTATAAGAATATTGGTAACCTTACGTGATTGTCTCGAAAACTTCCAAACAACCTGTATAGTAAGGACGTGTCTCTTTGATAAATTATTTGCGTAATTTTTAAATTCTATTGCTATTTTCCACATAGACTTTACCTGCATTTTACGCTTTATGTAAAAAGTATAACGTCTTCCCCTTAGAGCCAAATAGTAGTATGTTAATATTTTATGTCGTAGATATATTCGAAAAAAGTGGCCTTTAATTTGAATCCGGCAGCAGATAATATAATCATCGTCATCAGTGAAGATAAAGAGCCTTCCAGTTCACTCGTAAAGTTACGACCAACACAAACTATTATTATTGTATAAACTAAAGGAGAGTTTCCCCCTTATCTTTGGAGTTTGTAATTAAATTTGCATCAAGCCATTATCGCGGGACCAAGTTGCGCCCACTTTATTATATCTTATCGCGATATAACTAAATTTCTCGATTCTTTACGTAATAACACATAATCTATGTATGAGGTTTTAATCGAGTGAGCGTGGGTAATATGGTATAATAGCTAACTATAGTGACGTTGGAGTTTTGACGGAAACTTAACCGTCGACGAATTACATAATGATTTCTTACATTTACGCGAACACTACAAATTGATTTATTTACGCGAATACTACAAATTGATCGTCGACGGATTGTTGCTCCTGTTTTATCGTTGACATAATGGTTTGCAGTGATGTTGACACATAAATGTGAAGCTATTTCGTGTATTAAGTGTCTACGCGTGTGAACTATTAGAAAACGAAACGCCACAAGTGATTCGATGTGATTTTGATGGCTTAGGCGCCTTATGAACTGGAGTGACTGTCGTCATCGACTGTCCGCTGGGTTGAACGTCAAAAACTTCGCATTGTAATGCATCAGCATATTGTGAAGAAAAAAAATCTATTAAAACGAATCTGAAATGACAAGCAAATCTTAATCTCTCAATCTTAAAATCTCAATCATTTAAAAAAATCTTAATTTAAAGAAAAGCTAATGATGTTCCGGAGACTTACGAATGTTGGAAAACTCATGCAACTAAGTCAAAACTTATCCTACAAGACTGTTTATGAGAAATAGCATCATAGTGCAAGGTTATCAATTGAAATAATACTAGTTTCTAGGGCAGTCCTGCCCGTGACCGTCGGGTATTTAAAAAGTTAAATATACGCGATAAATTCCGTAAAAACTAGTATTATTTCAATGTGTAGTGTTCGCGTAAATATAAGAAATCATTAGGTTATCAATTTTTTGCTAACCAGCCCGCCTAGATACGTGGTAGGTTATTTAAGATATGCGTCATTTTCACTTTTTTTTTAAGAATAAGAAAGACAAACGAGCAACCTAGATGATGCTGTGAACCGTAGACACATATATACTTGATTAAGAATTTAAATGTACTCGTAAATGCGTTGCTACTAAAAAGGTTATCCGTTTACCGTACGAAACACAGTAGCATTAAACTACTGTGTCAAGCTGATATCCTGCGTGGTCCTTCCCCGGTCGAGCCGACTCATTCATGCTGCAATGATAATATAGCTGCAACGACGGTATACTGTCTTTTATTCGTAAAGTTCATTAAAAAAGTTCCAGATAAAAATGGGTAACCTGCGTTTTCAAAAAGGTACGGAAAAAAAAGACGATGTTAAGAAGTTTAAAACGATATAACCCTGTCAACGAAACAATAAGCCAAGACACACTCCTGTGTGCCTAATAACATCTTACCTTATAGTTACGGCATACCAAAAGATTGTCTCTTAGGAGAGTCAGGGCCTACCATCGTTGCCACGCTTGGCAGGTAGGTTGGCAACCGCAGTTTTTTTGGTATTAGTAATCTACTAGGTTTTAATCTAGTTCTACTAGTTTGTAAACTTAATCACTATTCTACTACAAAACTAATCATTTTACTACTACCAAACATGTTTATATATTTTTATCCTCTTATGTGAAGATGAATTATATTGACCTAAGAATATTTTATATATCTTTTTAAAAACACGTTTCTTAGCTCCAGCATAGCCAATATCAGCAACAAATCCCGGCTCTCGAGCGGAGAGGCCAAATTAAAACGAATGGCGGTGTACACTCGACTTTACTGGTCTATACGACTTTGTAACTTTCCGACACTAGGGTGACCATACATTTTATTTAAAAACCGTTTTTGTTAAGATATTTGTTGTAAGGCGATACGACTCAACACACCCATTCTCATTAGTCTGTTATCAGTAATGATTTACATAGGCATCTCCCATAATATTGAGAAATTGGCATATTGGCCACACCTGTCGGACAGAGTGGAATTGTTCGTACCAAACTTTATCGACTGTATTACTCGCCCGTTGGAATATTATATATATTTTATATACTAAATGATTAAATTACTACCTATTAAAGACCTCAAGATCTTTTATGTTTTCTTAAGTTGCCTTCTTAACTAATGAAACCAATATAACTCTTGGCCTTGAGATATTTTTTATAATATAAGGGTGATAAACGAGCACACAGTGCACCTGATGATAAGTGGATGCTGTTGCCTATAGACATCTACATTTATCCTCAATTAAGATTCGAAATCCAGTTGCGTTGTTACTCCTGAGGACTGAGAGTTTCAATTAAAAAGAGTCTCCAGTTCTCTACATTTACCATACCAAACGCAGCAGCATTAAGCTGCTATTTTACGCTGGTATTCTGCGAGAGCGTGGTCCAACCCCGGACAAGCCAACCAATTCGTGCTACAAGCATAATATAGCTGCAGTGTGGCTCTGTCACGTAAAAGATTTAAGTAAAATATCTTATATTTCATTATAGTCTACTGAGATGAATATTAATTTCTAGCCTTATTAATCAGCATGTTTCAAATGGCACGTAATTGCGTACATGCAAATTGATACTACACGTTCGATTAGCTAAAAGTGTAATTTGTATTCGAATATATAAGGATCTTCTAATTAGTTTGTGTATTAGTAGTAAATTAATAATACAAATACAGAATCTTTACAATAATGTCGTTTGAGAAATCAATTTGATTTTTCTGGTGTTGGAGAATGTAAAGTTTTCATCAAATTCATTTACTATTTTTATTCTATTAAAAAGGTTGAGTGGAATGCTCGTTGACACAATGACCGTCGCAATATGCCCAGAACTAGAAACTAACTTCCGTATTATATACCCTGACTTTAATTTAAGCGTAAATATTCAAAAAGAAAAAGCTCATCTTTTAAAGTAAATTGTAACAAAGGTTAAATATTTGTATACCTTTGTCATATTTATCGCCTACAATGTGGTCGTCTTAGTCTTACAGAGACTAGGGGTCGGGCGCGGATTATGCTAGTTCGTCCTGCATCCATAGCACGCAATCGGATGACGCTCTATCGGATCTGTCTAGAATCAGGGGTACCTCTGTCCTGGGAAGCATCCATCACCCACCGGGAGGGACTCTTTTTTTTAAAGTATGAGTTATAATATTTATATAATGACATTTAGAAACAGCATGGAAGTGATCACCTCATTCCCAGAGGTCATCAATAATGTACACATTACGTATTCCCAGCGAGGAGAGGATCACTGCATCCCTTTTTTGACTTTTAGAGGCATGTTAAGGTGGAGAAATATGTTTATGAGATGTTAATTTTTTTCTAGAAGTGTAACAAACGAGCATACAGTTATCTAATGGTAAGTGGACATTGCAAATCTGATAACCGATCCTGAATAGGCTCAAAAACAATGGTTCTTCTAAAAGGCGCAAACGAGTTTATTTGAAAATTTATTATCAACGTCGTAAATCTTATTTAGAGGAATTGATTCTTAAACGCCGCCAGCCTTAGAAAATCCATCACCAATAGGGGTCACAAGGTTGACTGGGGGTCGTGACAGATAACACTTCCAGTTCTGTTCATTTTGTTAAGTACCTTTATACCAACTATTACATTTCGTTTTAGGGGATATCAATGTAACTTTCTCTCCTAGGTTTATATGCCTTTACACACAATATTTTCCTCATTTCAGACACGACTAAAATAAACCGCGAACCTAACACAGTCGGAGCCTATCACCTCAATGGGTAATTTTACGGTATATTTGTGCCGCATAGCAGTAGTGATTACCTATATGTGATTGTACATAAATGTCCTACATACTAAGCTGAAGCAATTAGGAGTTTTATTGGTTTAACGATAGTTGGTAATTTAATAATTTCTTAAATTAACGCGAACACTACACAGTGAATAAAACTATATTTACGGATTATATCGCGTTTAATTAATTATTTTAACTTATTTTTAATTCCCGACGTTTTGGGTGTTTTACAGCACCCTTTGGTCATGGGGGGTGCCCAACTGCAGTTCACAAGTCTGCAGTCTGTGTCCCCACCATTACATCAGATTTGATAAACCACAAATCCTCGCAAAAGTACACAGATTCCTACCAAGGATGGATACGCGAGTCTATTGAAATTAAATAACATGCTGATTTCAATAGAGAAGAGGGATGGGTGGGTGCTGCCTTCTGCTTGGGATCCAATAATTAACAAATATAAACGCAAACCCAAGCATACCACTGCTATTAATATTCAAAAACTGAAGGTAGCCGGGCTAACTATGACATTGACATCTCAGGTCCACCCCGTGACCATAGGTGCTGTAAAGCATCCGAAACGTTGGGAATTAAAAATAACCTAAAATAATTAACTAATCGTGATAAAATCCGTAAATATAGTTTTATTAGTTGGCTAATCTAATTAAATAAATTAATTAACAGTGCGTGCACTACTGTGTTCCGATCTGAAGGATAAAGAGAGCCATTATAATTGTGAGGCATTTCATCGTAATCCTGCGAGGTGACGACACAACGGTAACACCGGCTTGAAGTTGGTTGCAGGTGTCCATAGGCTGCAGCAGTCACTTACCATCAGAGGGGCTGTAAGTGAAAGTCACTTCATTTTTTTATTTTTAAAAGACTACGCCGTCAATTAGGACGTGACTAAGACCGTCAGAGAAACCACATGTAGCGTCCTTTTTTACTACTACCTTACTTTACCTAACACCTTAATTTTATAGTTAATACAATACACTCGTACCTGTGTTTGTACATCGTTTCTCCGTATTTAGAACAGAGATTCAGAACGCGTTACGTTTTTAGGGTTCCGTAGTTAAACAACAAGGACCGTTATAGTTACGCCTTGTTCTTGTTATGATTTTTGTACGGACTCGGCATGTGAATGATTTGATGTAGATTATATTATATTCAAAATCGAAAAGATTGACCTTTTTTGGATACGTCTCGCTATAAGACAGCTAGGAAAATAAGTCATTAAGTTACTATCGTCCTATCTTTGTGCTCAGTTTTAGTGGTTATAGCGGTCAAACCGCAAACTCATTTCATCATAATATTCGTCATCATCATCGTCATTACAGCCCTTTAGAAGTCCACTGATGAGCATATAGGCCTCCCCCAAGAAATGCCACAAAGTACGGTCCTGGGGCGCCTGCATCCATCGACTTTCTGCATGTCTTACCAGGTCGTCACCCCATCTAGTGGGAGAACGCCCTACAATTCGTCTACCAGTGCGGGGCGGCTACTCGAAAAACTAATCTTATTCCCCATTGTTTGTCGATTCTTCAAGCTATATGGCCGGCCCATTACCACTGCAGCTTACTAATCCGTTGGGCTTTGTCGGTTATACTGGTTCTACTGCTGATATCCTCATTTTTAAGCAGAAAACCACGAGCATGGCGCTCTCCATACCTCGCTGAGCAACCTTAAGCTTCCTCATACGACCTGCAGTGAAGGTGCACGTCTCAGATCCATAAGTCATCAATGGGAACACGCACTGGATGTACAATCTTTTTTTAATGTTTTGATGTATCCCTGGCGAGATTTGTCGTAATATCCCATGAACTCACTTATTATGCTCATATTATCAAGAAGGACCCCGTATTGTGACGAGCAACTACGGAACCCTACCTCAACATTGTTTGTGGCTCGACAAGCACCAGTTTTTTTTAATCATTTTTCTATCGTAACATAGAACAAAGAAATGCATAACTACATGTCTTTTACTGAAAAGCTAAAACTAGTTTCGCTCGTTTACCAATAACATAAAGGTGCCCAACGGTTTTCATTAAAGTTTGTATTCGGTTACAGCTACAGCTTATTAAAGTTCTCTGCGGAACATAAATTGTATCATAATTAATATGTCTGTCAATATTTGCCACAGTTGCCACGCTTTGCAAGCGGGTTGGCAACCGCAGTTTTTTATTTTAGTCGTTATTAGGAAGACGCTGCCGCCCATCCCCTGATTTGTTTCCCTCTGTCGCCTTTTACGACACCCACGGGATGATATGCAGTAGTGGATATTCTTACACCACCGCTAGGGATACATTCCTGTACCAGAACCGGTCAATACTTTCCATTATGTTTAGAACCTTTTTAATTACTGCGTTAAAAACTCTGAGAATTTCCTCTCCTCGGCAACTCAACCCAGCAAAATGTTTGCTATTCATATAGCCTGAGCATCGATGCAACCCCCGATGGAAATTTGCTATTAGCATTTTTATAGAGGGACTTTACTACAATTAACGTGAACAAAACGTTGGACGGAGATTGAGTAAACTCAGAGTGGTCAACGAACTAACTGCATTGCACTGGCTCCATTACTCTTTAACGGCATTCAATTAAGTTTGTGAGTTTTCTAATGTGTATCATGTCTTTTTTAAATACGGAGCGAGGGGAAACGAAACCAGCATTCTATTTTATTTTATTCAGCGTAATTTTATTCGAAAAAAAATTCAGTTCCCCACTAAAATTAACAAAGTTGAACACGCTGACTCAGACATTTTTGTGTGTGACATAGCTTTGCTGCAGCTATATTATGGTTGTAGCACGAATTTGTCGACTCGAACGTGGCTGGACCATGCCCGCACAGAGGTATCATCATCATCATCATCATCACAGCCCTTCACAAGTCCACTGCTGAACATAGGCCTCCCCCAAGTAATGCCACAAAGCACGGTCTTGAGCCACCTGCATCCATCGACCTCCTGCATATCTTACCAGGTCGTCACTCCATCTAGTCGGGGCTCGCCCTACACTACGCCTACCGGTACGAGGCTGCCACTCGAGAACCTTTCTTCCCCATCGGTTATCGGTTCTTCGAGCTATATGGCCGGCCCATTGCCACTTCAGCTTACTAATCCGTTGGGCTATGTCGGTCACTCTGGTTTTACTGCGGATATCCTCATTTCTGAGTCTATCACGCAGAGAAACTCCGAGCATAGCCCTCTCCATAGCTCGCTGAGCGACTCATCTCCCGTCTAACAACAGCCATGAGATTAAGAGTGTGATCGGAGAGTTTTTGTGTTCTTCTGCGGCGGGTCTTGCAGAACTTAGCTCCGACCGCATGGACAGTTTCCACGAGCTTGTCATTCATATCGTTCACTGCATTGCAATCTTGTAGGCACTGAAAGCGGTTGTGTAACTCGAGCTGAAAGTTTTCGGGATTTTGGATTAGAGCACGAGGGGGACGGAGCGTTGACTTCATTAGACGAGACCTCTCCAACTTAACGTTTAGGTTCAGTGTGCCTCTAACCATTCGGTGATCGCTGCCAGTTTTCACCCTTGCGATCACTGAGACATCACTGAACAGTTGGCGTCTGGTCGTCATAATGAAGTCAATCTCATTTTTTGTCGAACCGTCGGGGCTCGACCAGGTCCACTTCCTGTGGGGCCGCTTCTGGAAGAAAGAGTTCACCATAAAGAGTCCCTCTTTCTCCATAAAGTCGGCCAGCTGCTGGCCCCTTCGGTTCCGTTGCCCTACTCCAAATTTCCCTAACTTCAGCTCACCGTTTTCTCTTGTGCCTAGTTTTGCGTTGAAGTCTCCCATCAACACCGTGTAGTGGGTTTTGGAGGAATGCATGGCTTTGGAAATATCCTCATACATTTCCTCCACCTCCTCATCGGAATGTGCCGAGGTTGGTGCGTAAACCTGTATGACCTTCAGCGAATACCGTTTGGTGATTCTGAGTATCAGGTACGCGACCCTCGTCGACACACTCCCAATCTTTACAACGTTGTTTACGAGAGACTTGTGGACGATAAATCCGACACCTCCTTGGGACAGATGGTCGCCCTCCCGGTGGTAGAACAAGTTGCCGGACTCGAGGATTGCCGTATCCTCCCCCTCTCTTCGGACCTCGGATAATCCAATAATATGCCAGCGCAACTTGTCTACCTCTTCTTCCAGCTCCAGTATCTTCTCGTCAGTCCTCAGAGTGCGTGCGTTATATGTTGCCAGGTCGAGTGGTCGTAGGTGGCAACCGAACCTCCACCGGAGATTCTTAGCACCCCCTGCCCCGCCGTTACCATGGTCGCCACCGTAGCCAGGAATAGCGGGGCCGCCGGGGAATGGGGGCCGTTTTTTTGCGTCGTTATTCATGGGGGGATATTTGCCATAGTTGCCACGCTTGGCGAGCGGGTTGGCAACCGCAGTTTTTTTTGTCGTACAGTTGCTGTTATCAGGAAGATGCTGCTGCCCATCTCCTGCCTGTTTCCCTCTGTCGCCTTTTACGACACCCACGGGAAGATATGGGGTAGTGGATATTCTTAACCGCTACTACACGGCAAAGTACCAGTGTCAAATAGCACCTTAATGCTGCTGTGTTTCCTAAGGTGAGTGTAGAGAACCGGTGACCTTCTTACTTGAAACGAGGCATTCCATTACTCCTCACGGATAACAACGCATCTACATCTTGATTCGTAATCGTGGATAGACGTAGGACCACAGTAACCATCGGGTGGACTGCGTGCTTGTTTGTCACCATTATCTTATACAAAAAACACTGCGCCGTAAAATAGTTTTTTTACAGTCGTCGCGCCGGCTTGCCGATTTTTATAACTGTGCTCTTTTGTAACATAATACAGCGTTAACGGGCTATTTCCCGTCGTATGGTTAGTTTTTATTACGATGATATGACTTGCTGAAATCGTAGGTTTTTCTCATAACCAATGTTTAATATCTCATTGTAGTGGATATTACCTATGTTTATGAAAAAAAAAACAACCGCATGACTACTCTGAATGATATTTTACGTTTAAGTAATTGAATAAACTTCCGCATTTCTTTCAATGGGTACAATTTTAGTAGGTAGGTAGTAAGACTTTGGTGCTAATGCGTTCTACTACGTAATGCATTCTATGTCAGTCTACCTCGGGGTGATGCAGTAGCAGAGATAGAATGAATTAGGTGTGAAAAAAATTGATAAATTCATGAGACAAAATTAAAATACAAATAAATAAGTTTTATGACTGTATATTGTTACGAGCTTGAGGTTCGTGACAATAAAAATTGCCGATAGAATTACCTAAATTAACACTTTAATTCACTTTACACTAATTAAAGTTAAAAACACTCATAATTAATCACACTGATTCACTTTATTCCGCTGCGAAGCTTCGCTTGTCTCGCCAACTTCAATACTTCCCCGATCGCGTATTGCAGCGCCTTTATATAGGGCTCTTCCACGAATACATCCAGAATATTCCAGAATATTCAAGTAAATACGCGCGCCAACCGACCAAGCGCAGAAAGTTCGAGTGTGCGGCTTCCAGAAAGCTTAATTCTTCTGTTCGATACTAGATGGCGCTGTTGGTTGAAAGACTAGTCATGTATTTTCTGGAAAGCTCTCCTCGCTCTGTTGCCCGATACCAGATGGCGCTAGTGTCGTCTTATTCGCGCAACAATATTATACATCTATTTTAGCCCGTAATAGTCCCCAGCTGAACATATGCCGTCCCCATAGATTGTCATCATCATGATATTTGCCTGGCAAGCGGGTTGGCAATGCAGTTTCTTTATTTTCTATATCAGGAAAACGCTGCTGCCCAACTCCTGGTTTGTTTCTCTCTGATGCGCCTTCCGACACCCATGGGCCGGAATGTAGTATTGAATATTCTTACACCGCCACGACACGGTATTGTAGTACATATGTAACATATTAAAAATATTTCGATATATTGAATATGGGCCAAATTAAGAGTACCCTTAACCGACGAGCATGTATGCGTAGATATATGGATGTGGAGGAGGCGAGAGAGGTATTTCAGGATCGTGCTAAATGGAAGTCTGTAGTCTCTACCTACCCCTCTGGGTGACAGGCGTTAATGTTTTTAAAAATATCTTTAAGAAATGTCTTATGTATTTTAATTTATAATATTACAAACAGTATTTAATAAATAAAAATAAGTAGATAAATAGTAGTAATAAAATTTAGCCTACCAAGCGTGACCCGGCCATTAATGGGAGTGGCCCAAGTCGAGGACCGTTCTGATTAAGAAATAAGTTAGTATTTTTTGTTAAATAAAGGCCAGGGTCGGACAATGATGTTTAGCGTATTATAATATAAATGAGTACATGGTAGATAACAACGCCTGGGAATGAGATATTAGTTTCCATGCTGTTTCTTAAAAGAGAATTGAGTTTTGTAGTGTCTTCAGAATACATTTTGAAACATACTGATGATGAGCCCACAACTACATCGATTAATTGTCGATCGATGATTGAACAATGCTTATCGACCAATATCCATCGATTAGCTAAAGATACTACGCCAACCACCACGATATTGATCGACGTAGTAACAACCTTAATGTTTATATGAAAAATGTCGGATGTCACATGAAATTAGAAATGTTGTAAAATGCTCTCATGCAGGAGTATGTTAGCGGTGAATTTGAATGATAGAGTGAGAAATTGTGTGATAAGAGAATAGTGTTCTTTGCAAGATGTTGTGGTCAGGATTAAGAAAAGAACGCTTTGGTGGTTTGGACATAAAGAAAGAAATAAAGAGATGAGAGTATCTAGATAAATTTATAGAAGAGAATGGCAGAGTGGGCAAAGGTCGCCCTGGATCGAAGCTTATCGACCAAATAGGCGATACTATATAGTTGGATTTTATTTAATTTTTGTTTTTGAAGTATATTCTTACTTTTCATTTAAATAATACATTTTTTTATCGTTTGAGGCTACAATAAATATACATTAATTTATGTATGTCTCTTGCGTGACGGTATGTTCCCTATACATAAAAAGCTTTATGCTAATTATCCTTACGTCCACACATAGGTTTTTAAAATGATAAGCAGAGTGTGCAATAAAAATTCTTGATAGGGTTTTTTTACTACTCCATTCTGTTATTTCTAAAGACCAAAATAAACACAAGTATAAAAAAGCAAATTCCTACATATATTTTAATATACGAGTTTTACCATAACAGTAAATTGAAATCCCAGCTACGACATTTAATTATTTACAATGTCCGTGGTCGAATTTACAGTTATTACCCTTGCGTGATGGTCTAGTGTGTTTCAATGTGTCTCAGTGGAACGCGACTGAATAAAAAAAGAAATTTTATTTACCAACATAATATATTACTCTTTTAATTTTTTTTATGGGTTAAGGGTGACAAAGGAGCATACAGTCCACTTGATGGTAGATGGTTGCTGTGGGCTATAGACATATACATCTATTCTCGACTACGAATAAAATGCAAATGCGTTGTCACCCGTGAGGTCTAAGATGGAATGCCCCGTTTCCGTAAAATGGGTCTCCGGATAAGTAACACAACAGAGTGGAGCCGCTACTTTACGCTGGTATTCTGTGAGAGCGTGGTCCTTTCCCGGTCGAGCCGACCCATCGGTGCTACAACTATACTAATAATATAGCTGCAGCATGGCTCTGCCACGTTTAACATACTACACGTGTAATTTATCTTTTACTCATTTTTAATTTAGCATACCAAAATCCTTCTCCATACCAAAACTTCTGAACATAGGACGCTCATGTAGATTGCCTCTAAGTGGCATAATTCTTGCTATATTTGCCGCTTGATACCATTATTACCATTAAAGATTATTAAAACACCCCTGTGCAACATATTCCTCCTCCATAGATTGCCTCTTAAGGAGAACAATCTGTTAGGAAGAAATTGCTGCTGCTGATTACGACACATCTTCTCGTCAGCTATACCTCAAAACCTGAAAACGTTACTGTACAACCAGTGCGTGTTGCCAGTGATGACTTATGGATCTGAGATGTGGTCCTTCACTGCTGGTCGTATAAGGACGATCAAGGTCGCTCAGCGAGCTATGGAGAGAGCTATGCTCGGGGTTTCTCTCCGTGATAAACTCAGAAATGAGGATATCCGCAGTAGATCCAGAGTAACCAACATAGCTATATGGCAATGGGTCGACCATATAGCTCGAAGAATCGATAAGCGATAGGCAAGAAAGGATCTCAAGTGGCATTCTCGTACTGTAGGTGAAGTGTAGGTACGGCGGCCCCTCAATAGATGGAGTGACGACTTGGTAAGACATGCAGGAAGTCGCTAGATGCAGGTAGCTCGGGACCGTGTTTTGTAGCGTGTGAACTGAAAATTGTGAAGGATTTTAATGATGATGATGAGGCTGCCCATCTCAAAAAACTTTAGTGGGCACCTGTTAATTTTCTGATATTCTTCACATTCTTCCACGAGTCCATTTGGTTAATTATATAACATTCTGTTGGACAAAATAAAATATCTGAAAGTTTTCCTTAACATTAAATTTCATAATATATTAAGTCGGATTGCCCGACCTCGTTTCGACTCCGTTTCCCCATTGTAATTGGATCGCTAGCGCCATGTGTTACCCTACGAATAAAGTTCTTATTAATCATTTGTCTGTACGTATCTTGAACCAGAATTAATATGAATAAATTTGTAATAAAGTGAAAACTTTTATTAACAAACTTTTATACTTGTTTTGAACAATGTTATTAAAGTAGCATTTTACTTAAATTTTATTACAAGTTACGATCATAACTATGCAAATGTTATCCAATGCTATGAGAGGCTATGCTGTACGGTAGAATGTTAAAGGTTAGAGCGCTTATAAGTTCGCGGTATGGAGGCCAAGAATTATTATATTACGCTGAAGATTATTTTTCTTTCTCAATAAATTCTTCATTGGAGCCTTATACGTTTTCTAGATTGGTATATTAATATATCGTTGTTTTTTTATAAGAAAGGGGACAAACGGGCACGCAGTCTACCTGATGGTAAGTGGTTGTTGTGGCCCATGGACATCTACATCTATTCTCGATTACAAATCAAAATACAGACGCGTTGTCACTAAGGACTAAGATGGAATTCCTCGTTTTCAGTAAAACGGGTCTCCGGTTCTCTACACTCACCATACGTAACACGGCAGCGTTAAGCTACTATTTCACGATGGTATTCTGTGAGAACGTGGTCCTTCCCCGCTCGAGCCCACCCATTCGTGCTACAAATATACCATTAATTTAGTTCCAGCATGGCTGTGCCACGTACGAACATACGAAATGAAAAGATATATTTATTGCACGATTTTTCATATCGTTGCAAAAAATATACCTTATTACAAGTAATACCATGTAGTGGCGGTGTCAAAATATTCACCACCCCATATCATCCCGTTGGTTTCGTAAGAGGCGACTGAGGAAAACAGACTTTGAGATGAGTAGCGTCTTCTTTATAGCAATAACAGTAGCATCACATTATTTTATCGTGTATCTAAACATCACATGAGCGTTTACAAATAAAATTTTACAACGAAAGATCAAACCGTTGAAATCCTATCGTTAACTTTCCTTAACTTAAGAGCATACCCGCGTAATAATGCTAAACGATCGTATAACTTTATATCCGAAACAAAGTAAAAGGACAGACATAGCATCAGCATTTTTACGCCGACGAAAATCAAACGTTTACTTTTATCGTCGTCGTTAAAACGACGAAACCACACACAATGCAATAACAACTGTCGTAGGTAATGAGAGGGTATCCATGAATTTTTCTGCCACCAGGAGGGGGGGGGGGGCACTTAGAAATGAGTGAAATATTCATTGAGCTATTATGTACTACGTACTAGAGGCGACACTGCATTCAGCTACTCTGTTCCACTCAACTGCGGTGCATACACCGTACTTTACGCAGTCACTCGCTAGGCGCTTGTAGAGTTGGCATGTTGTGTTAATTAAAAACAATCTCTTGCTAAAAATATGCCGTCGTGTGTACTTAGATATTGCACAAATAATTCAAGAAATATCAGTAATAAACAAGGAATTACTTTTCATCTGTTAATAAGATACTTAATTAATAAAAAAAGTATTACGTATTAGTAATAAAACAAATTATTCCTAAGACGCCATCTCGTGTCAGGGAATATAGATTATGAAATTAATATGTTCAGATGCGACATTTCTTTGGGTACTTAAGTATAGGACGAATACATTTATTATACACATTTTTTGTAGAAACATATATAGGTTTTTATAATTTGGCAAAATTTTTCATGTTTAAATCTGCTTATTATTTTTTTATTTTATTTTTAGGTTTCCACATCAAAGTCAAAGTGGTATAAATTCGTCCATTTTTAACTCTCGCGTGCCCAGCATTTATGAACGACTTTTATTCTAATTTAAATAAATATATTTGTAATTTAAATGCTATGTTAAACATACATTTAGTATGTTTTTTATATTTGACTTAGATACCTTTTAAAATATTCAGATAAAAATATCATTAAAATGTAATTGTGATATATTACCATGTAGTATATTAAGTAAGCAAATATAATATACGAATAAATGACAAAATTTGAAAATTGTTCTCTATATAATTTACCTATTATTTAACAATACAATCTATATTACCTACGGGTCATTCTACCTATTTTTATTCTATGAAAAAAAAAACAACCGCGCGAACACAGAGTAGCGCACATTTTTTGTTTGAGATAGCTGTTCTAGTACGTAAGTACATATTACTTCAATGGAAATATTTGACAGATTTCATAGCGGGGAAGTTAGTTTGTTAGATAAGTGAAGCGATTAATGTTTTTTTTTATTTTAGATAAGTTTTTATTAATTTAATTTTTTCATAGCATTGGGTGACAAACGAGCACACAGTCCACCTGATGGTAAGTGGATGCTGTGGCCCATAGACATTCACATTTATCCTCAACTAAGAATCAAAATGCAAATGCGTTGTCACCTCTGAGGACTAAGATGGAATACCTTGATTCCAGTGAAAAGGTTCTCCGGTTACCCGCACTCACCATACGAAACACAGCAGCATTGAGCTGTGGTCCAGCCCCGGTCGAGCTGACCGATTCGTGCTACAACTAAGGTACGTAAGGATAGTATGATCACCGTAAGCTTTGCTGCCTTATAAAACCAAAACTTGGAGGAGCACAGAAACAAAAACACCAAGTCATATACTATAACTAATAAGCACACTAGCTCAGGCAATTTACTATAATGTCAACTGTCAAAATGACGTCGATAAATCAGCGCCCTTTTGACCCTTTATTATTTGATTGACTGTTATAGAGCCATTGTATCACACAGCCATCTATGCAAACAAGGCTGTGAATTTTGTGTAAAAAGAATGTTATATTAACCGGAAGACCATATTACCCTCACGTACTATACAATATAGCTGCAGCGTGGCTCTACCACGTAAAACAATTAATAAGTAATTAGAAATAAATAAACCAAAGCACAGATGTCCTTAAAGGTAGAACAACAAAGGTAAAAAATGTGAATACATTAGGAATTTTTTTATTAAAATACAACTTTTTAATGATGATGACAGTGTGTGACAATCTGTTTGACAAATAAGTTCACCTTATACAAAACTAGCGACATCTAGTGATCGTAAGTTTATTTAGCCGTTTAATTATAAAATTATAGCTGAATATTTTATAATTAAGGCTTCATAAAATTTTAAACGCTTGATTAGTTAAATAGTGTTTTGTCTCATTCTGACATTTGCGAGACATTTGTTGCCAGAAAGTGATAAAATACCATTTAATTTAGCAAGTGTTTAAAAATGTTTAGGGAATATGGGATCAAGTTTGAGTTTATCTGGGTCTCTCAGGGTTGCGACTGGTTGTAATGTACGAGAATTTGTGGATATAACGTTAAGTCGGTTCGGAGTACAACACCCATGCGACCGTTTTGATTTGAGCCGTGCTTGTTCAAGGGATAAACGTTCACCTTTAAATATATTTATTTATAGAGTTAGAGTGACAATCTGGCTCTCAGTCCACATAATGGTAAGTGGATGCTGTGTGCCAATAGACATTTACATCAAACCTCGATTAAGAATCAAAATGCAGATGCGTTGTCACCCCTGAGGACTAAGATAGAATGGCTTTCAGAAAATATCGTCTCCGGATCTCTTAATTTCACATGCGAAATATAGTAGCATTAGAGAAGAGCAAGCTGCTATTTTACGCTGGTATTCTGTGAGAGCGTGTTCTTTACCCGGTCGAGCCAACCCATTTGTGATACATACAACCATAATATAGGTGCAGCATGGCTCTACCGCGATTTCTGGTACTTGAGTAAAACACCAACCAATTTCTATCTTTGTCGGCACTATTACTATATATTAATTGTTATTTGCAATTTTTAAATGCTTTACCACGTTCTCTGGAATGTAGGAAAATCTCTGACGGAAAATTACAAGTCTTACAAATTATTAAAATAATTCGACACGCGAAATCCATTTATCGAATGCATGTGATTCGGGTAGCGCAGTCTTTCTGCTCTCTCAGAAGTGTTACTAAGCGTGTGCCCAATTGTGAGACACATAAAGACATTTAATTTATAATACAAACGCAAACGTCTCAAATGTAGCATGAGAGAGCATATTAGGTTAGACTTAGCCAACTAACGTTCTCAATCACGATCCATCCATCCATCCATTTTCTTTCAACAATTTTCGTTTGGTACGTTTCATGCATTATTTTATCCGTCCCATATTCTTGAATAAGTTTTTCATTGTGCACAATCTTGGATAAGTTATTTATAATGATATCACAGTAGTTTATATACTTGCACGTTTATCATACGTTACGTGATTTGACACATCTCGTATAAGACATGACGCTGTCGCGCGCTTTTATATGTTCACTTATTTAAATAGGATTGTTTTTATATACCAGATGTTAGGACTTCTTTTCAGTCCAGGAATTCATCAAGTATTTACCGCCTTTTTTATAGAATAAGGGCGACAAACGAGCACACAGCCCGCTTGATGATAAGTGGATGCTGTGGCCCATAGACATCTACATTTATCCCCGCTGACGAATCAAAATGCAGATGCATTGAGATTCTCTGTTAAGGAAAAATATTAGACTATTTTCTTTTCAATCTTACTGCCTTCGAGGAGAAATAACAAATTTCTTAATTTCAAAGAAGGCAATTTATATTTGGTAGGTGAACTCGTTGTTTTTTTTTCATTAAGCACATTACAAGACGTATTCGAAAAATCACTCCAATAAATTTTATTAGAGCTTAGCACCTCATTTATAACGCCGACCTATCCACCCAGTGTTATAAAGAAATATTCTCACACCTCTCTCTACTCGCGCAAGTTTATCTTCTTCGAAGTCATCTGGAATCTCATTACTGCTTCGATCACATTAATTTATCTCCTGGATTAAAAACGATTTATCTTCGATAATTGGATTAATATAATCCCGAGTGGGATTTTCCTTTTTCATTAGGTTTCTAATTGGATTGTATATCAAGTGTCACGTGTTGATGACAGGTGCCCTTAAATAAGTTACTTTTTTATAGAATAAGAGTGACTAACGAGCACACAGTTCACCTGGTGGTAAGTGGATGCTGTGGACACCTGCATCTATCTTTGATTAAAAATCAAAATTCAGATGGGTTGTTACCCCTGAAGACTAAGATGAAACACAGTATGCAGCTGCTATTTCACGCTAGTATTCTTTCAAACGTGGTCCTATCAGAAGTCTACAGCTCAATATATATATACAATATATATACAATATAAAATCAAGATCACAACAAGATCTTTTGCTGCTTTAGACGTGTTAATTTTGACGTCAAGTCGCATGCCTTAATGGGAATGACATTTTTTTAAATATCCCATCCTTATATATTTTTATACTTTTCTATTATTTCGTTATAACCCGGTATAACCCGGGTTCTATCCCCGCCGGCACCAATGAAATTGTTAATTGCAATTTTAAGTGCTGATTTACCACGTGCTCGGCGGTGAAGGAAAACATCGTGAGGAAACCTGCATGTCTGAGGAATAAGAAAAATATTTCGAAGACATGTGAAGTTCGTCAACACGCATTTGGGCAGCGCGGCGGACACTTCCTTGCCCTAAACCCTCTCAGAAATGAGGGGAGGCCTGAGCCCAGCAGTGGGACGTATATAGGCTGTAACTTTACTTTACTTTACTATTATTTCGTTGGCGATCGTAGAAAGACCTCCGTCTATGGGATCAGATGAAGTGATGTTTTCTTTTAATCCAGTATGCCACAACAGCGATTACATATATCTGACACAGTTTAATAGAATTATTCCATATTGACCTAATTAGCAACCGCAAACTAAAATTAATTATTAATTAGGTCATCAATGAAACTTAATTGTAATTATTACTTTGGCGTTTCCACTTTCATATTATTGGTAGAATACTCTCCCGATCATACTTATTGATCGGAGTTATATGTGAGAGTGGGACAGATGATAAATATTAACGGATACGCCTTCTTTGATATAACCATTTTAATATACAACTAGTGACTCGCCCTGGGTTTGTCTCGGTAGGAACTATAAATGTGGCGTTATTGAGACTTAACGTAATCAAATAACATTTATTTTCTCACTTTAACCTTGAATTTTTAGGTTAAAATATAGCGTACCTTCCACAGAACGTTGTTCGTCGTCTTCACGCACCTAGGTACGTGCAGGTATCGGGCCTCGGGGTATACCCCATTACCCGGATATCCTCATACCCCATAACTATGGGGCAGTCATTTTTTGCCTATCTTGGCATGGCTATAGCTACATTTTATAATGTAGCCGGATAAGAAATTTCTTTCCGTAGTTCACCGACTACGGGAAAGGGAGGTCATCTATGGAGGTATTCTGATTAAGTCTGAGTTGGCCTTTCAGCGGCATTGTGGGTTGTTACTCGACTCTCTAATCACATATAGAGAGGAGTTCTCTTGGAAGAGGTCGCCCGTCCGGTGGCCGGGTGTGCAACGGCGCATAGCCGTTGAGGTGTTCATGTGGCCCGTTATCGGCACGGTCAAACATGCCGCGCGCTAGCCGAGCCACGAAGTCGGTGATGGTCTCGACTTTCAGATCGGCCGCTATGACGTCATTCCGGACGTAACGACCTGCTCCGACAATCGTCCTTAATGACAGGTTCTGCTGAGCCTGTAGTCGCCGCCTCAGAGGGTCGCTCAGAAGCGCGTACCAGGTCGGAGCAGCGTAGGTGGTAATGGTACGGATATACATCTTGTATATCCGGAGCTTAGTCTTTATTGGCAGCTTGGATGCCAGGACCGGACGAAGCATCGCCCGCGCACATCTGGCTTTGCGGACGACGAAGTCGACGTGCGCAGTCATGCGCAGCGCCCGGTCGATCCGGCACCCGAGGTATGTCACGGTCTTCTCGTACGCGATCTTCTGGCCGTCGAGAGTTAGCGGAGGAGGTAGATTTCTGAGACGGCGGGTGAGCAGAGCGGTCGTCTTACCAATGTTGACGACCATCCTCCACTCGTTCAGCCATGGTGGCAACAGGTCCAGCAGACGCTGCATTTTGGCAGTGGCTATATGGGCTCTTCTGGATGAAGTGAAATAGGCGCTATCGTCCGCATATAGCGCCAGCTCAACATCGTCCTCCCATTCTTGCAGCCTGCCTGCCAATGTTGGTATGTCGTTCGTGTAAGCCGCGTACAGGACTGGAGACAGACAACTGCCCTGTGGGACGCCGGCACTGATGGTTCTTGTTGCGGACTCGGCGTCCTCTACGCAGACGTAGAACTTCCTGTCTTCCAGGAAAGACGCCATTAACCGCAACATAGCAGGGGGGACACTGGTCTGCTCGTGTAGTTTATATAGTAATCCTGAGTGCCACACCCGGTCGAACGCCTTCTCGATATCGAGAAAGACGCCCAACGATATGCGGCCACAATTATACTCTGCCGCAAGCAGGTGCAGCACTCTAGTCAGCTGTGTGACTGTAGAGTGACCCCTCCTGAATCCGTGTTCCACAGAAATCTAAATATAAATAGAAGTCGTAAAAGCGCGTGACCTTGTCGCCGCACATGTGACTCGTAGGCCACAAGCGCGTGAGGAGCGTTTGTTTCGGTCACCAGTACTGTTTCGGAAGCAGAGACGTAAAAATGGTGTTTTGAAGCATATCCAACTGCGGAAATTCCTCCACAACTTGCAAATTTTGAAATAAAGGGATAACATTTCATAAATAAGTACTTAGTGTTTTAAATAATGTTGTGTTTAATGAAATATACTTAAATAAAATTATCCACCTCCAGTACTACGATTGTCTCCGAAATTTTAATTGTTTTCACATTTCAATATCCATTGATTCCTAAGCTAGTTCATGTCTACGAGTGCGACAGCTAAAGCGGGCTACATACGACACGATATCGGTGGCGATCTAGGGTGGAAAGAAATCGGGGCTTTTATCGGGGTAGACCTTACACACGGGCCTGCCTAGCAGTACGCGTTCGGACTTCGAGCGGAATGCATATGCGGTAGAGTTCTTCAAAATACCTCCGACTCTCTTAAAACACCACCGTGTTGGTTTGGCATTAGTCATCTCGGTTAATTTATTCGAAAATAGAAAAAGAGAAGTTGCTGGGTGAAAAAATGGCTCCAAAAGAGATAAAAATTAAGCCACATAAACGTACTAAATGGCCTGTAATCCAAGGACGTGGTTAATTTTCTCCGGATGGATGAAGACAGTTTTTATAACCTTCTAGAAATGATTTCGCCACTTATATAAAAACGTCAATTTCTCCTACCTATGCTATTTAGTTATTTCTTCTCTTTGTTCATTTCTGCTTTGGTCAAAATCTGGTTATGTATTACACACAACAAACAAGGAAATAAAATACTTTTGTATAATAATATGTATACTTTTTTTTAATGTAATCTTTATTTATGGAGTAAAACTATCAGAAAATAAAATAGCTTATATCTTTTTTTAAACATAAAGAAACCTTTAATTTCGGACATACTCCCTTTTATATAACTTGTTTGTTGATGTGGAGATGGTGAAGGAGTAGAAGTTAGTTGTTGATAAGAGGATGAAGGAGAGATCGAAGTGTGGTCTTGTGGAGTTGTAAGAGATATGAGTGCGGTCTTGTGTTGATAGCGTTGGAATAGGAGTTAGTTGTTGAGGAGAGGCTTTATCTTCTCCTTACTTACATCATACACTCTACTTTACGAACGGCAATAAAAAAATTAGTTTAGTAGGCATTCTTGACCATGTCACTTCGCAGGGTCACAGGCTAGGGTGGATATGATTTGAATTTCGATAAAATTTCAATTAATTTATTTATTATATTCACTTTTTTTGGTTTTTTGTAAAATATCAGTGCCATAGGCTTCTACTCCGTTTATATGATTAAAATGTAAAAATTTTGTTATATAAAAAGGTCATTCAGTATCACTGTTTTGTTAACTTCCTTCCGCGAGGGTTGCCGGCAGCGACTGCCAAAAGAAATCGGGCCGATGCGCCTACACACACGCAGTAAGGAGGGGGCGGTGCCCCGATCTAGGAAGCATCGGCTGATCTAGGAAGCATTTTTGCTCCTGCCAGCCGATTAAGGAGGCGATATCGGCCACGACTTAGGATGGCCCTACATACGACACGATTTAGAGGCAATCTAGGAGGCATCCCCACTACTCCACCCTGGATCGCCACCGATATCGTGTCGTATGTAGCCCGCTTAAATCAACGATGGATTTATAGCATGGGCGATAAACAAAATTGTTGCGTACGTAAATTTCCTAGAACATGGGCGCAAGAGTCGAATGCGAGTCCGTGACACAACTATTTTGTATCGATCATGTATTGTTTGGCTTACCTAGTTTTAACGAAAGGGGAACTAAATGTGATTTTTCGTTTAATATTTATTTACACCTTTCTACTTTTTTTCTTTCTAAATGTTTTATACCGTTAACCGTTTATCGGTGATTGTCTGTTTGGTTGTACTTTTAAATTACTTGATAAATTTTTAATCGGTTATATTGTAAGGATAAGTAATTATATTGTAAGGATAGTAGTCTTAATTCGATCTGTAAGAAGCCGGGAACTGAACAGTAGCAAACAACAGAAAGTCAGTTACAGAACTTTAAAACTAATAAAAAGTGATAAATATATTTATTCGTTTGCTGTTTGTGTAATGTAGTATTCATTTTATTTATACATCTGTTTATTTAATACAATGCTTTTATTACAAGTTTCCAAAAGATCCGGTAATCAAAGATAAATGAATCATATATTTAGGCGCGCTTTATCCCCTAGCCAGAATATGTAACACATATAATGAAATTATGACCAAGATACCGGACATCTACATTTTCAACGACTCTGCCCGATGCTTCAAAAAAAATTGACCAATTTCTTTTTACCCTTTCAGCACACACTCATTCCTTAGTTAGTTTTTTCTTAATATAAGTTATTTTGTATTCAGTACCATTATAATATAAGCTACACATTACGGTAAATGTTGTGTATACCTGTAATTGGCAAACATATTTAACCATATACATTTGTTATTCGTGTTGCTGTTTATGTTTAATGTGTTTTGCTGTTGGTGTACCTTATAAATAAATAAATATATATATTTATTCTTAACGTATTATTATTTCCCCTTTTTTTTACTAATTATAAAACTTCTAAAAGCTAAAGCAAAAACCTAAAAACGTCTATTACTGAGACAATTTCAGTTAATTAGTTATATCTTGGTGTGAGACTCCTGAAAGATCAACGACGCTTAATAATAGAAAGTTATCGAAACGTGGGTTGGGCTGCATTGTGCCCAAGTGAGAGCGAGCGAGTAATGTCATTCTTTGTTTTTTCGCACACTTTAATTATTGGACCGAGTGGCTATGCCTCCTGAGATTTTGCGTTTTTATAAAATATTCCTTAACGCAATAGTTTATAGATTAATCTTTGTTGCATGAATGCTATAGATGTTTGTAGGCGTAATCTAATAATAATATCCTCCAGACCGAATTTCGACCACGGCGGCCTACCTCAACGGAGGCTAGCCAACGGCGCAGGACAGGATTACAGTGCCCAAGTGTAGGCGCAAGCACAGGTGCACTCTCTATTCCCTCACTCTCATAATCCGATGGGACGGTAAACCGACACGACCGGAGAGAGATCAGGCGCATGACCAACGGCTTTACGTGCTTTCCGAGGCACGTAAAGCCGTTGGAGGTGTAGGCGTAATTGTGTATTTATTGTTTGTTTATGTGTGAGAGCTACGACCTGGCGACACGCGTACCGATATTAAAAGACAGCAGAAGGCACTTCTATTGTCTTATTATTTAGATTTCTGTCGTCCCTTCTGTCATTGCTCACTATGTGTTTGTAAAGTTTCATCTCAAGTGGTTCAGTCATTCCGATGTTTAGCTCGAACAAACATTCAAACACACAGACAGAAAATTTTGAAAAATGATTATTTATGCCTTAATACATGAAAATAAACCCGGTAGCTAAATTAGAAGTCTGTCATTTCAATTTTGCAGATAGACACTTCAGTTTTATTAATATTTCCTTATGGGATAAGGTTGACAAACGAGCACACAGTCCACCTGATGGTAAATGGTTGCTGTGGCCCATAGACATCTACATCTATGCTCGATTAAGAATCAAAATGCAGATGCGTTGTCACCCGTGAGGACTAAGATGGAATGCCTACTTTCACTCGTTAATTAGCTCTTAAATTAAGTATTAATTTTCTCTATACCTATCTCTTTCTAGTGTTATTTGGTAGAAAGAGATAGAGAGAGAGAGAGAGAAAGCAATTGTAAGCATCCGAAATAAACCCATATCATGCACAAAAGCAGTCAGTACTTGTCATTGTCACTCCACGTCACTTCTCAAAATGTAAACCGGGCTTTACTTAAATTGACGTCCGCACGATTTTGTGCCGTGTATATTCATTATTTATGCAAACTTAATATAGAACAAACCGTGAATTGGCGGTGTAAGAAAATATCCACTACCCCATATCGTGCCGTGGGTGTCGTCAGACGACGGAGGGACACTGAAACACGAGATAGGAAGCAGCATCTTCGTGATAACAACTCAATATGATGAAAAACTGACGTAGTGTGATAGATAACAACTTGGCTACTGTGAAAAATGTTTAGAATTTTGACGTCTCCGTGACGCATACTCGGAACAAGTTTTTGTATGGCCTACAATTAATTGTTCCGAGTCTGGATGTTTATATTAATGAAATTTATGTATGTGAACTGTCTCCACGATACAGGATAAAATACTAGTGTGGGGGTAACGATTTTAAAAAATACCCTCCCTCGCAGTCTATAGAACTGGCTTGTGTTTAGCAAAATGGACTTAAGCAGCTTGCGTTATATAAATTGAAGAAAATATTTAACAGTTTTTTAAACATCTCTTATGTCCAATGCGAAATTTAGATGTTATCGAATTATTCATATTTCTTAGACAAGGTTTCCTCGCCATTGTTTCTTTCAATGTCAAATATTGAAATTAGGTTTCAGCGTTACCGACTAAGATTGAAATTGGGCAGCTCGTATAATGTGAAATGGAGAGCTTGCACCCAGTCCCTTAGCTATCAAGGCGGCTAACTCAAAACTGTATCTAACTTTAATTTGCACATTCCACTAAAAGCCTTAAGGCAACAGATTGTTTTAGAGTACTCATTAAGGAACTTGCGGCGCGTAATGTCCACTAATAATTTAAAGCGGCTCGTGACTTTTAACATAGGTCTACATTTGCCGTAAAGTTTATTTATTTTCCTTTGATATTTAAAATAAATTTATACTTACTATATTATATTATATTATTTATATCATAGAAGACATACATAATAGAACGGGGGAGTGGGCGGAGCCCGTGTAGCTACTAACATGTCAATTCACACCTAAAAATGTCAACACAATCAATCGTTTCTAATTTTCGTGCCAAGCGTCGCTTCATGCAAATTATTTAAAAATAGCAAATTGTGCAATAATTAAGTGTCGAAAAAACAGCGGGAAATGGAATTTAAATAAAGGAGACATATCCTACAACCGGTAAGTCGAAACTATTACATTTTGTGAATATTAGAAACAAAAATAAAAATGTTGATGTGTCAAAAACATTAATCAAAAGTCTAAAATGTGTAAATTCGCTCAGTCTGTCGATACAGCGAATCGGGTTTAAGACGGTGATGTGTCTTTCCCTAGTGCAGTGGTGTTTTCTTTTTAGTTCACAAATAAAGAGCTTTGTAGCTGATTGGAGTACTTTGCCTCTGTGTTCGAGGCGAATTACATGTGATCTATACTGAACAAAGTATTATTCTATTCTATTCTGGTCCAAAGCTGCTGGGTCGCATTTTACAGCACCAGCCAGTTACATTGGCTTAATATTGTTAAAAATATTTTAAAATAACATTTCATATCTAGTACCATTGTCGTCAAATAACGTTAATTTTCACATTGATAATATCCTTACACGGCGCTCTATATTTTTCGATGTGATGGACTTCGATCGTAAATGGTCATCAATCAATTGGATGTGGTCGATTGATGCGGGTGAATATGTCTTTAGAGTTCACAGTACGAGCTAGTTGAGCGATGGCGGGCGAGCAATTTCCGTTTCATTGTACGTGTGAAGCTCTCACCTTAGATGTTCTTGCGAACATATTATGCCTTATGACGATTCAATCCGATTTGGGTCAAAAATGAATTGTACTTTTGTGGAAAAAAATTAGCGTTTATTCTTTCATGTAGTGAAAACGCACTCTGTTAAATATGCAGTTGATGAAAACGTAACTTGAAGCACAGCAAAGCGTTATTATATCATGATTTTCTTATATTTACTAAATGAATTCAACATCGAGTTTCATCCATCCTCCTTGCATTTGCCATAGTTGCCACGTTTGAAAACCGCATTTTAATTCTTTTTTTTGTTAGGAAGACGTTGCTGACCATCTCTCATTCTACACATTGAGAATGAAAACATGGGCTACTGTCTTAAGTCAATTCACTTAAAATACTTGTTTTAGTTTATTTTATAGAATAAGGGTGACAAAAGAGATGGTATCTAAAAGGGTGCTGTGGTCCATAGACATCCAAAAATGTAGATATTTTTACCCTCGACCAAAAATCAAAATACAGATGCGTTATAACTTCTGAGGACTAAGATGGAATGCCTCGTTCCAGTAGGCAATTAAGTCCACCCACTGCTACCTTAGTTGTATTACAATAAACAGTAAAATGTATAAATATTTTTGCAATATATTTTATTTTCTTTAAATGTTATTACAGCTATAGAAGCTTTTGCAAGTCACTTTTTTCTGCTGAAGAGTCCATCTGAGCCGGAAACATATCTTATCTATATCTATTCTCAAGCAGAAATCATGCTATCCCTTCTGAAGGAAACACAATATAAGATTTGTTTTTTAATGACGTTAGTTCACAGCCGTGCTAGCATCCGGTAGGTATCGTTTTAGTCAAGCTATCAACAAATTCTATACTTGTATTTTTTTATAGAATTAGGATGACAAACGAGTACACGGTCCACCTGGTGGTAAGTGGATGATGTGGTTCATTGACATCTTCAACTTTTATCGATTATGAATAAAAATGCAGATGCGTTGTCACCCCTGAGGACTAAGATGGAATACCACGTTTCCAGTAAAAAGAGTCTCCGGTTCTCTATATTCACCGTACGAAACACAGCAGCGTTAAGCTGGTATTCTGTGGCCCAAAACAACTCATATACGTAATAAAATATGTTAGTTTAGTGCTATAAAATAAAATCACAAAGTCTGAACCCGCTATGGTCGATATAGTAATACATTTTATATTTACACTAGCTTGCCGGGCAGACGTTGTTCTGCCGTTTTCGACGACCCTTTGTCGTGTCCTATTAAAAATCCTTAAATTAGCAAAAAAATTGTGGGTCACTCATGGGCAAAAAACTATCCTATCTCTCAAGTTGGACCAAACTGCACACGGTGTGAAATTTTTATTAAAATCTGTTGAGTAGCTTAGGAGTCCATCGCGGACAAACAACGTGACACGTAATTTATATATATTAAGATTATTAAAAGTCCGAAGTGAATTCTATTCATTCATTCATTCTATTCGTCTACTAAAAAGAACAGACAACGTAATATCTGCAATATCTGCTAAAGTTGTTTATTCCGTTGCTACGAACAAAATCCTAGCTCTCTCATACTATAGTGGTAGTTACGGAGATTGAAGTCATTCCGCCATCCCGAGGGAATCCTCAGACAATTGAATCACGTGCCGAATTGTTATTATTACACCTGTATCGAGTGGATAGTTATGGTAATGGACTTTATTGCGAGCAACCTGCCATTTCAATATAAGAACTTCATTGAAGATTCTTATAACTACTTCAGAGATTCGATACTAGTTCAATATTACTGCTACTGTTACTGTTATTTTACATGGTAGTGCACGTTTTAGCTATATATAGTTATAGCACGAATAGGTCGGCTCGACCGGGGCATGACTGTGTGGACTGTATACTCGTTTGTCACCCTATCGTATAAAAAAAGAGTTATTACCTTCATAGAATTATGTTTAGTAGTTTTACTAGAATTAACCGATAATAATATATTTCTTTTTTAAGTAATCGGTCACGCAATGCTCTTGAGCAGCGTGTCGGAATAGTTGCTCCATGACTCTCTCAGATACGAGACTAGACACATGTTTTTACGTCCCCTTAGCTCACCGCCGCTTAATTGCTTGTTTGTCGGTATTCTACAGATTGTACTTTAGAGAGTGTGCCCATGAGCTTCATAAGCTCATATCGCCATCTTCATTCTCCTATCGGAAAAGAGGAATCTTGTTTACGTGGCACGTGGGACTGTGCCCAACAGTGAGACGTATACAAGCTGTAACTTTACCTTACTTTACGGTTTTATACTCTTTAATAAACATTTTAAGTAGTCAAACGTGAACTAAACTTCTCTTGAGTTTCTACAGAAATTTTATACTATTTAATAAACATTTTAAGTAGTCAGACGTGAATTAAACTTCTCTTGAATTTCTACTCTAAAGACGATAGCATTCCAATCGACTAAATTCCGTTTCGCTCCCGTTTCAAATAAGCTTGGTTCACTCTATCGGCTATCTCTCGTCCTAGAAGCGACTTGCCCAATAAAAACACAGATTTGCGTATTGTATACATGAATACATTGGAGACCAAATGCTCTGGAAAATTCCTTGCGCAGATCTCACGATAGCATTCTCAGGCTGTGTCGGAGTGCGGTTGCCGCGTTCTTAAGGTGTAACTAGTGATAAACTCTCAGCGATAGATTAAATATATCATAAAAACGTATGTTATTAGTACATAGGGATTGAAAATTGCCTTATAATATCGTTACGATAATTCATTTGGGTTTTCACTTTCATTCACGAGCACACATTCCACCTGATGGTAAGTGAATGCGGTGGCCCATAGACATCTACATTTATCCTCGCTTAAGAATCAAAACGCAAATGCGTTATCACCCCTGAGGACAAAGATGGAATGCCTCGTTTCCAGTACAAAAGAGTCTCCGGATCTCTACACTCACCATACGAAACACAGCAGTATTAAGCTGCTATTTTGCGCTGGTATTCTGTGAGAACGTGGTCCTTTACCGGTCCCGACCCATTTGTGCTACAACCATAGTATATAGTCGCAGCGTGGCCTCTACCACATAATGAAATATATAGTATATTTAAAGTGGGCATACTATACATAAATATTAATATATATATATATATATATATATATATATATATATATAGTAATAATAGTTCGAAAATACTAATATTTTTCAGGTTTAAGTCTTTACGTCTCTGTAGTTTACACACAACAATAACATTAACGGATGGAATACCAACTGAAAGCTTAACTTCACGCTATTAAAGTTTAGTATATAACTAGCTCCGTATGAACCACACGGTGGGTTGGCCGCTCTCCGGACTCAAAACCTCGCCTTGCAGGAGGTCTTCCCTTTTTCTTTAATAAAAATAGAATTAGATACAGAAATGTATTAACTGTGTGATGTATTTTTTACAAGTGTGACGGTCACTCCACGAAATCAAAAAAGGAAGATTTTAATTAACCCGTGTATCGGTAAAATGGAGTTGGAGGACTAACGATTCTCACTTGGGTTTCGGTTTAAGTTTTTACTATTATCAGAACCGCTAAAACCGCTTGTTTATTTATTTATGTACTTTAGTTTTGGTTTTATCAGAATAAAGCCAACAGCATACGTACTTTTCTTATTACTGAGAGGGTAATCTTGTAGGGAACGCACTTTTTGGTGCACATTCTCTATTTTTTTGTTACTTTTATTAATAGTTACATAATAATATCGGCGATGTCTGATGCATTTAATGTTTGTATTTGATAAACGCTTGCACTTTATGACTTGCACCGTTGTTGCACATTTAGCTTTCCTATCACAAACCGCATTAAGTCGCTGTGTCAATCCAGCTGTCCAAACGTAAGTTCACTCCGTACTAAACTGACTTACCTTACTTATTCACCACTTACAATGCGCTTGAGATACTTTATAAAATCTATGTTTTGCTTTTAAGCCGTGGTAGCTTAGTACAAAATCCATTCATTATAGTTTATAAAGGTCTACTGCTGAACCTAGGACTCTCCCATATTTACAGATTGTTTTATAGGGAGGATTTTGCCATAGTTGCCACGCTTGCCAGGCGGGTTGGCAAACGCAGCTTTTTATTACTTTGTGGAGTTGTTATCAGGACGATGCTGCTGCTCATCCTTTTTGAGTTTCCCTCTGTCGCCTCTTACAACAAAATGCTCGCTGCAAATTTTACAGCAACCAGGTTTCTATCACCGCCCGCACCAATAATATTAGATACCGATTGCAATTTCTAGTGCTGATTTATCACGTGCTCGGTTAATGAAAAAAACATCGTGAGGAAACCTGCATGTCTAATATGTACGTGTGAGTTATTTAGAAATCTGAAAAATTATAAAAACTGTAGTAACTCTACTTTTACTCCTGTATATTTTTTATAGGATAGGGTAATAAACGAGCACACAGTCCACCTGATGGTAAGTGGTTACTGTGGGCCATAGACACCTACATCTATCCTCAATTACGAATTGAAATGCAGATGCGTTGTCACCCGTGAGGACTAGATGGAATGCCTTGTTTCCAGTAAAAAGGGTCTCCGGTTCTCTACACTCACCATACGAAACGCAGCAGCATTAAGTTTTTTAATTACTATTTTATGCTGGTATTCCGTGAGAGCGTTGTCCTTCCCCGATCGAGCCGACCCATTCGTGCTACAACTATACTAATATAACTGCAGCATTTCTCTACCGTGCATTATTATTAAATAGGTAAAGCAAAAATTATGCCAATTATATATATATATATATATATATATATATATATATATATATATATTGCCTACGAATAAAAAAATGTTGTTTAATATCTAGGTACCTATTCCTGTCCCTAGGAAGTAGTGCACCCACTGTTATGTTTTTTAAAGATGCCAGACCCAGTTTATACAATATGTAACGTAATTAACGCACACCCTCAGACACTCCAATTAGTATATTATGTTATAATCATAATACATACACTGAATTTTTAGTTAAACATTTTTATGCACTGATTATTTGTCAAATTAGTTATACTAATTCTGGAAGAATGTTGTGGTCACAGTACAAATCCACGAACGCAAAGACTTTAACGCGCTTGAAATAAAGTTCATTTTTTTTATTGAATGACAGAATTAGTATCTAATAATACAAATAAAACTGCACTCTTAAAAGTCTTATTGCCTTAAGTTACGGTCCATTTCAGTTTGTTTTCACATTTAGTGTGACTGTAATTTACGTAGTTTTAATAATTTTTGGGATAAAAAATTACCTATATTAAAAATGATAGGAATCGATTCAGTAAGCGATTCTGAGAAAACTACTTTCTCAAAGTGCGTTAATTATGTTACATGTTATATAGCCTGTATAATTACAGACTGTGATGACCTATGGTGATTTCATATAATACTTCAGGGGTAATAACGCATGGTTAGCCACTTATCATCAAATGGACTGTAAGCTCGTTTGTCGTTTAAAAAAGTTATTATATGATGAAAAAATCATGGTGTTGACCCTTTAAGTTTAATATTTGTTCGCCCGCTCAGCGCTCTTTACTTGAACGCGTTAGCGTCTTCTGTATTTTATACGGTAGGAGGCGCCTGAATCTACTTCACCGAGCAGCTGTTCAAACCGCGACTCCGATTCGAACAAATATTTGAATATCGGTGCGTTCACCTGAGCTCTACTTCTAGACCTTTAAGTAATATAAGTTGTGAATACAACTTCAGATTAAGCTTTTTTTCTTTCGATATATATTTGTTTCGTTTGTATGTTTATAATAAAGAAATATTTTTAATTATAAAAACGTTACCCCAAAAGTACCAGTCCATGAGAATGTCATCACTTGGGTGTCACAAGAAGTGAAAGAGTGAAAAAACCAGGATGTGAGCAGCAGCGTCTACCTTATAACAACTAAAAATAAAAATAAACTGCGGTTGCTACCTGCAGGGCACTATGGAACCAATGTGGCGATCTATAGGGGAGATCTATTCGGTGTCGCACTGGGATTTTTCCCTGAATAGTAGAGGCAGTTCCATGCATAATTTGCACAAGGACATTCAAGTCAAACAATCAGACCTGAAACAATTATTAGTAGGTCATAAAAATAAATGTCTCGTGCGCGATGCGAACCCACGACCCACAGCGCCGCAATTAAATGCTAAGCTAATGCGCCTTGCAGCCGTCAGATAGGTTTCCTATTCATTTTTAGTATAAAATAAACCAGAATATTCATTCGAAGCATAATAACGACATATATTTACCAGTTACCCCAATAAACTATTTTCACTATTTACGCGAATAACATATTGCACACTTTGAAGACGTAGCGAAAGAGGTGGGCCATTACTGTCGACAATTCTAGCCCGCTCTCATTAAATTCGGTATATTATTCTTAAACCACACTAATACGTGAAGCAAAGCACATTATTGATAGGAAACACTGATGAATAAAACTGATGCTTTACAATTTTTTGAGTTAATACTTATCCTATACCTTAAACGAGCAATTCTTATATATATATATATATATGTATATATATATATATATACATACAAGAAATTGGAATTTCGGAAACGGATTCAACGATTTTCATGAAATTTAGTACGCAGGAGGTTTCGGGGGCAATAAATCGATCTAGCTAGGACTCATTTTTCGAAAATGTCGTTTTATCCATGTTTTTAGGATATGAAAACTGCTACAATATCATTAGAATAAGAAAGTAAATTTTGCCGATGCCTAAAAAGGTTATAACAGCTCAAATGAGATATCGGGTGGTGCTGGAATCATAGAACGCCGGTTCGAGTACTAATGTCCTCCGGGCTGACTCTGTTTTCCTTTTTTTCTTTCTTTCATGAGAAAATATATTATTTGGAGCCCTTTTTTTAGTATATTTTTTTAAACACGAAAAATATTGATCGAGAAGATTGAAAAATTTTATTCATATTTCATCAGTTTGTAATTTGTATTTAAATATAATTTACAAAAAACACGATATCCAAAAAAAAAAATACCGGTCATCCAGGTACTTTTTTATAAAGAGTCCAGTGGAACATTTTTTATCTTCACCTTCCGATAGTCTGTGGTAAAAAATTGTATGTTTTCAGAATAACTAGAGACTACCTTATATTTACACCAATAGTAGATATTGAATAAAAATAATTTTATGGGGTCTATGGCGTTTTATTTCATTATTTTAATTCCAGACGATTCACGATAGAGGGGGTGCGCCTGTCCCGATAAAATTCGTAAAAGTTGTATTCAAAGTCTGGTATTCGTGTACGTACGTGAGTAGTGAGTACGTGAGTATGAAACGACTTTTGTAATTATTTTTTACTATCTTCAAAATCATGCAACGATGGTTTCTTTTAACATCATCATTGTCCACATTCTCATTTTTTCATTTGCACTCATTTACAGTTTCATTCAAAGTATCGAAGCAATTAAAGTAAAACATTTACTATGGAAATTTCCCGGCGCACTATCATGTAGAACAGCTGTCTACGTCAGATAGGCGTCGTCTATACAGCAAAGAGGTCTATCCGACAGTTGCTCGTAAAAAAGCGGGCACCGTTATGAATGAAATTACACTGGAATACAAACAGAAAATGTTTCGTATCGCTGTAAAGCGATGGCTCATTCATATTGTACGCCTACGCGTTGCTCACAGAGTATATAAAAGCAGCGAAACTAATTTATGTGGAGTTTTATCTTTCGCGCTTGCTATATATTTTCACTAAGAATTTTTACTCAATAAAAATGTATAATGAAAGAATATTATATTTTTCTATGTGATTGCGATCATCATGATCATCATGATGATGATGATCATCATCATTGCGATGATTCAAGAGTCCACAGCTAAATATATAATAATAATATCCTCCAGACTGAATTTTGGTCACGGCGGCCAACCTCAACGGAGACTAGCCATCGGCGCAGGACACGATTATAGTGTCCAAGTTTATGCGCAAGCATAGGTGTACTCTCTATTCCTTCACACTCATAATCCAATGGAAAGGTAAACCGATACGACCGGAGAGAGATCAGGTGCAGGACCAACTTCCTGACTCCGGGCTTACTGAGAATTTCATGACTGAAAAACTCTATAATTGATTTTTTGGCTCGACCCGGGTTCGAACCCAGGATCAGCAGTCGCACTACTGCAACCAATAGACCAACGAGGCAGTCAAAGAACAAACAAAAAAACAGCTGAATATACTCCCCTCATAAAGATTACTTCATCGGGGTGATGCGTCATAGTTTCCACGTTTGACAGTCCGGTCGCCTACCGCAGTTTTTATTTAATTATTTTGAGTCGTTATCGGGAAAATGTTGCTGCCCATTTCCCGTTTCATTTTCTTCTGTCGCTTCTTACGACTCCCATGGGATGGTGGTGTAGTGGATTTTCCAACCACATAAATACCACTGCTAAATACCACATTATAATGCTGCAGTTATGCATGATGAAATGTAACTTCAACACGTAATTAATTTTAGCTCGTTCGTATCCGAGTCTATCAGAATATCTTTAACATTCATTAGTTGTTATAAGTAAAGAAATATCCTCTGAAGCTTTATTGCACTTGTCATCGGCTTTATTTCAAAAAATAAATAAATATAACTCTTTCAGTTTTTTTAAATGTCCCATATGCTTAAAGAGAATACTAGAAACCCTATAAAAAAGTTAAGTTATTGAATAAAACTAAATTTACGGATTATATCGCGTTTATTTAACTGATTTTACTAATTTTTAATTCCCGACGTTTCGGGTGCTTTACAGCAACCATGGTCATGGGGGGACTGTCAGACTGTCGGACGGTCAGTCCCCCCCCCCGACCATGTTGCGTAAAGCACCAAACGTCGGAATAAAAAAGTAAAATCAGTTAAATAAACGTTATAGAATCCTAAATTTAGTTTTACATTAGTTTCATTATCAAATAAGTTATGTACAGCCTATATATCCCCTCATTTCTTATCCTTTCCTCACATTTTTCTTTCACCGCGAGCACGTGGTAAATCAGCACTTAAAATTGCAATTAACAATTTCATTGGTGCCGCCGGGGATCGAACCCGGGTTACTCGCGTTCTGTTATATTTACAGCGAGCGTTAACCATATGAGCTACCACGGCTCTAGAAACCATTAACTCATTAAATATGCTTGAGTTAAGGGGCTCGCCACAGTAGTCAAATGACCGATTCAAAACCGCGACACCCTACCATTAATTTATTGTCGCTTCATATATGTTCATAATAGCTTCTTAATATTACTTTTTAATACATCATACATATAGCTTCTATATTATAGAGAGCCGTGGTAGCTCGGATGGTTAGCGCTCGCAGTAAATTTCACAGTACGCGAACATATAACGTAACATAACATAAACACTCACGCCTATCACCCAGAGGGGTAGGCAGAGACTACAGACTTCCATTTAGCACGATCCTGACATACCTCTCTCGCCTCTTCCACATCCATATACCTACGCATACATGCTCGTCGGTTAAGGTTACTCTTAATTTGGCCCATTTTTAGTATATCGCCAATTTGGTCGACAAACTTCCGCCTACGACGTCCCTTTCCGACTCTTCCATTCACTTCTGCAACAGATATTTGCTTTGTCAGTCTTTTCGCATTCATTCTTTCTACATGACCAAACCACCGAAGCATTCCTTTTTTAATCCTGGTCACTGCATCATCTTACAACCCACACTCTTCTTTTATCACACAGTTTCTCACCCTGTCACTCAGATTCAGCCCTAACATACTCCTTAGCGACCGCATTTCTACCGCATTTATTCTACTCTCGTGCTTCTTCTGCCACACCCAACTTTCACTACCATATGTTAAAGTTCTTTACGTGGTAGAGCCATGCTGCAGTTATATTAGTAGTATAGTTGTAGCACGAATGGGTCGGCTCGACCGGGGAAGGACCACGCTCTCACAGAATACCAGCGTGAAATAGCAGCTTAATGCTGCTGTATTTCGTATGGTGAGTGCAGAGAACCGGAGACCCTTTTTACTGGAAACGAGGCATTCCATCTTAGTCCTCACGGGTGACAACGCATCTGCATTTTGATTCGTAATCGAGGATAGATGTAGATGTCTATGGGCCACAGCAACCACTTACCATCAGGTGGACTGTGTGCTCGTTTGTCACCCTATCCTATTAAAAAACAAAGTAGGGACTAATACAGCATTGTGAATTGCCATACGTGCCTTTTTTGACACATTCTGACTTTTCACAATAGAATGTAGAGCCCCATTTACTTTATTTCCTGCATTCACTCGTCGTTCAATATCCTTATCATATCTCCCATCCCTGCTGAATACACATCCCAAATATAGGAACTCATCCACTTGCTCAATTAACTCTCCTTCTATTCTTATTTCACATACCGTTTTGCTTTCTTCTCTTTCAAAAACCATCACTTTCGTCTTACTTGCGTTCACTTTCATTCCCCTTTCTTTTAATGAATGACCTGTTCATTAATGTAACCATCATTTGCAACTTGGCCGCCGACGACACAAGTATGACTTGATCATCGGCGTAGAAAAGGCATTTGATGTTTAACTCAAACATTCTTAACCCGCATTCTTCAACTTTCAAATTTTCCAAACAACTGTCCATAAATAGGCTGAACAGCCACGGGGAAGCTACACAGCCCTGTTTGACACCTTTATGGATGCCATACCAGTCCGAGTAGACCCCGTTGATTCTAACACAAGCACTCGAGTCCCTATACAGAGACTTTAATGCCTGTATTAAACCAGCGCTCAACCTAAATGCGTTTAGCGTTTGCCATAACACATCCCTGTCCACTCTGTCATAAGCCTTTTCCAAGTGCATGAACGCACAAAAAACTTTTTGGTTTTTCGCCAAAAACTTCTCCGCGATCATGCGCATGGAAAAGACTTGATCTGTACACCCCATTCCCTTTCTAAATCCCGCTTGCACATCCCAAATTTTTTCATCAGTTTCTTTCATAACTCTTTCATTTAGTACCTTAGCATACAGTTTTCCCACAATGCTAAGAAGGCTGATACCACGGTAGTTTTTACAGTCCTGCTGTGACCCTTTTCTCTTATATATTGGGCCTATCACGGCTTTGCACCAGTCTCCCGGTACCCGCCTTAGGTCCCAACATAAATTAAACAAGGTGTACAGCAGGCCTGCCACCACGTCCCCTCCAGCCCTTAGCATTTCGAGTGAAACTCTATCATATCCGGCTCCCTTACCTACTTACATGCTTTTCATTGCTTTCCTTATTTCATCTATACTTATCTCCCTATCTCTTTCATTTTCTTTAGGAATTTCTATTTCATTTAGTTCACACGTCTCCTCACTCATAAATACGCTTTCAAAATATTCCTTCCATCTGTTTAGACTCAACACTTCATCATTCAGAATGCAGCCATTCTCGTCTCGTATCGCATTCAATCTAGGCCGGTTTGAATGTCCCCTGGTAATTGTTACGAGTTTCCAGAACATTTTAATATTTGCCTGGAAGTTATTCGATATTCTTCTATCATTCTTATCCGTTCTTTCTTGCTTTTTCCTTTCAACTAATTCTTTTACTCTCTTATTTAGACGTTTAAACTCTGCCTTTTTCCTTTCAATCTTATCATTCTTACCGCCAGAATTACCAGCTTTGGTCCTGCTAGTAAATCTAGCCATGCTCTCTTCTTTGCTTCAACTTCCATACGTACCTCATCATCCCACCATAACGTATTGTCTTTCCTTTCATTCGTTCTCTTACTAACACCACATACTTCGGTAGCTGCATCCACTAAACCTTTCTTAACATTATGCCACACATTCTCCAAGTCTAACTCATTCACACACAACTCATCCAAATCATTTATATTTTCTCTCAGTCTACATTTGTACTTGTCTTTCACATCTTCATCTTGTAACCTCTCATTTCTTATACGCTGTAACGCAGTGGTAGACACAGATATCCGATGCCGCTAACGTCTAAATAAACCCTTAATTCGGCATAAGACCAAGTACTGGCCCGTCTCTACGTTAGACCCCCGGTAAACCCTTGTATCCACCACTGCGCTCCTCATTCGTTCATCCATAGTTATGAAATCTATCATGCTTCTATCATCATCTCTTTCCCAAGTATACATGTGAATCTTCTTATGACGAAAGAAAGTGTTCGTCACAAAAAGATTCCTTTTCACACATACGGTGAGGAGGCTTTCACCATTCTCATTAATACTTTCATCACCAAACGTTCCCAGTATCCTTTCATAGCCAAGCCTCCTCACCCCAACCCTTCCATTAAAATCTCCTAACATAACAATATTTTCATTTTCCTTACATTTCATTAACACCATCCTTACCATCTCCCAAAACTGCTCTCGGATATAAGTGGGCTTAGACATGTCTGGGTCGTAGACCCCTAGAACAAACAACTTCTTTAGGCCCACTTTTATTCGTATCCATAGCAGTCTCGGGCTTACACATTCATACTCTTTCACACATTGACCCATTCTTTCTGAAAGGATGATACCGACTCCCTGGCATGCTCGCTCGGTCTCGTCTACACCGGACCATATATGCCATGTGTAGTGACATCCTTTCCCTTCCACTTCATCTCATTTACACATAATACATCTATTCCTATCATATCGCATACTTCATCCATCTTATCATTCATTGCTCCACGTACATTCAGCGTAGCTAGGCGGGCCTCCGCAATCCTCTTTTCACCCATCCGCGAACACACCGGCTTCAATCCCCGCCGGCACTGATAAAATTGTTAATTGCAATTTTAATGTTGATTTACCACGTGTTTGGCGGTGAAGGAAAACATCGTAAGGAAATCTGCATGTCTGAGAAATAACAAAAAAATTGAAAACATGTGAAGTTGGCCCACACGCATTGGGGCAGCATCTCAGAAATGAGGGGAGGCCTGTGCCCAGCAGTGGGAGGTATATAGGCTGTAACTTTAACGTTTTAACTTTAACATATATCTTCTTCACTGCATGATTTTCCGTTATTATCATAAGTACCTGGATGACCGAGCTTTGCTCGGTTTTTTTTAAATTACATTTAGATACAAATTACGTACTGATGAAAAATAAATAATATCTTTTTATCTTAAGGACATAGTAGAAAAAACTGAACTGGTTATTTGAATAAAAAATCATGAGTGCAATTAGTTTAATTAAAATTTTCGTATTTTTAAAAAATACTAAAAAAAAGGGCTCCAAACAATAGATTTTCTCACAAAAGAAGGGAACTTGAAAAAAAAAAGAAAAAAAGTCGGACCGAAGACAGAACGCGAACCAAGGCATTACGATTTAGCGACCGCTCGATATCCACTTAAGTTATTACGGTCATTAACACAGTGTCAAAATTTACCTTCTTATATTGTAGCAGTTTTTTTAATCATTTTTTTCTTGTAAACAACACGTTAAGTATCTCCATTAATCAAACTAGAAATGTTTTCATTAATATGGGATTAGAAACATCGGCACTGTATTTGTGGCTACGCGGGCTCCGCCCACTCCTCCGTTCTATTATGTATGTATTATAGTATTCTATGGGCCAAAATCAGTTTTGGATTTTTCTTTTGAAAAATTAGTAGTAGCAGCCCGAAACCAGGTAATTTGCATTTGCACATTTTTACGATTATTTTGTAATTTTAAATATTTGTTATTGCAATTACTTACGCGGGAAATGCACAAAAATGTGAAACGCCTACATTCCTGGCCATTGCTATTTTGATGTTGATATTTTTAAGAAACCGATCCTTATGTTGTTTAACAGATTGATCGAGAAATGTGTTTCTTTCTTGAAGATATTTTTATTTTCTCTTTTCACTGACAGACGTCAGAAGTATATGTATAATTCGAATGGATAGAAACATGATAGACACTTTCAAATGTCATATCTCTTTATGTTCGATCGAATAACATGCCCTACTTTTCTCTAGAACAGAATGAGTATTGATTTATTTATACCCTCATTTTTCCGCTCTGTTATTAGCGTCTCCATGATATTTAGGCGGCCGATCATCAAAGCACTCGCAACTATTAAAGACAAAACCGACATAATAGTTCATTGACGCACGAATATGCAGTGTGTCGATTCTTTGACGTTCGGCTTTTGATTTTAACCTCAGGCGTTCACAATGAGTCGAGACCTATTGATGTCAGAAATAGATGAACGATGTCGAGATGAAACAGGAGCAGAACGAAGCGTGCCTGACTACAGCGGGTTAATTTATCGAGTGCTCGATTACAGGGTATCGATCCGGCTCGAAGGACCGAAATAGCCCCCACAATTAAAGTGATGTGGCTCTATTTTTGCAGCGACACTAACCAGACGTCTGTGCTGTGTTGCAAGTTATGAGACGTAGCGACCTAGATTACTGCAAGGGCACGTGAATTAGTTCTAAGAGCTTTGTTTTTATTAATTGGGATATCAGCAACAGACGTATTTTTTTATTATATTGAGTTGTTATGATGAACAGTTGAAAGTGTTAAGTAGTAAGAGTTATTAAGGAGATAAGTTATTATTATGAAGATTTTGCTGCTCATCTCCTGTATCAATTTCTTTCCGTTGCTTCGTACAACTCCCTCAGTATGATATGGGGTAGCAAAATCTTATGGTGTCACTACTATGGTTGTGTAGTAGGCCCATTGCTACGTGTACATTCTTATATTTTGTGTACTAATCGCGAATAAACAAAGACAAACCATGTAAGAATATCCACTAGCCCATATCGTAGTAACTACGGCAAAACTATCAGGTAATCTGTGGTGGAGGCTTATGTTGAGCAATGGACTTTTAAAACGGTAACGGTATGAACTTACATTATGTTTATACAATATACGAAAGATTAATGAAGCGGAGATTGGTTCTGAACGCGTCAGTAGCCCGATGTTTTTAATAAAATTGAATTATGAAAGAAAATCACTGATCACTTGATGTTATGTGGCTACCTTAGCCCGTAGAAAGATTTTAACCTAAAGTTAGAGCCATGCTGTAGTTATATTAGTAATATAATTGTAGCACGAATGGGGTCAGCTCGACCGGGGAAGGACTGAGCTCTCACAGAATACCAGCGTAAAATAGCAGCTTAATACTGCTGTGTTTCGTATGGTGAGTGTAGAGATCCGGAGCCCCGTTTTTACTAGAAACGAGGCATTCCTTTTTAATCCTCACCGGTGACAACGCATCTGCATTTTCATTTCATAATATTTTTATTAAGTTTATCTATGATGGTTAGTCTGATAGCAGTGCTGGTAATTCTTTTCTGTAAAATAAACTATTTGCCAAAATAAGAATTTAATATTTGACGTTACATTAATGCTGAATAGCTCCGTCCCACTTATATTTAGGGCGGCGCGGCGGACAGTTTCCAATTTATAATTAAAGTACCGTCTTCTAAGACTCTCCTAATGCGATTATTTCGTAATATAGTTTCAGAGTAATTTTATATAGAATATCTATTAAACTATATTTACCCTGTAATGGCGGTATATATAAAATACACTAAGCCATATCATACCGTGGGTGTCGTAAGAGGCGACAAAGGGAAACAAATAAGGAGATGGGCAACAGCATCTTCCTGACAACGACTAAAAATAAATAAACTTCGATGGCCCACCCGCTTGCCAAGCGTGGTAACCTTTTCAAATATCCTCCCTGTGAGGCGATCTATGGGGGAGGCCTATATTCGGCAGTGGACTCTAATAGGATGTGAGGGTAAGGGTATCATTTATCACTTTGAAATAATTCACGCAGCATATGAGAGAATATATTTTGACGTGAAAACTTCGATAGGCATGATGGGCACTTTTGGGACGTGGAAAAAGCAGTGAACTGCACTGTAACCTTCACGCTCAGATACGTATATACAAAAATATTGTTTACAAGTTTGTAAAGATATTAAGTTTTCACCGACGTGCAGTCAGTACTTTCTGTAAAGTAAAGCTGTATATTTCAATAAGCTTTCAATAATTGTAAGTAGTTAAACAACTGGAATTTACTTCTATCTTCTGCTTTCAATATAATATTACTCTCAACTCTTGGTCATTGTCTGTATCTAGTTGTGACTTATACTCAATAATGGTTATGTTATTTGTATTCCTACTATAAAAATGAATGGGAATTACCCATCTCAACGTAAAATATCACAACACTACGGAATGAGCTGCTTAAAAAGTAAGGTTCACGGTTAAAATTTACCGTGTTACTGGAATCGAGGCATTCCATCTTAATTCTCAGGTATGACAACGCATCTGCGTTTTGAATCTTAAACCAGGTTAAATGTAAGATGTCTATGTGGTAGACTGTGTGCTCATTACAAGGTGACAAACCTTTATTCTATAAAAAAAACAGCATTAAATTATTAAAAAAATAAAATAAAATCACATGACATTCAGTGACATTTCATTTCATACACTTTTATATTAGTGATAACGATTGTAGAATGTAAATATGTATAACTACGCAATAGTATAATAAGTCTATATGTAAACATTTAAAATGATCCAAAAGTAATGATAATCGGTTACTTCAGGTCCGCATAAAAATCCAAAAAAAAATATTTTTGCTTGCTTATATACTCACTACGTCAGCCTAAAAAAAATCATATAAATAGATCACGATGTCCGGGAGATACATTCATTTGAATACGAACTGTCAAAGAGATAACATCAACATGGAGAAAAACGAAATTAGAGCTGTCATCAAGTACCTCTGTATTAAAAAAAATGTCTTCAAAAGACATACACAGTGACTTAGTGGAAACATTGGGGGAGTCTGCTCCTTCATATTCTACAGTTGCACGCTGGGCCAAGGAGTTTAAACTGGGCAGAACATCCACTGAAGATGAACATCGCGAAGGACGCCCATCCACGTCCCTCACTGAAGACAACATGAAAAAAGTCGAAGATGTTGTGTTGGTAGATCGAAGAGTGACCGTGATCAGGCATGTAGCTGAGGTCACAGGGATCTCATATGGCAGCGTTCAAAGAATCCTTGCGAACGAGTTGCATATGAAAAAGGTCTCTGCGCGTTGGGTACCCAGAATGTTAACCGACGAGCAAAAGAAAAATCGAGTTGACATTTCGGGGGTCAATCTCGAAAAGTTCCAAGAAGATTACGGGAGGCCATTAAGGAAAAAAGACGCGGCAAACTGCGAGCTGGAGTGCTGTTTCACCAAGACAACGCACCGGCTCACAAAGCCGCAGTTGCGATGGCTGCCATTCAAGAAACGGGAATCGAACTGCTCGAACACCCTCTATCCCTCTACTACTACTACTCTATCCTCTACCCTATTCGCCAGATCTAGCTCCTAGTGACTTCTACCTGTTTCCTCGGCTCAAGGAACGCCTCCGAGGCAAGAAATTCGAAGACGATAGCGAAGTAATGGCCGCTGTTGAAGCGTTTTGGGAGGGTCAAGACAAAGAATTTTTTTCAAAGGGAATCCTGGGTATAAATTATTATTTTAACTTTAATTACCGTGTTTTATTTTCATTATCATAACTTTTGGATCACCCCTCGAATAATGTGACAGAACTTGCTTGTAATCGTTCGCTATATCTTGTGTATTGTGCCAATCTGCACGTGACAAATATTCGGTTGGCAGGGACGATGCCAAAGATCGATCAGCCGCACATCTCTTCCGGGTGCCCGCGTCAAGCGGATCGACTGGACTTATTTTTAGATAACAATGGCTTTTTACTGATGGCCGAAGGATTAGGTTTATGCGATTGTGTTGAGTAAATGTAGATAGTTACTCACGACCCGCTTAATTGTCTCCACTGTAGACCTTCTTAGCCTTAGCTTACGCTTTTTTTATTTAGAATAATGCTGGCAAATGAGTATACAGTCTGATGAGTGGGTGCTGAAGCTCATAGATATCTAGATTTATCTTCGGTTAAGAATCAAAATGCAAATACGTTGTCACCCTTGAGGACTAAGATGGAATGCCTCGATTCCAGTAAAAGTTGGTCTCCTGTTCTCTAATCTAACCATACGAAACAGAAGCATGCGGCTGCTATTTTATGCTGGTAATCTGTGTAAACGTGATCTGACCCCGGTCGAGGCGACCCGTTCATGATACAACCATAGTATGCATGACAAAACCACGTTGAAATACTTGTTTCTATTATCTTGAAATAACAATTCAAGACAACAGAACAGGATGGTGCTGATGCTCGTCTCTTGTGTTTAATTTTTTCTCTGTCGCCTCTCACCACGGGTTGGTATCGTATAGTGGATTCTCTTACGTCGCAACTACACGCTAAAACATAATAGGCGTTATTATCCGGCAGTCCTCGTTTCGTTTAAAACCGATCCCGAGAACTCGGCGATTGTTCATAGCAACCCACTCCATGTCAGAAGCAAGAGCACACTTGTAGCTACCGTCGCCTCTTGTAGCGATTGCTCTACGTGGAGTTATCTGATTTAAACCCCACGCTGTTCTGTATAAAAATGTGTGGGTGGGCAAAAGCATTTCTGAAATTAAGCCTACCTTTAATTTTACTATGGAATAATGCGAATGAGATACTATTTCCGCGTAGTAGAGGTGTTGGAATATCCACTACCCCATATCTTTCCGTGGGTTTCGTAAAGGACGACAGAGTGAATCTTAAACGGGATACAAGCGGCAGCATCTTCCTGATCATAACCCAAATTAATCATAACCAAAATAAATAATAAAAACAACATTTTTAATCTTACCACTTGTTAATCTAAGCTAATAGCAATTTGCGATCTTCCGCTGCATCATCAATTACCTTCAGGTGGGATAATAGTCAATTACTGGCATGACTAGTATCCAAGCTAATGAATACAAAAAGATGAATGTTACGTCAAACTTGTGCAAACCAAAACCTTACAGCGCCCAGCTAAGGTCATTTTGCATAATAAATATTTTATAATTATAGTTTACAATAATTTTAAATCGATTCTCTTTTATGTAGTAAGTAATCTCTCTAGTGCCGACACTACAAAGTGAACTACAGTATTTCCTCTCTGTCAAAGACCTATCCACGCGGATCTATGCGAATTAAACTAGGTTCGCGTATTGCATTTTTATACACGTGATAACATTGAAGTTAAATGTCGGTTTCGAATGAATTAAAAAGTATTTTACTGAAACAACTATATATTCGAATAAGAATTAATACTACGATACGAATGTAACCGACTTTTATTTCTACAGGCGATATAATGAAATTTTGGAAGGCTACCATTGTGACTTAACTATGATAGGTAGATATATATTCCCTCGCGGACTTTTTTGTAGGTAATATTGAGTACTTTGATCATGTAATACATAATTTTTATGCATCACCAATAGTTAGTATAGCGCTGAGAAGCGCTCGCCAAATAATGATTTTGTAGGCAAAGTTTTCTACTTTGAATTACATTATTGTAATTTTTAAGGTTCTAATTTTTTTATTTTTCCTCTTTATAATAACATATTATATTATTAATATATAGTACGGCCAACTAGCAGCGATACAAAAGGTCATTTACCTTAAAACGACTGTGAAGTTGACAATAGAACTAGAAATAAGACAATAAAACTAGAAATAAGGGTTGAAAAACTATATTGTTTACTTAAATATATAATCTTACTATCATAAAGTTACGCACCCCTACTATTCCTAACAACCTTGCATTGGTTTTGTTTACATTTGGTATCGCTTCTCGTTGGCCGTAGTACGGATAATTCAGCTCCGCGAGTAACTATAAGATCCCCATCTATAAGATGATGTTAGTAAAACATGGTGTCGATATAATAACATTGATGTATAATATGACAGCGCCTTCAATTTTATTAAATTTTATTCCAATTCTCCAGTGGTGGTGAGAATTGCCTCTACATGCTATATATATATATACATTTACTGTGAAAGGAATGTTAATATTGTATATCTGTCCAACATTAAATTCCAAGCGGAGTGATCGACGTTTCGACGTACATATATTACAGTAGTGAGTTCTTGCCGGAAATAACTCGGCAATATTGTATTTGCGCTCTGATGTTTCATTACTTTTTACGATTGTTTTGTGTTTTGTGAAAGGAATTATTTATGAAAGGAATTATTTACAAGGCAATTTATTTGCTGAAATCGTTACAAATATTTAGTATTAACACAATGTAGTATGTGACTAAATTATTAAATATAGAGTTACGAGTATACGAGTGTAATAAGAAAGTATCTGACGACGACGGTGTGGCGACCTGGTAAGTTATGCGGGAAGTCGATTTATGCAGGTGATTCATGACTGTGCTTTGTGGCATTCCTTTGGGAGGAGTGTGTTCAGCATTGGACGTGTGAAAAGCTGTAGTGATGATGATGATGATAATGAATGTATCTGACAAAACAACGGTTATTAAATACAAGTAAAATACTAACTTTTCTATATATTATTATAGGTCTATTATAGGTCTTAAGATGAACATGGACGAAACGAAGATCATGTTTAATGTCCATGTTACACCTATCCCCGTAGTTGTTGGGAGCACTAAGCTCGAAGTTGTTGACGAGTACGTTTACCTGGGACAATTAGTTCGACTAGGTAAGTCCAACTTCGACCGAGAGGTCAATCGACGGATTCAACTCGGCTGGGCAGCGTTCGGGAAATTACGACACATCTTCTCGTCAGGTATACCGCAAAACCTGAAAACTAAGTTGTACAACCAGTGCGTGTTGCCAGTGATGACCTACGGAACCGAGACGTGGTCCTTCACTGCTGGCCGTATGAGGACGCTCAAAGTCGCTCAGTGAGCTATGGAGAGGGCTATGCTCGGAGTTTCTCTGCGTGATAAACTTAGAAATGAGTATATCCGCAGTAGAACCAGAGTGACCGGCATAGCCCAACGGATTAGTAAGCTTAAGTGGCAATGGGCCGGCCATATAGCTCGAAGAACCGACAACCGTTGGGGAAAAAAGGTTCTCGAGTGGCAGCCTCCTACCGGTAGGCGAAGTGTAGGACGACCCCCCACTAGATGGAGTGACGACCTGGAAGACATGCAGGAAGTCGATGGATGCAGGTGGCTCAGGACCGTGCTTTGTGGTATACCTTGGCTTTTTATTTGACACTCAATTGACAGGTTACACTTATGTATTATATCTATTTTAAATTAAAAAATTACATTTCAAAGTAATTGGCGTTAACGTTAAAAATGATGTATTGGTATAGAGGTTATAGTGTACCTGTTGGCGACGCGCCTATAAAAATGTTTCAGAGTTTTAAATCAACCGATGACGTTGCTATGAAAAAAGGGGTAGTCACGAGCAACGACGCTCTGATAAGAGAATGCTTAGTTAAATCTTTAAGAAATGTCGAATTAATGATATGAAGGTCTTGGGTTCGACTCCCAGGCCGGACTAGTTTGTTTGTTTTCCTAAGTAATATCGCTTAATAAATTCGTAAGGAATTTAAGATATAAATTATGTTACCGGATTTGTTCCCCGGTTGAAATCATCTTTCAAATGATGTAAATTCATAGGAATATTAAAGTGAAGTTAAAGATCGGATTTGTTCCCCGGTCGAGATAATCACTCTGTGCATAGGCAGAATTAATGGATATTAATTGCATAAATGTTGTTTTGTATAAGTTTGATACGTTTTGTACGAAAACAAATGCCTATTTGTTATGATTGATTAATGAGAACATTCATTTATATTGTTATCTGATTAAAGATAGTTTCATACAGTTCGAAAATTGTATAAAGGCATTTAATTTGCCTAATGTGGTCAAAATTGGTGTATTTCATAATTTAATTTTTTCTGATAGCCGAGAGCCGTGCAAAGTTAGTTGTTCACATAGCGTGAGTACACAGAAGCACGCTGGCCACGCCCTTAGGAGGCCGAATATGTAAAAATTTAAAATGTTTGTAATTCAGTGATTTATGTAAAAATTACTTGTAAAATATTTCAGGTTAATTGTACGTGCTAAAAAGGTAAATTCTGTGTTATTTTCATGTGAAAATTCCTGTGTATAAGTGAAATAATGATAGTTTGTATAAGAAATTTAAAAGTGTTTTAAATAGTGAAATAAATAGAAAAAATGTAAATTAAACTATTGTATTGGTTAGCTTATGTATAAATTCAAGTGAGAAACATTGTTTTAACTTTCTGTGTTAAATATTTAAGAAATTTCGATTTCGAACTTGTGAGTAAAATAGGCAGTTTTCGTTTAATAAATAAAAGGTTTTTTATGATATGAAGATATGATGTATATCATGGTGTAGATATTGTTTTGTACTACCTATATTGATAAATTGTATTTGTATATGATTTGAATAAATAAAGATATTGAGTAAAACGTGAGGGAGTAATAGAACAAATTCATGTAATTGAGTTGCGCAAGCGCGCGAATGGCGCGGCTCACTTTCGCGTATAGCTCTGGGGTAGCTTAGTGAACGGGTTTTATTGCAATTCGTTCGGGAATCCTTCGGGGAAGTTCGGAAATAGTTCGGAAATAAATAAGAAAATCCGAGAAAAAGTTCAAGAAAAGTGAAAAACCAGCAGTATAGGGAAAAGTGATTACTCTCTCACGGAACGGTTTGAAGATAATTGCTGTTTCATTCCCAAGATCCTTTAAGTTATACAGTCCACATCGAAGAATTAAGGCGTCGGGACCGGGACGACTTCGGAAGACCCGTAATCCCCGTCTGAACCTACTTGCTGAAAAGGAAGAGGTTATCGCCCTAGTGTGTTACTCCGTTGCGGAGATCACATACGTTGTTCCCGAACCCAACGTAGGCGTGATAGGAGGCCGGATCGAGAGAAGCCTCGATTCCTGTTTCTTAGTACCCGATCCGCTAGGTCCTTTTCAATTGGTCCTTTTCAGGATCAAGAGGGACACCGACCTGGTCCTTTTCAATTGGTCCTTTGCGGCCGATTGAGAGGACGCCCGAACCTGAGTTCCTTTTCAGTACCTGTGCGAGTATATGTATTTATGGGTCTGTGTTGCCTGACGTAAATAAATAAATGAAATATATTCAAATCGCACTGCTATATGAATTGAGTACATTTTGTTGGGATCTAGCAGCAATTTTTCTTCCTCGTTGCTGTATCAAGTACGTAGAATCCGTAGATTACCTGTTAATAATTGAGTGGACCCCTCGCTCTAACCCGCACCCCGCGCTGCTAGATTGCAAACACGAATAATACATTGTAAAGGTGTGCGTACAGTGCGTAAAGGGCGGGAAATTTATTTCTTTATTTAATATTAGGGGTAACAACACATTCAGAATAAATAATGTATACAAAATTGTTTTATTTTAAGATACGCGTGTTTCATCACTTGCCTTACACGCTGTACGGTTTATTTGCAAAGGCTTTGGCAGTATAGCAAGAGTAATGGGTTTCCCGTTACAACTGAGTCACCAACCGTTTTGTCACTTTTAATTGTTACGTGTATTTAAATTGTAATATTATATATTTGTGGCAAATAAATACTTTACTTGTTACATGAAAAAAAGTAATTTATGGCCAAATACTCGAACGCTACTCAATTTTAGGATGACTTTAGGTCTCGTCATAGTAAAGACAGAATAGTAGGCTATCTTCAAGAAATGTACCGAACGCCGCTAACATGTGTGCGTGCCTGGCACGTGACAGTACGGACTCGTACGTACGAGCCACAGTACACGCATTACGACGCTTGCTAAGCCGGAAAGATCGGGCCGTGTCGGTAACGCCCACCGCCGCGCTCCGCAGTCACCGTGTTTGAGACTTTGTTGACTATTTATAAAATTTAGCTAGCACTCTTTTTTTCGTTTAATTTTTCTTTTTGTAAAATAAATTAATATATGCGTTTTTTTAAGTAAATTAAATTTTATTAATAGGTTATATTACTATATTTATACATAGATACATGAGGTATGTAAGTACATTAAATATCGTATCACTTTAGATGAAATTAATTTTAAACATTAAATCTGAGCTGACGCCAAGTGCTCAGTGTTAGTTTACTCGTATTTTAGTTATTTGGCATTTGTTGTAATGTAAAGCTGGATTTTTTTTACAAACATTGATTCTTTGAAAGGTAACCAAAGAAAAGATTAATAAATATGATGCATAGGCGCGTATCCGTATGTATTATGTTTGTAAATATTATAACTACTTATAAAACTAAATTTAGATAGCGATTTAGCTGTTAAACAAATAGACAGTGACAACCTTACAACAGTAGGCATTTAAGTATCGCGCGGCGCGGGAGGGATCCTACTATTCTGTTTTAACTATGGTCTTGTGGTGCCACAGTCACTTTGACTTAAACTGATAAAGCAGTATGAGACTTAACAGTGTCTTAAAATTGAGCATCGTTCGTGTATTTGAGTATTAGTCAATTACAGATATCCACGACTTACCTAGGTACATAGCACTACCGTTACAACCTCCCCATAGATTGCTTCATACCTGGGATATTTGCCATAGTTGCCACTCTTGGCAATCGGGTTGGCAACTGTAGTTTTCTTTCGTTATTAAGAAGATGCTGCTGTTCAGCTCCTAGTTCCCTCTGTCGCCTTTTACTCTTACGACACCCACGGGATGATATGGGATAGTGGATATTCTTACACCTCTACTACACGGTACAAAAATACGAAAACATTAAAATACTTTTTATGTATTGTAAAGATAATTAGATACCATCTTTGATTAAGAACAAAGATAGATATTAAATTTCACAAAATATTATTATAATTTCAGAAAATAGAATTTACCAATTAAAAGGATCGGTTTACGTTGCGTTGCAACCATACAATTATTTCATATTTTTTTAAGAATTTCATGTTTTTTTTTTGCGCGGAACCTTAATTCTTTTTCTAAAATAAAAGTAGCCTAAGTTACACCTTGTAACATTAGCCATCCGCCAGTGTAAGTTCCATGTAAATCGGCCCAGTTATTTCGTAGGTTTGCCAAAACAAACAGACAGACGGACAAAAATTAAGAAAAATTGTCATAAATTCCGTATATACTCCGTATATATATTTATTTATATAGTAGTATTTAGTAAAAAGCTGTAACTTTAACATTACGAACAGATACTTCAATTTCATTTCTTTGTATAGATTTCACGTTGTTACTCTGTCATCGTGCATTCGTGACGCAGCCATAATATTTCTGCAGCACGGTTATACCATGTAAACATTATTTTCATTATCTTTTGAACGGGCGGGTAAGAGAATATTTGTTCAGCTTCCGCTGTTCATCTGGTTCTAAGGCTACATCCTCGGTTGAGCGCAATAAAGCTCTGCTTTTGTTAAGGGCGGCTCATTTATTATTAAACACGACTAGCCCTTTCGGGAGTGCGAGGCTGCCTCTATTTTATTTTAAACGTGATAGAGCCATGCTGCAACTATATTATAGTTGAAGCACGAATGCGGTAGCACCACGCTCTCACAGAATACCTGCGTAAAATAGCAGCTTAATGTACTGTGTATCGTATGGTAAGTATCGAGAACCTAAGCCCTTTATACTGGATACAGGGCATTCTCTCTTAGTTTAGGGGTGCGCAACTGTATTTTTATTTTTAATCGGAGTTAGATGTAGATGTCTATTGATCGCAACATCCACTTACCACTGGTACACTGTGTGCTCGCCTATCACTCTTATTATTAAAAAAGAATACCTTTATTTATGTTTACTTACTTGGCTTTGTTATTATATATTAGTAGTTTTATACGTGGTAGAGCCATGCTGCAGTTATATTAGTAGTATAGTTGTAGCACGATTGGGTCGGCTCGACCGGGGAAGGACCACGCTCTCACAGAATACCAGCGTGAAATAGTAACTTAATGCTACTGTCTTTCGTATGGTGAGTGTAGAGAACCGGAGACCCTTTTTACTGGAAATGAGGCATTCCATCTCAGTCCTCACGGATGACAACGCTTCTGCATTTTGATTTGTAATGGAAGATAGATGTAGATGTGTATGGGCCGCAGCAACCACTTACCATCAGGTGGACAGTGTGCTCGTCTGTCAGCCTATTCTATATAAAAAAAAAATATGTTAGTAGTATAGTTGTAGCACGAATGGGTCAGCTCGACCGGGGAAGGACCACGCTCTCACAGAATACCAGCGTCAAATAGTAGCTTAATGCTGCTGTGTTTCGTATGGTGAGTGTAGAGAATCAGAGACCCTTTTTACTGGAAACGAGGTATTCCATCTTAGTTATCCATCTTAGTCATAATTTTTCAATACAATGTGTTCAATGGAATAAATGACTATGACCATGACTATTCCATCTTAGTCCTCACGGGTGACAACGCATCTGCATTTTGATTTGTAATCGAGGGTAGATGTAGATGTCTATAGGCCACAGCAACCACTTACCATCAGGTGGACTGTGTGCTCGTTTGTCACCATATCCTATTAAAAAAATTGTTTTTTGTGCCTTGGTACACTTGTGGCACTATGATGTCCTGAATTGTTGATAACTTTCTACTATATTTGATAAGTGACCGTCGTGATCTCCATTGCACTATTGGTGCACCGCTGTCCTATTTTGATTATAACCGACATTCTTGTATCAATTTCATATATTTTTATTGCAAACAAAGACCCTTATAAAAGCGAAACAAGTTGTTAAGCGCGTAATAAATTAGAGTACCCACCAATCCCCCTGATAAGCATTTAATTAATGAACATGTCGGAGGACAAAGGTTGTATTAAAATCACAATTTAACTTCGTCAAGCGTTGCTTTTTACCTTTGGAAATTTAATCAATGCTTGATAATTGTTTTTACATTCCTGTCCTTTCGAGTGTTTTGCAGATTCCAGGGTCAGCGGGGAGGGACTAAGGAGTTTAATGTTATGATGTCATATTATTTCGATCTAGCTCTATAAAATTTTCAAATTTGATTCATATCAAAACCAGCCTGGCAATTCATCATTGGATCTCCTCCTGTCTGTATTCTGGATTTTGAATTCCTATCGATGTTCTTTAACGAGAGTTTTCTTTTTATAAGAATGGACAAACGAGCATGGGCTTACCTGATAGTAAGTGCCAACCGCCGCCCATGAATAACTGCAACACCAGGGAAATTGAAAGAAAAGAGTAGTTGAAACTATTATTGAAGGTCCCTAAGTCGTATCGGTACAGAAAAATCGTTTTTGGTAGTCGATTACACAAAAAAATTGTGCGAGTACACAGTGGTGGACCGCCAATCATCCAGATGGTTTGGATGGTACCGGATGGATTTATGGTCTATTAAATATGAGGCAAACATGAAGTTGGTGTTAACATGTCGACAGACTGCAGTCGTCACTACAGTTTGAACTGCTTTTTTTTTAAAAAGAAATTGTTCTCCACAGCAGCGTCTAGCCGTCGTACACACTATGAACTCATGAGCAAATGTCCAGACTCAGAGCAATTTGTAGGCCATACAAACTACGTTCCGTGCGAGATTCGAACACGCGGCTCTGTAGCGCTATAACCATATCCATTGCGCTACCTGGCTGTCAGTTAGTTTTATTATTGACAGTTTATGGTTAATTACCAGAACTATATAATTTATTGACAGTAGGTTTAAAGTGCGGCTTGGGTGGCCCTTGGGCCTAAAGCCGCGTATATTATAATCATTTACAAGTCAATATTAGTTTTGACTTACATTCTTAGTCAACATATGCTTATAATTATTTCCTTAAATTACCTAGGCTGCACTAAAAGTATCGGGAATGGAATATTTCCACTGTTCCTGTCATATTAAAATCTTTTTAATTGAAAACTCCTTGGTTTTAAAAATCGAATACCATTTATTTATTTAAAAAAAAAGATTCTCGGTCTTGTCACAAGGTTTTGTCAAACTTGTTTAGTCGTTGAGAAAATGGAATTGACTCGATAAAATTCAAGAGCGATGATTTATTATGAATTTCGAAGTGGTTTAACACAAAAACACTGTGTTGACCGGATGATTTCTGCATTTGGTGATGAATCCCCATCCAAAACCGCAATTTAGCACTGGTTTGCTGAATTTCAACGTGGACGTGTCAAGCTCAGTGATGATCCCCGTCAAGGTCGTCCAAAAACTGCAGTCACCCAAGAACAACGTTTTCTTGAATGCTGTGCGTAAGCTGATTGAGGAAGATCGACATGTGACATACCGCGAAATTCAGGCAACTTTAGACATTGGCATGAGTCAAATACAAATAATCTTGCATGAACAATTAGGTGTAAAAAAGTTGTTATCCCGATGGATACCGCATTCGCTCTGTGAAGAGCAAAAAAGCGGCTCGCGTTACTTGGTGCGTCAGAACTCTCGAAAGATTCCACGCAGGATCCTCAAATGCTGTATACAACATCGTTCATCACGTGAAGAATCCTGGACGCGTACGAACCCGAAACAAAAAACCAGTCACATTTTGGGTGAAATTCGAATAATGAGTTAAAGCTTCAACAAAAATTGTTCGTTCCACGGAGTGTTGCAAAAAAATGGTGGCCACCTTTGTCTCCAAACCGGTGACGATATTCCTCGAGCACAAAGAACGGTTAATGAAATGGTATGCTAGCATTTGTTTGCCACAGGTCTTTCAACTCCGTAAAGAGAACTCAACCCCGCATCATCCTCCATCACGACAATCGTTCTCACACCGCCAGAACAAAAGAGTTTTTAAGCAAGAAAACATAGAATTATTAGATCCGCTACAGCCCCCTAAGCCCTAATGATTTCTATACTATTCCCTAAAATAAAGAATAAATTGCGTCAGAGATTTCATCACCTAAGAACTACAAAACGGCCATTTTGGACCCAACTTCCAATGCAATGGTTGCTTCAATTACTTTTATCTTTATTTTTTATTTTTTATAAAATTGACGCAACGAACGAAGTTACAGTCCACCTGCTGGTAAATGGCTAGTGCAGTCCATGGGTACCTGCTGCCGTACTAAGTTACAGATGCGTTATCATCTCCTGAAGTCTAAGATGAAATGCCTCACAACCTGTTATTTTACCGACTCGCTATATCCATTAGACCAGAAAACAGCAATTCAAGCACTGCTATTTAGCGCCAGAAATAGATAAGAGAGTTGTCCTTGTCAGACGTTTTTACGTGGCTGCTATGTTGTGGTTGCAGCACGAATGGATCGGCTCGACCGGGATAGGACCACGCTCTCATAGAATACCAGCGTAAAATAACACCTTAATGCTGCTGCGTTGCGTATTGTGAGTGTAGAGACCCGGAGGTCCTTTTTACTGGAAACAAGGCATTTCATCTTAGTCCTCAGGAGTGACAACGCATATGCATTTTGATTCTTAATTGAAGATAAATGTAGATGTCTATGGGCCACAGCTTTCACTTACCATCAGGTGGACTTTGTGCTCGCAAAAAAAAATTTATTATCAAAATAACTTACTTTATTTATAGTCCTTTCAATTTCATTACATATTTCAATAGTTTTATCAAATTTTACAAACAAACAATTTCAAAATGCCCAATGTGATGATGTCACCATTATTATATTTAAAAAAAAAAGACGAACTCCCAGGCAGAAAATCAAGCCCACCATCTAGTATTTCCCAGATTTGTATTGAGGTTATATTTTTGTTTCGTATAGGCACAGTATAATAATAAGAGTAGTTTCCGTTTAAGGTTTGAATTAAGCAGTGGCGTTGTGCTTTTTTTTTATCTGCCAAATCAAAGCAGACAAATAGCCTGTATTCTATTTTTTGTAATAGCAGAACGTCATCATTGTTCACAAACACAACAAAAGATATTATAATCAGCACAATTCGATACATCAATGCACCGACATGCGACATTCAAAAGCGGGAGCTACCAATACTCGAGGAGGTATATTTCGATTTGAAATTAAAATCACGTAGGGTCATGAAACGTTACGTACAGGGCGACCCAAATACACAGGACTAACCGTTATGAATGTTAAAGTTGTTAATAGCTTCATTGTCGGAAGGTAAGTTATGGCTTAATAGATGAAATGAATGAAATGAAACCAAATTCTGAGTCTAGCGCAGTTAAATTAGAGCCATACTGCAGCTATATTGTGGTTGCAGCACTCATGGGGAGGATATTTGCCACAGCTGCTATGCTTGGCAACCGCAGTTTGTTTATTCAGTATGATGCTGCCCATCTCTTGGTTTACCTCCTCCCAACCGGCTTTTACGGATCCACGGGATGACGGTTAAGAACGCCGTTAGACGGATAATACAAAGCAAAAGAAGGGTGGTGCCGTAACCAAACATATTACGTAATAATAATAGTAATAATAATGTCCTCTGGACCGAATTTCGTTTGTGACGGCGCTGTCGTCGCGCCGCACGCGAAACACACCGAAGCCTAAATCACGCTATCAAAATTCCGAATCATAAACAGTATATATAGACACCTTCGAACTATCGCACGTAGCGTTGGCCGCTCCCCGGGCAGAACGCCTTGCCCGGTGGGAGATCTCCCCTTTTCCTACTTCGGCCACACGGTCAGGGTGCCAGGCTCATCGGCGCATGACACGATTAGAGTGCCCGAGTGTATACGCAAGCACAGGTGTACTCTCTATTCCCTTACTCTCAGTCCGATGGGACGGTAAACCGACATAACCGGAGAGAGATCAGGCGCAGGACCAACGGCTTTACGTGCTTTCCGAGTCACGTAGGTGAGACACCGCCTACTTCCTGACACCGAACTAAGAATTTCTTGATGGAAAAACTCAATAACTGATACTTTTTGGCCCGAACCTGGATCGAACCGGACATTAGGCACAACTACTAGACCAACGAGGCAGTCAATATTACGTAATAAATTATTTACGTACGGAATAAATAAACCTAAAACCATCCAGACTGATGGTAATAATGTCTTAAGCGTCTTCATCCTTACATTTGATGAGCTGTCTCATCAGTATTGGAAAACAATCGTAGTATCGGTCTATCCATTCGATTATAATGTGAGTGTCTTCCAAGCAACGCTTTCAATAGGATTTTGTTAAGCTAAGTCGACGCCCTTTGTCATCTTCTGTTAAATCATCACTTACTTAATCACCGGGTAGGAGGGATCAAAAACTGTAATTAAAAAATATGAAAATGTATCCTTTTAAAAATTCTGACTTAAATACATTTTAGATGAAACTATTCGTTAAGGCATTTAACTTTTTACAACCAATATTCAATATTCAGTGATTTTCAAACGTTGCGACGTACACAAACCTTACTGTTAACATTTACAATTCCCTTGATTCAGATTGACGTACTCGTCCGTGCAAGAAAAGCTAATCCCTGATAAGATTAATCTGCAACGAGTTAATCAACTACCCTCAGTCTGGTTTCGTGCGAAGCTTTAATCCACTTCGGAGCTCTATTTTTACACTTAATTAAGGACCGGATGTAATCGCTTCCGGTCAGTTATTTTTAGATGGCCAGCGATGCGGTGTTGATGAGATGATGTTTGCATTAAAAATAGTTTGTCATAGTGAAATATTTTCTAGTCGATAGTTTGGAGATTCTATGAAATCATATGAAGGGAGTTTTGGCGAGAACTTGACCGACAGCGGGTCGTTGATACTGCATTATTGTTTATGTAATGATTTGAAGTAGAATTTGATTCATAACGCAAGTGATGTTATTTTGTGTATTCAATGCTAGGGCATGTTAACTTTTAGTGGAAACGATAAAGAAGTTCTCCGATGGTGATGTGAACCTCAACCTCAAGACTTAGGCGTATACAGATACTATCGTCCTCGACTGTTCAAGCTGGTTCAAGCTTCCGTTAAAATCTCCCAAAAACTTCACATTGTCAACATATTGTGAAGAAGTTTTGAAACAAATTGTTGAAAGGATAATTTCTTAATGTACTTGACTGTTTTTAAAAGTGGTAGAGCTATAGTTTTTTATATATAGTTTTTTATAGTTTGTGCTACAGGTTTTTATAGTATGAAAGAAACACACACATAGTTAATCTGATGATAAGTGGATGCTGTGGCTCGTAGACACCTTCATATGTATATCCTTGACTAGGAATCAAAATGAAGATGCGTAGTTACTCCTGAGTACTAAGATAGAATGTTTTATTACCTTTAAAAAGATCTAGTTGTCTACACTCACCATACGAAACATAGCAAAAATAAGCTGTTATTTTACGCTGGTGTACTGTAAGAGTATGGCCTTTTCCATCTTCGAGCTGTTACCATAATATAGCTGGAGTATGTACCACTGATTTAAGCGGCATTAATTTTGTTCGGATCGCTCAAACATAAAATAATGAGTCGCTGTGTAGTGGCGGTGTAAGAATATCCACTATTCCATATCGTCCCGTGAGTGTCGGGCGACAGATGCAAATTAAACACAACATGGAAGCAGCATCTTCCTGATAACAACTTAAAGTAGTAAAAAATTACGGTTGCCAAACCAAAACAAAAACCAACAATTTGACTGCTCCGTGGTGCAGTGGCTTACCAATGAGCTGCAGCGCTGAGGGCCGCGCTTTCGAATCCCGCGCGGTACAAGTTTTTTTTTATAGTATAAGTGTGACAAACGAGCACACAGTCCACCTGATGGTAAGTGGTTGCTGCGGCCCATGGACATCTACATCTATCCTCGATTACGAATCAAAAATGCAGATGCGTTGTCACCCGTGAGGACTAAGATAGAATGCCTCACATCCAGTAAAAAGGATCTCCGGTTCTCTACACTCACCATACGAAACACAGCAGCATTAAGCTACTATTTCACGCTGGTATTCTGTGAGAGCGTGGTAACTAATATAACTGCAGCATGGCTCTACCACAAACAAAATATACTATATAGTATACCACGTATAGTATTTGTATGACCTACAAATAATTGTTGCGGGTCTAGATGTTTGTCCTTGTGGAATTCATTTATGTAAACTGCCCCACGGGGGAAATTTTTAGCGTGGAGGTAACGTTTTTCTAATAAAAAGGAGAGACCTTAATAGTAAATAATAACAAGCATCGTACGTAAAAAAAGCAACCATTTACTGTTTTCTTTATTAAATTAAGTTTTCTCAATTTAAATAATGCAAAGCGATCAATTTGCATTTGAACTGAACAATACTAAACGGGCCGCTCCAAGTTTTACTCCAAGAGTTTGCTGAGAGAGAATTTCATTTTAAAAAGGCTAATTTGAAAAAAATTCTTGGTTGATTTAGCCTGGGGCTGAAAAGGAAACACGCCAACTTTCTGCTAATGTTATTTGTAGACAATGTAAACTGCTGATTGATGGATGAAGTGCTGACGATTTGACTTAAGGCGTAAAATTTGTTCAGGTAATCTAATATCTAGTTTACTGACTAGATATTAGATTACCTGAAGACCGAAGTCTTACTATCAACTATGGTCCATCCAACTTTTTATAGAAATAAGTATAACGAACGAGCACACATTCCACCTGATGTTCAGTGAATACTATGGCCCATTGACACCTATGGAATGGTTCTTTCGGCCGGCAACACATCGCTAATAACAATCATGAATAAAAAACTGCGTTTGCTAACCCATTTTTCAAATGTTGCTACTATGGAAAATTATATAAGGATCCCCCTTTATAAGGCATCTACAGGGCAGGCCTTATAAAGTTGTCTGTTAAAGCCTATTAAAGTCGACTGGTGAACATTCACCAGTGGACTTTAATGGGCTTTAACGAACAAAGTTTATAAAAATTAAAAGAAAATTTACTCGTAGACCCATCGGTAACTGAGTGGACCAGCGCCCAGAAGAAGCACCTTTTCTTGTAGAATAAGCGTGAAAAACGAGCATACAGTCCATCTGATGGTAATGGAAACTATGGGCCATAGTCATCTATATCTATAAAACATTAATTTGCAGATGCGTCGTCACCCCTTACGACTAAGATGGCCTGTTCATACATGTGGATGACTCGCCACAGGTGCCTCCGATAACCACGCAACCGGCTGCGTGGTATGCTACGAGCATTCTCCACTTCCCTCCCACGTTACCGGAGGGTTGCCCTTATTTGTTTCGGGCGCAAAAAAAGCCTCCGCAGCGAACATACAACAGACGTAATTGTTATTATACAAGCTTAATGGTCAAAACCATTAATTACAAACTAGACAGTGTAAAACAGTTTACTGAAGAATGGATAATTAGTTTTCATTTCAATAAGACTTTAATAGTTAATAAGAATATAATTTCCCAAAATTGAAGTGAGAATGGTTGCTAACCAACTTTAAATTGTTATAGATCCTAAATGGCAATTAAAAATGATTAAAGAAACCTATTCAACGATATACTATTTGACATAGTTCATCGACTTTCATTTTTTTTCTCACATTATGGCGTCTGTTTGTTGCCATATGGAATTCGATTACTGTTATCTCTTTGATGATACTTGCAAGATTAAGCCAAATCGATTGACGTATCATCAAAATCGGCCCACGCGCTTGGTCTATAGATCGCCACAAAGGAACAAACATAAATATATACATAATTACATAGGCTGATAAACACATTACCCTCCATTGTGTCACGCAGTCTGGTAAAAGGGTGTCACCAAAGCTACTTAAATTTATCTTTGAATGAATATGTTTTTACGCGTTATTATTTCATACTGTGGTTGTCTGGTTTTAAGAATTGTCAAAACAGAGATTATTTTGTCAGTGCGTTGTGACTTGATAAACGGCTGAATTCTATTTTGAATACAATTTGATTTAAATACATATTCACGCAACGAACTCTAAAAATATTCAGGAGATATGTTATTTTATGAGAATTTATATTGAATATTTTATTATTCACTAGTGACCTGCCCCGGCTTAGCCTGGACAAGACCTGTGAACGATTAATGTAGCGTTATTTATATTAGAGATAATCATCAAAAACAAGTTGGTTTATATAAAAAAGGGAATTTTTGAGAGCTCATAAAATTGACTTTTTTAAATTAAATAAGGCTTAGGACACATTGTTCAGTTATTTCAATCGGTCCAGCCAGTCCGGGTCCGCCCGGATATACAGAGAGACAGACAAAATCTTTAAAAATAGTTATTCATGTCTTGATGGCGTGCAAACCCACCCCCTCCCACTGCCCATTAAAAGGCAGTTAATTCGATATTACAAACAGACACTTAAATTTTATTTGTATATGTATTGATGTATATTGACTAGCTGTGATAAGCCGGAACAATCAGACAGATAGACAGACAAAAATTTTAAAAATTGTGTTTTTGTTATAAGTACCGTATTATACTTTCGTATGCATTTAGTAAAAAGCTGTTATTTTGACATTACAAACAGACACTTCAAGTTTATTTATTTGTTTAGAAGAAAATTATATATTTTTTTTATAAAATTTAAATGACAAACGGACTTACGGACCACTCATGGTGGTGGCTTCTGCAGCTGTATCTATACCTGTAGCCAACTTCAAACAAAGAAGGCTACAGAATGCTTTCACACCTCCGAGGATCATGATGGAATACCCGGGCTGAAATTACACTGCGTTGTGAGATCCGAGCACAGCATTGAGCGCACTGCTACTTGGTGATACAAATAAGAAATAGGAGAGATGAACTCCAATGTGTTGGAGTTCTTTTATCTGCAAATATGATACAGAGTTTGGTTTTAAATGCAATATTTATTGATTTCTCTATTTTTGTTATTTAATAGTTAGTAGGATGCATTTCCTACCTCACGGTCGCGGCGGCCAGTCTCAATGGAGATTAACCACCTGCACAGAACTGGACAGTATTGTGCAAGTGTATGCGCAAGCACAGGTACACTCTCTGTTCAATCTCCTTGTTCGATGAGACGGCAATCCGACACGACCGTAGAGAGATAAGGCGCAGGACCAACGACTTTACGTGCTTTTCCGAGGCACGGATGTCAAACTCAGTCAACTATCTGACTTTGGACTGCGAATTTCTTGACTGAAAAACCCAATAACTGATTTTGGCCCGACCTCATCATCGGCAATCGCTTTTTCGACCACTAGCCCAACGAGGGGTCAGTCACTTGTGGCGGCGCTGTCGTCACGCCACAAGCGAAACACGTCAAAGTCTAAATCGCGCTATTAAAATTTCGAAGTAAAACAGTATATATAGAATAGCTCCGAACTATCACTCTTGCGCCCTCCTTTCTGCCAAGGAGGGTCGCGTTCGTATACGGCTTAGAGATCTCTAGGCAGATCGTTAAGCCAATTCCTAAAAGGTTGGGTTTAGTTGGTAAAAGTCACCACATAACCACGCAGCCGGCTGCGTGGTATGCTATGAGCATTCCCAACCTCCCTCCCCCGCTTTCCGGAGGGTTGCCCATTTTTGCTTCGGGCGCAAAAAAAAAAACTATCACTCGAAGCGTTGTCCGCTGCCCGGGCAGAACACCTTGCCTGGCAGGAGATCTCCCCTTTTCCTTCGACGGCCTCGCTGTTATTTGCTACCTTATAGACGGTCTGAGTTGATACTATGTAGGTCACTCAATAAGTTTTGAAATGCCTTCGAAATTTAAAAATGAAACGCACCCGTGTAAATGTTTCTAAAAAGCAAATTTAATTTAATAGAACTACATAAGCCAATTGCTCAATATTGAAAATAATACAAAGTTCTATTAATTTTCCTGCAACGCTTCCCGCGCTTTTCATTTAAAACGATGGATCTTAACCGTGAACATTTGCGCGCTATGATCTATTATGATTTTAAATTTGGTTTAATCGAACAATTAAGTTTACAATCAGCATTAGGGGGCTCAGCTCCATCGCGCGCATCAATTTTTAGGTGGTTTGTTGAATTCAAAAGGGGTAAAATTAACCTTAAAGATGATCAACGAACCGGGGCCCCGCAAACATAACTTAGAGCATGATGGACAATATTTTGAAAAGATGTAAAATAAAAATTAATAGTATCTAGAATACTTTTTGTATATCTCAAAACTTATTGAGTGTTCTACGTATTACTTTACTTTTTTCTATTTTTTAAAAGCAGTTCATTCGCAACTGTGTTTCGTTTTAAAAGTAAGACAAATAAGAACGAGTTTAGTTTAAATATGTGCCGTGAGCAATTCCATCTTAGCCCAGATACCTAACCTATATAGCTTAGACAAATGCATTGTAACATTTGAGTGGGTGACATATATCTATGGCATTGTTTGCCTAAAACGGTCTAGAAGTATTCATGGTCCATAGTAATCACCTAACATCAGGTGAACAGTTAGCTTGTTATGTTATAGTTATATTATAATAAACAAGAAGAATATTAAACACAATTAGGTTTATATATTTCGTAATATCATCATTATTCAAACCGTTCATGAGTCCACCCAAAGAAAGTCAAAAACACGGTACTTAGCCACCAGCGTCAAATTCATGCATGACTTATCAGGTCGCCATTCCATCTACTAGAGGATCTATGCTAGTAAGTCAACGTTTCTACCCTATCGCTTGTCAGTTTTTCGAGCTTTAGTCGGCCCATTGGCACTTTAGTTTCTGATCTCTTAATACGTTTGCCGCAAAATACTTTTCTTTCTGTTTCTATTACTTGCAACTATTTTTAATATTCTACAAAAGCCATCAAGCGAGGCTTTCCATTAAAGGCATGAGTGAAATTTACAAGTCAACTGGGAACTAGCGTACTGCCTGAGTTGTATTCAAACTAATAGGCTATTGTCGCATTAATTTTTCTTTACGGTGGAAGGTAGACGTAAACACCAACCATCGCAAAGCTTGAAATAAATTAAATGAAATAATATTAAAAAAAAAATAAGTTCTGAGAACATTATTAAGTAACGAGGAAATTCGTGGTAAATATCACGACTTTCAAAAATTATTTGAGTCGAAAGCAACATTTATGATGAAATAATACCCCTTTAACCATTTTAACAGAGTTTCGTTTCTCTTCAGTTGGAGGATTAAAATTCGAGAATAGTTAGCGACTGGAATTAAATTAATAATTTTATGCTAGTAGGCGCTTTTCACGGTAATGCTATTTGCTTTTTAGGGCCGTCATTGTACAAGATTTATGCTTGGGATTTTTACTTTGTATTTTTCTGTACTCTATCATCAAAATTTTTGCTTAGTGTCCTAGATTAAAAAGGCTTACGCTAATGTAATCTTTTGGGTAAATAATATCCAAATAAAGCTACTCGAATATGTTTAAACAGGTGTTAGTTTAATTGTGAACGTAATAATTCTGCTTCTTATGCTGCTAATCTAACTGTATAATCTTCTAAATTTATTCAAAGGATTTTATCGCATTACTCGCGTATACCAGTACAAGACACTTAAAGACACAGTAAGCAAATTCGGTGTAGATCTAATCAAAATAAATTTTTAAAAGTTGAAGATATCCCGGGTTAACTAAGTCCATGGGTGCTGCTAAGCGCTCGAAACGTCGGAAGGCGAAAATAAGTTAACATTAAACGCTATATTTTTTTAATATAGAATAAGTGTGACATGCGAGCACACAGTCCACCTGATGGTATGTCAGGATGATACACGAGGATGTAGATGTAGATGATGATAGACATCTACATCTACATCCTCGATTAAGAATCAAAACGCGGATGTGTTGTCACCCCTGAGGACCGAGATGGAAAGCCTCGTTTCCAGTAAAAAAGGGTCTCCGGATCTCTACGATCACCATACGAAACACAGCGGTATTATTACTGCTATCACTGCTATTTTACGCTGGTATTCTGTGAGAGCGCGGTCCTGCCCCTGTCGAGCCGACCCATTCGTGCTACAACTATAATATAGCTGCAGCGTGGCTCTACCATGTAGTAGAAATCTCTATCATTGGATGGATATTTGCCATCTTTTGGCAAGCGGATTGGCAACCGCAGTTTTTTACGCTGAGTTTAAGATGCTGCTGCCCATCTCCTGCCTGTCTCCCTCTGTCGCCTCCTACGACACCCACGGGATGATATGGGGTAGTTGATATACTTACACCGCCACCTCACAGTCAATAATTATTTTTAACTGTTTTTATTAAAAATAAATTTGTTATAAACAAACGGATACATAATATACATAATGATTTCTTATATTTACGCGAACAATACACGTTTAAATAAAACCAGTTTTTACAGATTATATCGCCTATATTAACTTATTTTATATTAACGACGTTTAGAGCGCTATGTAGATCGGAAAAAAAAATTAATTATTTTAATCTGGAGGTAACCGTGGTTAACTATGACATTGGGATGTCGAACACCTCAGTCCCGACAGAACACCCGTGATCGTGGGTTCTGAAAAGTGCTCGAAACCTGGGGAATATAAAATAAGTTAATGTACGGGCAAAAACTAGTTTTATTTGAATAAATACATATTATACTTTTCGTTTTTACATTAAAAGTGGACTTTAGTAAAGCCTCTTAGGTTGTGAAATAATTCTGAAAGTTTTGAACACAGTTGCGAAATTGCGATTCCGAACACATGGATTATAAACTCATGTTTATAATATATTATGTTAATATTTTTCATATTGTATATACTTTGTTAATTTTTATTTTAATTCTTTTATAAATCTTGTATGTTTCAAAATTTCTAAATAATATTTTATTCATCATCAATAAATAATTATTTATTCATCTATGAAAGAAACGCTGATCTTTTTTAAAGAACGTCAGAGGATTAATTTCACTAGGAGTAAATAAACTGGTTTCGGTCAAGCGCGTTCTCTACCTCGACGTCGACCTTTAATTTTACCACTTCATTTTGAGCTTAATGTACGTAATGATCGCTTCACATTAGTTATTTTCACACTAGCTTGTACGGTGTGAAATAATTGCCTCAAGCTACTCTTTATTTAGAAAACATTTGTGACCACAACACTTTAGTCACATTACGTGAATGTTGATCATGTGTTCGAATCTCAGCCAGTGCTCTATGTACATTTTATGTTATCGCCGTGCTTACCTCAATCAATCTGTTTTTCGTTATACAGCACCCACTACTGCCTTCTCTTTTGAAAGATGTGAGAGTGTGCTTAATAACGATATGTGGGATTACTTCTTCATCTTCAAGGATATGAATATGTAAAAATATGTGGCCTTCTCAGTTTAAAGTCGGTTTTGAAATTTTTTACGTGGTAGAGCCATGCTGCAGTTATATTAGTAGTATAGTTGTAGCACGAATGGGTCGGCTCGACCGGGGAAGGACCACGCTCTCACAGAATACCAGCGTCAAATAGTAGCTTAATGCTGCTGTGTTTCGTATGGTGAGTGTAGAGAACCGGAGACCCTTTTTACTGGAAACGAGGTATTCCATCGAAGTCCTCACGGATGACAATGCATCTGCATGTTGATTCGTAATCTAGGATAGATGTAGATGTCTATGGGCAACAGCAACCACTTACCATCAGGTTGGCTATGTGCTCGTTTGTCATCCTATTCTAAAAAAAAATTAAATTCTGTACTCCCTTCTCGATTTTTTATTATAATAATATTAAAATTTAACAAAACTTAAACACTCGTTGGTCATGATTCTAGAGAGAATTATATAATTCTTTTATTGTCATCGGTTCTTGGTGCTGGTGCAAATTTTAATGATAGCCGTTTCGTCTTCAAATTGGTGAAAATTAAATTAAAAGATTCCGTTACGTAGATATATGCATAGATACGCGTGAAGCTAATAAAAGCATTTTTAAAAAAAGGGAATCAAAATTTTTTCCCATACATTGTCCTAATGTTGCCGCCGATGTTTTTATTGTTAAGTTTATTGATGAAACGAAGTGTAATCAGATTCTGACCGCTGATTTTAATATGTTTTTTTTTTCATTTTGTTTCAGGTACGTACAGACTGAAAAGATTTCAATGGGACTGTGGACTCAAACAAGTATTTATAACTACAGTCGTTTATTTATGCAAGTATTTTAAAATTCCTACAAATACAATATTATATTAATAAGAGGGCACTCTGTAGTGCACTGGTTGAATGTGCCGCGGGTTCGTTTTCTTCATCAACCACTACTGATATTTATGTGCTTAGGACTTATGCTTGGATCAGTATAAGTGCTCAATCGTATCACAAAAACGAAGATGAAGTTTCATCAAGTAACAACAATCGATAGTATAAATTATAACTGCTGATATGGTGACAATTTTTTTTAATAGAAAAAGTTCGACAAACGAGCATGCAGTCCACCTGATGGTAAGTGGATGCTGTGGCCCATAAACATTGACATTTATCCTCGATTAAGTCAAAACGCTGATGCGCTGTCTCCCCGAGGACTGAGATAGAATGCCTCGTTTCTAGTAAAAAAGGGTTTTCGGATCTCTACACTCATATTTGAAACACAGCAGTATTAAGCTGCTATTTTAAGCTGCTGCTGTAAGAGCGTGGTCCTTCAACGATCCAGCCGACCCATTCGTGCTACAACCATAATATAGGCTGCAGCTCGGCTCTACCACGTATAAGAGATTGTTCGGGGTCTGGGTGTTTACCTGGGTGCCGATTAATTACGTACAAGAAATTTCTTGTTACGTTTTCACAAAAATAGGAAGCTTATGAAAAGCTATTTTCCCATGTTATTAGATGTGGGTGAATTTTTAGAACTTAGTTCCACGAGCACACAGTCCAGCTGTTGGCAAATGGATGCTGTGGCCTAAATACATTTACATGTATTATCGATTAAGAATCAAAACGCAGATGCGTTGTTACCCTTGAGGACTAAGATGGAATGCCTCGTTTCGAATAAAAAGGGTCTCCGATTGCAACGCTCACCATACGGAACACAGCAGCATTAAGCTGCAATTTCACGCTGATATTCTGTCATAGCGTGGTCCTTACCTTGTCGAGCTGGCTCATTCGTGCTACAACCATAATGTAGCTGCAGCATGACTCTACCACGTGCAAGCTATAATCAGTTATAACGAAATGTCACCAAATGACAGCTATCGTAAGCGAAAGTACAATATTTTTATTAATTTACCTCAGTATATTAACACATTTGGTATTAATAAATGTATCATTTATCTTATATTTTCAACAATTGTTTTAAAGTGACGTTGACATTTACGTGTTTAGAAAGTTTTATCAATGGAAGATAATTGCTCAAATCCTATGATATTTATCTTTAATTTTGAGACCATTTGATGGGTTAGCGGTTACCCGCGGGTAAAACGGTAGAGTATCGTTGCCCGGCTTAATTATTAATGGACCGTGGACAACTAGTTGGGTTCGAGGAGGCAACGGTTAGTGGGATAGTGGTTTACTTTGTTATGCTACGCTTACTGCTCGAAGTGAATAAATCAGGATTCAGTTTCCCTTAAATTGTTATAAATCTGTTTCGAGAATACAAATTTACATCGCTTGAATTATACAGAGATACTGTTGTACTTTGATTTAAAATTATTTGTATTTCTTTGGATGAGGTTTTTTTTCGAAGTCATAGTAAAACGTTTATTTTATTTCATTTAGTCTTGTACTACCCGTGCGGTTAAAGAATTGGATTTAAAATGGCGTCGCCTCTATTCACATCTCGCTCGTGCACCTTCACACACGCCGGTAAAGGCTGCAAAAGAATTATATTTCAATACGCGTTTTTCGGTACGTTCTATAATTTCAGCCCAACTTGTCATTGGAATCAATGATAACAAATTTTCATAAACTACAAAAAAAATCTGTCCGGTTTTGCAAATATATTGAGCTATGACGATAACAACCGGGGTAGGACCACGCTCTCACAGAATACCATCGTAAAATAACAGCTTAATGCTACTGTTTTTGTATGGTAAGTGTGGAAAACTGTAGACCCTTTTTACTGGAAACGAGGCATTCCATCTTTGTCGGCAGGGGCGATAACACAACTGCATTTTGATTGTTTATCGGGGTTAAATGTAGACGTCTATGGGCTAAAGCATTCACTTACCATCAGATGGACTGTGTGCTCGTTTGTCACCCTTATTTTTTAATGAAAACGAATGCAAAACGCTGTGCTGCTTAAATATGAATAAATTTAAAAACACTTCACGAGCTGAAAATAAACAGTTATGCATGCATGGTGAAGGCCAAACGTCTTCGCTAGCGTGAAACTTGAAAATTCATTTCCACGGCTAAATATGGAAACATTTATTTCGAGATTGGGATGTTAGGTAAGGCAGACTATATTACATTAAGAATTTATCCTTCGTGTTTGAAGAAGCGGACGGTGAAGCGGACCCCTTCGACCGGCCGAGTGTTTCCGACGGTGCCCTAATTGTGTTTAAAGTTTAAATCGATAAGTAGCCATTGCAAAGGTTTGATTTTACGTCATATGTTTTAATGTTGTTGTTGCAATTGGTTGCAGCTTAGGAGTTCGGAACTCAAATCTGATTTGCAAAAGATGCGAAAATTTCCAGTTTTCATTTTCAGGGATATCTCCCATGACTTTTTTTAAAATGAACTTCACACTGTTCGGCGAGAGAGAAAAAATCTTATTATCAACCATGTATTTATTTATTTTTAATAACTCTTTTAATACATAATGATTTCTTATATTTACGGAACACTACACATTAATTAGAACTACTTTTACGGATTTTATCGTGTTTAATTTTAATTTTAATTATTTAAAATTAAAATAATAGTTAAAATTAAACGCGATAAAATCCGTAAAAGTAGTTTTAATCAATCTATTAATACAGTTTCTTTTTAATAAAATGTTTAAACTTGGTAATAGAGAGGTGGTATATTTTCTGGGATTTTGTTGTAATATTCTATACAGTGCCCAATGAATGAACAATCGAGAAACTGGTATCACTGGCTTCTGTATGTTCCTTTTGTAGTACAACATTTGCAGCTGCTGTTGGTGGGGCAAGCAGACGTAGCGGTCATTCATCAGGCTAAAATTAATAATTAGCGGACCACAATTTGTAATGGGTTTAGGAACCCTGCCTTTATGTCAACTCTCGTCTAACAGACTTTAGTGGCGGTGTAAGAATATGCACTACCCCATATCATTCCGTAGGCGCGACACGGGGAAATGAAACAGTTTGTGGGCAGCAGCATCTTACTGATAACAACTCAAAATAATAACCAACTTTTTTTATAGAATAAGGAGACGAGCACACAGTCCACCTGATGGTAAGTGGATGTTGTGACCCATAGACATCTATATTTATCCTCGATTAAGAATCAAAACGCAGATGCGTTGTCACCCCTGAGGCTAAGATAGAATGCCTCGTTTCCAGTAAAAAGAGTCTCCGGTTCTCTAAACTCATCGAACGAAACACAGTAGTATTGAGCTGCTATTTTACGCTGGTATTCTGAAGAGCGTGGTCATTCCTCGGTCGAGCCGACCCATTCAAGCTGCAACCATAATATAGTTGCAGCGTGGCTCTCTTAAATATCAACACTATGAAACAATCTATGGGAAAGACCTATGTTCCATAGTGGGCTTTTATAGGCTGTAATGAATGGATGAAAATATAATTTGGAATTATTTTTTTTACTACCAAATGAAAGCGACAAAATGATCTAAACATTCGCATGATGGTACATGCCTACTGTAGCTTTAAACAAATTAGCCTACAAAAAAAATGTCACATCTGAAGTCCTAGATACGTCACAGCCTGCAACGGGTTCATAGAATCGTGGTAGAGCCACGATGGAGCCTTATTATGACTGCAGCAGGAATTGACCCATCTGTGACGATATTTGGTTGTGGATAATCATAAACCGTCTGTCTGTAAATTTCATAGGAACTATTTCAAGTACGTACAGTACCCACCTGCTTTTTATTCCATTAATTAAAGTTGCTTTTCTCAATATTAATTATGCAGAGAGATGAATTCTGCATCCGGGAAACGCTTAATTAGTTGTAACAAGTTTTCAGTAAAAGACTTAACGTTGTAATTTCTGTTTTAAAATTTAATTTGGAAAATGAGATCCTATAACGTTTTTAACGGGCAAAATTTTTAGCACAGCCAAAAATGTTTAGCATTTAACTAAACATTATTGGCTGTGCTAAAAATTTTGCCTTTTTATTAGTACTGAAATATTTTTTCATTGCTAAAAAGAATTTGACAGATGACGCAAACAAGGGCACAACTATATTTTTTTATATATTAACAATTTGATATTATAATTGAGATTGATCTATGTTTTGCATGGCTATTGAGTCCTCTAGATGGCGCATAGACATAGTTCTTTTTTAAATTTCATTAGGGAGCTTACCGCTATACAAAAATCTTCAGAAAACGGAAATACAAAAAGCTATTAAAATCTTTCACTCCTGTACTAAAACTATATATTATTCTATATTATTATTATTATATAATAATATATTTATATACTATAGAATAACATATAATATATTTATATATTATTCTATAGTACAAAATAATCCAAAGTTCACGTAAATACGAGTAGTGAAACTAGAAGTAAACTTAAAAATAATTCAATCTGGTTATAGTTGCAAAAATCATTAAACGAATAAAATTTGTTGAAATTAAATTTTAAATGATAATTTAATAAATTTTGTTTTGTTAATTTGTTTCTGCTGAATCTGAGTGACAGGGTGAGAAACTGTGTGATAAAAGAAGAGTGTGGTTTGCAAGATGATGCAGTGACCAGGATTAAGAAAGGAATGCTTCGGTGGTTTGGCCATGTAAAAAGAATGAATGCGGAAAGACTGACAAAGCAAATATATGTTGCAGAAGTGAATGGAAGAGTCGGAAAGGGACGTCGTAGGCGGAAGTTTGTCGACCAAATTGGCGATATACTAAAAATGGGCCAAATTAAGAGTACCCTTAACCGACGAGCATGTATGCGTAGGTATATGGATGTGGAAGAGGCGAGAGAGGTATGTCAGGATCGTGCTCGATCGTGATCGTAAATGGAAGTCTGTAGTCTCTGCCTACCCCTCTGGGTGACAGGCGTGAGTGTTTATGTTTATGTATGTAATTTGTTTCATAGAGGAGTTATTTAATCTAGTTGTCGCGCTTGGCATATGGCATATGGGCATATGGGTGGACAGCGGCATTTTTTTTTATTATTTTTGGTGGTTACCAACGAGACATGTCTGCTCATCCCTTGCTTGCTTTCTCACTGTCGCCTCTAACAATACCTGCGGAATGATATGGTGTACTGAATTATCTCACGCCTCCACAACACGGGACTTCTCTCTACGATTCCTTCTATAAATAATCGTTTATTAGGGTGCCATCACTTTTAGGTGAGATTTTTTATAGAATGAGAGTGACAAACGAGCACACAGTCCACCTGATGGTAAGTGGATGCTGTGGCCCATAGACATCTACATTTATCCTCGATTAAGCATCAAAACGCAGATGAGTTGTCACCCCTGAGGACTACGATGGAATACCTCGTTTCCAGTAAAAAAGGGTCTTCGGATCTCTACACTCACCATACGAAACATAGCAGTATTATGTAGCTATTTCACGCTGGTATTCTGTGAGAGCGTGGTCCTGCCCCGGTCGAGCCGAGCCATTCGTGCTGCAACCATAATATAGCTGCAGCGTGGCTCTACCACGTATAAAAAGGTGGACATTTCAATAAACTGGTTTCTACGGATTTTGTCGAAATAAATGTGTAAAGTACAAAGGGCACTTATTTTATGATAGTTTACTAGCTTAACCTACTAAAACAAACACCTAGTTGGGCTTCACCTATTCAGCTTATTAGCCAATGTGCTGAGAAGATGGTGTTGATGTTCAGCAGCCTATTCATCATGGACGTGGCGCGTTTCCGCATGACCGCGTAGAACTCGTCTACACGAGCATTCGCAAACATACACTGCAATGTGGAGGTTTCCTCACCACATTGTTGTACTGAACACGCGGGTAATTGCTGAGTACGCGCGAAATAACGATTGGCAGTAAGTTTTCGAAATTAATTCTACTCTACCTGCATCGTATAACGAATAATACTTGCAGTCGCTTTAATGTTGGATAAAGATTCGCACTTCAGTTTTGCTTCAAAAATCCATCGTTCACTTTCGGATCAAAGAGAACTGGCTCATCGCGTCAAGTTGCGGGATTAAAACGGCTGGAAGCCGGATTAAAAGCGCCCGGACTCGTGACGGAGTAATTCCTCTTGTCTGAAACGTCGAAAGTTACTTATTGGTTTGAAAGATGGACTATAAACATTTTTAAACTTTGATAAGGAAGTTGAAAAATTTGATAATTTCTTTGATCTATGCATACAAAGTACTTGTATTTTAAAAATTAATTAATGACAAATAAAAATCGGCTTAAAACAAAAAAAGATAAAAATAATTTCCACGATATAGCTTCTGAAGCCGTTGCTATATAGACATGAATAGAGATGTAATTGATATTTGGTTTTATTTTAAGCTTTTTTTTACCCTGTAGTGTATTAAGCAATATTACAAGCGCAAGGTTATAACTATGTCGTCTAAATATTGACATTTTAAACTTCAACCACTTTTTTATTTAAGATTTGTTTTCTTCAAATTTAAAACTGACCACCCTTAGTTAAAGTTACAGCCTATATGCGTCCCACTGCTGGGCACAGGCCTCCCCTCATTTCTTAAACGGTTTTAAGGCAAGGAAGTGTCCGCCGCGCTGCCCCAAGACATGCAGGTTTCCTTACTATGTTTTCCTTTACCGCCGAGCACGTGGTAAATCAGCACTTAAAATTGTAATTAATAATTTTATTGGTGGCGGCGGGGATCGAACCCGTTATGCTCGCGTGCCCTGTAATATACAGCGATTGCCAACCATTTGAACTACCACGGCTCACGCTTGGGGAAAGTAATATTTAATAATTTAAATTGAAAAATAAAACACCCCCGAATCAAAAAAGCTGATGATCTTCGAGCGGCTCAACCGATTTTGGTAAAATAAGAAAACCTGCTTTTAAATAAAATAACCGCACCCAATCGGTTTACCCGTTTAAGAGCTACGGTGTCTGTATGGTGTAGGACGGTGGTGCAGACAGATAGACGCACATAGCGGTAAAACTTATAACATCCCTCTTTTTTGTCGGGGTTAATAAAAGAGGAATCTTCACTAAGTAAGCTTCACTTCTGTCTAGGAGTCCATCTTGAGAGTGGTGTAATAGCAGTGCCTACACTTCTGCACTTATGTGGTTTTGTACTGCTGTGTTTCAAAAATTATGTGCTATTAATTCTTTGTCATCAAAGATGACAACGCATCTGCATCCTTCTTTCATTAAAGTTGGCTTAAGGTGTCTACGGACTACATTAACCATTTACCATCAGGAAGTTAATTCACTTAATTTTACATTAAAAATGTTTTTTACGATTTTTTTTTCATTTTTATTTTAAAATATTTAAATATTAGGTATTAAAACGGACCGGTTAAAAAAATCATTTAAACGCTTTCATTCTTCCATACTCTGTCTCTAGCACTGACTTCAGAAGCCAAAATGTGGAAAATATTATTTTTTTCGTCAATTACGAATCAAAATGCAGATGCGTGTCACCCGTGAGGACTAATATGGATTGCCTCGAAAAAAGGGTCTGTCTTCGGTTCTCTACACTAAGTGTATTAAGTTGTTATTAAAATTTGAATTATCAACAACTAATATTTCCATCATTTTCTTATTGTGTAGTAACTCTGCGTCTAGTAAGATCTGCTTATTTATTTACTTTTTTATAGGATAGGATAACAAACGAGCACACAGTCCACCTGATAGTAAGTGGTTGCTGTGGCCCATAGACATCTACATCTATCCTTGACTGCGAATCAAATGCAGATGCGTTGTCATCCGTGAGGACTAAGATGGAATGCTTCGTTTCGATATCGAATCAATTAATTAATTAATTTCTAATCATGAATATTTCCTAGTATTTATATTTCCTATTTTTTATTAAAATTTACGAAATGATAGCGCCCTATAGTGTATTTTTTGATAATTTATAATCCAAACGCCATCTATTATAGCGCAGAAGAAGCTTCCCTCGTTGCGTCAAATTGAATTGCGTTGAAATTGCGTTGAAATTTTGTTATAAATGACTACGGTCGTTGAAAGTCAAGAGGGTGACCCCTTTGTAAAACAATGTTTGTGTGAAACGACCGGGATGCCTTTGACGTACATCGGGCGTATGTTGATTATGATACGTGATTGGGTTCAAATTCTGGTTTCAGGTGTCATTTACATCTGCTGACTTTTTTCTGTAATGAAAAACTAAGGGTGTAATAAGAAAACCAAGTAGTAGCCTAAGACAGAGATATATTTCGCATGTATTGATTTTTTTATTCTTTTTTTATCAATATGACCTATCAATAAATATATTGTTATTTGTACGTTTTTACCTAGCGACCGGTTCAAGGACAATGGCGTTAAAATTCATAAATATTCATACGTGGTACAACAACTCTGCAGGTATGTTATAGTGGTAGCACGAATGGTTCGGTTCGATCTGGGCCTGGGTAAGAACACGCCCTCACAGAATATAAAAGTAAAATAGCAGCTTAATCTTGCTTTGTTTTGTATGTTTTAGCTTAGAGAACCGGAGGCCCTTTTTCTGGTAACGAAGAATTCCATCTTAGTCCTCCACCATAGATGTAGATGTCTATAGGCCACAGCATCCACTTACAATTAGGTGGAATGTTTGGTCGTTTTCCATCCTTATCCAACAAAAAAAAACTTATGTGGTAAATAGGTCTTGCTGATACCGGTTTGAGCCATGTTGTTTTCTGGATAATAATTTTATAAATAAATTAATTTAAAGTTACAATACTACTCGTATATTACGAGAATATGATATAAAATACGATGCCTTTTCGATGCCCAGTTATAAATACACGGTCTAGACGTGTTCAATATAAATCGTCTATTTCTGTAGAGAGTTTCATTCCAGTAAAGGATTTTGCAGATTAAAAATTAATCAATATATGGGTGTTGATCTTACACATAAATATTATTGAGTTTTCTTTTTGTATGGTAAAAATTGAGTGTGGCAGAAGCTTGACAGTAACATTATTATTGTAGTAATGCGGTCATTAAGAAGTATATTAGGGGAGAAATCTGAATGATAGGGTAAGAAGTTGTGTGCTAAAAAAGTATGATTTGCAAGATGTTGTGACTAGGATTAAGAAAAAATAGCTTCAGTGGCGGACACGTAGAAAGAATGAATGAGGGAAGAGTGACAAATCGAATGAATGCTGCAGAAATGTGTGGTTAAGAGTACCCTTAACAGACGCGAAAGAGGTGTGTCTGGATCTTATCAAATAAAAGTCTAAGTTTAAGTGACCAAGCAAATTTATGTTGCAGAAGTGAGTGTCAGAGTCGGCAAAGGACACCCTAGATGTAACTTTATCGACAGAATTAGGGATATATTGAAGATAAGCCTGATTAAGTATACCCTTAACCGACGAGGATGTAAGTTAGATAGATAGTTAGCGTTAGAGATAGCGGAGCATGTATGTTTATGAAAATGTGGGTGAAAGCTTAGGTATGTTTATATTTATTTTTGTTCCATTTTTTTTAATCATAGAGTCAAAAACTTGTAAAACTGGTTCTTGTCCATCAGGCCATAGCAGAACAATGTTGGATTTCTCTACAATAGAATCTCCATATTCGATTTTGCAGACAGATTCACGATTTCTTTACCAGATGTTACGGATATTTGACGATACTCACTGTCGCTGGTTATATCCTTAGTTATCCTACTTTTAAGCTCTAAATTTTGTCATTATAAAGAATATTCAAGCGTAATTGTGATTCTAGTAAATAGGAACACAATTGTGGTTGCTTTCTTCTGTTACTTAGGTAAAGGTTATAATATATGCAACCGGACACCACTAGATAGAAAAGATTTTTAACCACACAGATATAATAAATATAAAACCTACTAGCTAATTACTGCATTTGAAATAAAAGCGAAACTTTCTTTTGTATCCGAGTGTAACCTAGAATCCTTTTTCCACAAAGGGAGTAAGCACAAAAACAAAATAACCAAAGGGTAATAAAGAATACGTACGAGTATAATAAAGACGTTGTACTTTACTGTGCATTGTGCAACTGCTATTGTTGCGTAATTATTTTATTATTTATGCAGTTAATTAGATGCCAAAGCTACGAAGAGCACTTGAAGAAAAATCCAAAATTGTTAAGTGGATGCTGTGGCCCATAGACATTTATCCTCGATTAAGAATGAGAACGCAGATGCGTTGTCACCCCTGAGGAATAAGATGAAATGCCTCTTTCCAGTAAAAAAGTGTCTCCGGATCTCTACACTCACATTACGAAACACATCAGCATTAAGCTGCTATTTTGCGCTGGCATTTTGTGAGCGCGAGGTCCTACTCCCGTCGAACCGTGCTACAAACATAGTATAGCTGCAGCGCAGCTCTACCACCACGTATGTTCTTCAGGTTCTTCAAGAATATTGCAATAGTTTCATTTATTTATTCATCACCTTTCGGAAGTCCATTTCTGAATTTTGGGCTTCCCCATAGATATAAGGGGATATGTGTAATAGTTGCCACGCTTAACAACGAGTTTGGTTTCAACCACAGTTTCTTATTATCTTGACTTGTTATTAGAATGATGCTGCTTCCCATCTCCTTTCTCATTCCCCTCAAGATGCGGTAGTGAAATATTTTACGCAACTATTACGTAGTTAATTACAATATTTAAATCGCAATCTCACTTCAATACAAGTTTTTTTTAATACCGATTTCCTTCTAAGATGAAATCTTTGATAATGACACGCAGTTGAAATCCGAACATTTTATATAAAGACGGCCCTTAAAATAAAGGCACCTTTGTCCAATTACCGTACCTTTACGAAATCTGGAATTAAATATTCAAAGAAGCACGGGGTGGATTTAAGTCCGTCGTCGGAAATAAAAGCGGATTGCTCAGATTATCCCTTATAAGCATCGCCACGACGTAGATTAACACACCTGGCCTTATAAGGAACTGTTCACATTGATATTTTAAAGTATGAAATAGTAAATCCTAGTTACTAGACTGTGGTATTATATTCTTATTTATTGTGTAAGTTTTATTTATAACGAAATAATTTCTCCAAAAAAAACAAAAAACTTAATTGAAAGCTACGAAATTATGCAACGACCAATAGAAACAATTAATATATGCGTGATGAAACTATTATTCTACCTAGAAGTTCGTCTACTAGGATACATGTAGATGTCAATGAACCACAGCAACCACTTACCATCAGGTAGATTGAGTGCTCGTTTGTCACCCTTATCCTATAAAAAAGGTAGATAGATGTAGCGCTTGACAGCTGGATTGGAATTCAGATTTCTTTTTGACTTGCTATCAGGAAGATGCAGTCGATCTCACTTTTCAAGTTTCCTTTGTTGCCTTTTACGATGTCCGCCGGATGATATTGATGATGGAGTAGTTAATTCTCTTACTTCGCCAATAGACGGCGAACTTTGTAATACTATTTTTTAACCCTGAGCTCTCCGGGTGCCACTATGAATTATCAACGTAACTCGACAAGCCACTATAACCTAGAAAAGTTAACACTGGAACATAGAGCGGAGCACCGGGAGCAAACTGTAGCCAGTAGTTAAATAAAACTCGGTGTATGTCGCATCCTGTTGGCTGTGGTTGAAGGTGTCAAGGTTTTGTGTTCCGTTTAAAGTTAGTTCATATTCATAACCGTTTGCTTTTTTATTTTATACTTTCGATATATTGTTTCCTTAATAAGATACCAAAGTGACAAGATGCTGTAAGCTTAAGTTGTAAGCTAAGGTCGAAGTCATTTTTTTAAATACCAGCAATGTTCCTTACATTACTTAAATTTCCGTTAACCACTCCTAGTAAGCTTAACAAACTTGTGTTAGGAGTGGTTTACTATAGTAGTCAAATGATGGATTCGAACCCACGACCTTTTGAGTTCGCGGTCTGTATCTTCTTACCATTGGGACACTGTCAACTACTGTGAAGGGTTTTTGCATGCTAAGGATCTTATGGACGGATTCTCGCTAGTATTCTGTGAGAGTGTAATTCATCCCCGGCCTTACGCACATATTCGTGCCGCAACCATATTACAGCTGCAGCAGTATACCACGTAACCTAGAATAAATGTATATGTTACAATAGAAATTAATGGTTTAAACAATATAATAAAATTTTACAAATTCTATTATATTGTTTACAAAAACTTTACGGTGTATTATATATTAAAGCTAAATTAGTTTTCTCTAAGTATATCATCAGCATCATCATCATCATCATACAGCCATTCACAAGTCCACTGCTAAACATAGAACCCCTCCAAGGAATGCCCCAAAGCACGGTTCTAAACAACCTGCATCCATCGACTTCTTCTTCTCCATGTCTTACCAGTTCGTTACTCCATCAAGTTGGTGTAGGGCGACCCGCCTTACACTTCGCCTACCGGTACGAGGCTGCCACTCAAAAACTTATAAAATTATAATTTAAAAAGAAACAAAGTTAAAATTTATAATAAAAAATTCTACTTTGCTCTTTTATTTGGAATTACCCTGCAATATCTATACTTTTCAAATAATATCCTTTAATATACACACAGATAAAAAACAAAAAAACAAAACAACGTTTATACGTTGCTTGAATGTTAATAGCTGTCGTCTAGTAGATGACAAGGGTCAAGAACAGTGTTGAAAATGGACGAGAATAAGGCTTAATGAACCTTCCACAAACTTTTTTTATTGCATCTAAAGTTGGGCACTCAAAATTGTCGACGGGTTTTGATAGAAAAACATCTCTACATAGTATTAAAACAAAGTCGTTTCTGTACGTTTAGATCTTTTAAACTACGAAACGTACTTTGATGTGATGCGGTTTTCGTCAATAGACAGAATGATTCAAGACTTAGACCATTCAACCCAATTGGATTGAATGGTTTAAGATTCAAGAGAAAGGTTTATATGTACAATACATTCATATTATAGTAGAGAAAAGGCGAAAATTTATAACGCCACTGAGACGAAGAAGGGGCGGGTATATAACCCTAGTATATAATAATAATACGGGTATATAATACCCTAATATATAATAATAATAGAATCTCTATTACTTTGTATGTATGTTATTATATTGTTTTGTTTTAATGCTCTTATGAAACGTTCTTTATATAAAAAATTCCAAAAATTGAAGCAAGACTGCGTTTAAAACTACATATATTACATATGTTTTGAAAATGTATCATATAATATACATTTGATTAAAAAAAAGTTGAATAAAAAACTAGATCGATCTAGAATGTTATGCCTTTCTCTTATATATATAAACTGCCTCCACGATATTGAAGAAGTTGATCGATGGGGGTGGGTGGTAACTATTTATATTAAAGGGTGCAACGGCAACTGCAATTACTATACCCTTTTATTGTTTAATTATATGTACTAGATAGATAAGGACGACCGCGTGCAATAAAATACTGTAGTACTCACCATAAAGTACAAAAATTGACTGTAATAATGATGTGTTGAATCGATCCTAGCGGGAACTAAGTTTGTGCAAAACCTTGGTTATGTTGTGATGTGTGTGTATTTCTATATCTCTTACACTTCATGATGTCCTACCTCTGGTCTTGTAATATAGGTAACATCGGGCCAGGCAGGTCAGGACGAGTGACATATGTCTTTCCATGCGGTTGCAAAGTAAGTGACTTCAAAGCAAGAGTGAACAGACTTTTGTTGTGCCAAGATAGTGTAATGTATCGTCCAGAGCTTCATCATCACTTACCACCAGATATGATAGTATTTTAGTGTCTCTGAGTTTGCGCATATGCTTATAGCACTATAATAGGATCTGAGCAGTTAGATAGCCTTCTATATTATCCAGAAGCTGTAATCGTGATCTGGAGCTACTAGAAAGACTCTTCAAACTTCCCCTTAGTTTACTAACTAGCACAGCGATGGAGTCTCACTATTTCTGGCTAGTCCGTGGTGAGTACGAGCAAGTACGTGCCGCACAGCGGCAGTGAATGACAGTGCAAAATTCCCGTTTGAAGAGTATATCTATTATCATTACAAATTTTGCTTACTTGCCACGCTTGGCGTGCGGGTTGGCAACAGTTTTTTGTTATTTTGAGCGGTTATCAGGAAGATGTGGCCGCCCATCTCCTGTTTAATTTCCCCACCCTCGGGGCGAAATGGGGTAGTGGCAAGACAGTATAATTACGGAACATGAATACCAGCATAGAACAGCAGCTTAATGCTGCTGTGTTCCGTACGCTGAGGGTAGAGAACAGGAGATCCTTTTTACTGGAAACGAGGTATTCCATCTTAGTCCTCATGAGCAAAGTATCTGCACTTTGATTCTAGGCATCCAGGATTCTAGGCCACAGCATCCACTTACCATCAGGTGGACTGTGTGCTCGCTTGTCACCCTTATTCTACAAAAAATGTGAGGCTTTCCATCTTAGTCTTTTTCAACCCTACCTTAAAGAACGTTTCCAATTTCTCAGCTCCTCTCAAAAACTTTCCCTTCGATCCTTAGAAAACCTTTCCCTTGTTGATGTCCCTTGCACTCTTCTACATTTTACAGTGAATCTTTTTTAGTTCTTGGAGTTAAGCTTTGGAATTCCTTACCATCAACTATAAAACGTGTTCAAACAATAGACTCCTTTAAAAACCAAGTTAAAAAACATTGGCCAAATTACTGTCAGAGAAAAAAAAAGTATCTTTCTTTCTAAATCATCCCTCCTCCTTTTATCTATTACATATAATTTATGATCACTAGTCTGTCAATTAAGTAAATTCCGGCATGTTTATTAAATTTCTTTTATATTTATAGATTATAATATTATTTATAGTGCACTCTACCCATTACTTAACTTTTCACTTATTTTTATTTCCTATTTAGGTTGTCTGGAAGAAATTGCTGCATAGCAATAAGACCGCCTTTTGTTTTTCTCTTTGTTTCTTGTTATGTTGTTTTTTTTAGTGTTCAATAAAGGGTGTTGTATTGTAACACGTTTTCAACTTTTATAAAAACTTGTTTATAAAATGTTTTTTCTTTTAATATTAATTTATTTCACATTTAATTGCGAACTTGATTCTATTTTGAAAATGGGCCACATTTGGAGTACAGCGTGTATGTGTAGATATATGGAGGTGAAAGAGGTGTGTCAGGATCGTGCCAAGTAGAAGTCCGTAGTCTCTGCCTACCCCTCTGGGTGACAGGCGTGGGTGTTTATGAATTATGAATGAATAATTACGGACTCCGACAAACGCAGTTTATTTATTTTTGAGTTGTTATTAGAAACACTGCTGCCCATCTCCTGATTCGTTTCCCTCAGTCGCCCCTTACGACACCTACGGTACGATATAGGGTAGTGGATGTGCTTCGGATGAAGTGTTCATGGCCTGCAGTAATACCATCAGATGGCATGTCATTTCACTAAACATTCTTTTTAATTTATGTTGCAGAAGTGAACGGCAGAGTCAATTTAAATTAGAAGTACCCTTAACCGACGAGCATGTGTGCGTAGGTATATGGATGTGGAGGAGGCGAGAGAGTTGTGTCAGGATCGTGCCAAATGGATGTCTGTAGTCTCTGCTTTTTTGTATGTTTTTTTTTATTTTTTTATTTTATGTACACACATTAAGATACAGAAGCAGTCTTATAGTAATTTCGTACAAAGGTTCTACTTATTCCAAATTAGCTGAAATATCTTCCAGTAGACCCATAAAGGAAATTATATTGAAATTGCAAACTTAGTGCATACATTAGTACAACTAAAAAATAAATAATATACACAATGTTACGTAAATTATATAAAATAAAACAATAAATAAAACAATTAATAATAATAAATACGATAGTTACATATGATATATATAAACTAATATAATAGAATAAAATATATAAATTAACAGGATGCAAAGTAGTTATCTCTAAGACGTTTCTTGCATACCAACAAAGTTTCGGAATTTTTTATATTTGACGGTAGTGAGTTCCATAATCTTACCGCGTGAACTGAAAAGGAGTGGGAGTAAAAACCGATAAGAAAGTTTTAACAAGGGATGCATTACCGGAGGATGGGTGAAGGAAAATGCTTCTGAGGTATGTGGGAGAGGAAGGGTTGTGCAAAATGTTATAGAGGAGACATAATAAAGTTGGGCTGAAAAGTTCGTATCGTTGAATTACAGAAAAACACATTTTTTAATTGACAAAATTCGATTTTATTATTCAACATAGTTGCCATCGAGGGCGATACACCGATTATAGCGATCTTCCAACTTTTCAATACCATTTTTGTAGTACGATTTGTGTTTAGCCTCAAAATAGGCCTCTGTTTCGGCGATTACTTCCTCATCGGCTTTAAATTTCTTTCCAGCGAGCATTCTCTTGAGATCTGAGAACAGGAAAAAGTCGCTGGGGGCCAAATCTGGAGAATACGGTGGATGCGGAAGCAATTCGAAGCCCAATTCATGCAATTTTGCCATCGTTTTCATCGATTTGTGACACGGCGCATTGTCTTGATGAAACAACACTTTCTTCTTCTTCTTCAAATGGGGCCGTTTTACGCGATTTCGTCCTTCAAACGCTCCAATAACGCTATATAATAGTCGCTGTTGATGGTTTTTCCCTTTCCAAGATAGTCGATGAAAATTATTCCATGTGCATCCCAAAATACGGACGCCATAACCTTACCGGCCGACTGTTGAGTTTTTCCACGCTTTGGATTCGGTTCATCGCGTGCAGTCCATTCAGATGACTGCCGACTGGACTCCGGAGTGTAGTGGTGGATCCATGTTTCATCGATTGTCACATATCGACGCAAAAATTCACTTCTATTGCGGTTGAACAGCTCCAAACATTGCTCTGAAGCATCGACACGTTCTTGTTTTTGGTCGATTGTGAGCTCGCGCGGCACCCACTTTGCACATAGCTTTCGCATACCTAAATATTCATGAACGATATGTCCAATACGTTCCTTTGATATCTTTAGAGTGCCAGCTATACAAATCAACCTCAATTTACGACTTCCAAAATCATTTTGTGGATTTTTTTTATGTTTTCGTCCGTAACAGCCTCTTTTGGACATCCACTGCGTTCATCGTCTTCGGTGCTCATATGGCCTGTACGGAATTTGGCATACCACTTACGAATGGTTGCTTCGCCCGGCGCAGAGTCCGGATAACACTCATCAAGCCACTTTTTGGTATCAGCAGCACTTTTTTTCATCAAAAAGTGTAGTGTTTCATTAAAACACGAAATTCCTTTTTATCCATTTTTTTTCAAAATAACAAAAGTTGCTTCACTCAAAAAATAACAAAAGTTGCTGTATCTCACAAACTAATAATCAGACAGCTGTCAAATTTATACACGTTTCTTTTGAAGGTTGGTACTACCTAAAAATGATATGGATTTTATTCTAGTGGCGCCATCTCATAGAGACGATACGAACTTTTCAGCCCAACCAATATAGGTACTATATTATAGTTTGGAAGTTACAAAAAATACTTTTCTAATTAACACATATTTAAATATTTCTTTTGTACGGGATAGATGTAGGTACCTAACTGCGCTGTGAAATTAAAAGACATAATTATTAGTTGCTTAGCAACTTTATCTTATTTTTTACTTTCGCAATAAACTGTGCGTGCCCTCAGATTTGTAATGACCCTCGAGTTTAAGATAGGTCAAGTGGTATCTCCGGTACTTTACGGAACGTGCAGGATTTCCATTTATAAGGCGATTGGGCTTTCAATTTGGGTCAAAATTAAACAGTTAAAATTAGCTCAGGACCGAGAAGTACCTGAGAGCATCGAAATATATAAGAGCGCGAGAAACCTATTTATTTCTGGCGCCAAACAGCCGTGCTGTATTCTGGTATAAAAGTAAATGTAGAGAAATAATCCTAAGTCCTAAGAACAAGATTAATACCTAAGTTTTTTATCCTTTACCCTAAAGAGGTTGAATTTGGACAAACATCTATATTTCACAAAATTTCTGACTATATTTTGTTATGTTCACTGCTGGCTCTATGAGGAAGCTCAAGGTCGCTCAGTGAGCTATGGAGAGGGCTACATTCGGGGTTTTTCCGCGTGATAGACTTAGAAATGAGCATATCCACAGCAGATCCAGAGTAATCGACATAGCCCAACGGCAACGCTGAAGTGGCATTAAGAACCGACAACCGATGAGAAAGAAAGTTTCTCGAGTAGAAATCTAGTAGTGGTGGGCGAAGTGTAGATCGGTCCCCCAATAGGTGGAATTATGACCTGGTAAGATATACAAGGAGTCGAGGGATGGAAGGGGCTCAGGACTCTGCTTTGTGGCATTTCTTGGGGGAGGCCTATATTCAACATTTGATTTGTAAAGGGTTTTAATGATGATGATGATGACGATTTAATTATGACAAGTGCAACGGTTTCGGTGAGGGTACTAATTACAACAAATAAGTTATTTATGATATCTGAACCGTGGTTGCTCAGATGGTTAACGCTCGCTGTAAATATAACAGAACGCGAGTAACCCGGGTTCGATCCCCGCCGGCACCAATGAAATTGTTAATTGCAATTTTAAGTGCTGATTTACCACGTGGTCGGCGGTGAAGGAAAACATCATTAGGAAACCTGCATGTCTGAGGAATAAGAAAAAAGATTATTTCGAAGACATGTGAAGTTCGCCAACACGCATTGGGGTAGCGTGGCGGATACTTCCTTGCCCTAAAAAACCCTCTCAGAAATGAGGCGAGGCCTATAAATCATAAATTTTTATTTGCAAGAATCACGGTATAAAAAGATCTTACAATTTGTCTAGTGCAATCGTGTTTCGCTAACAATGGTAAATAGCATGCAAATACAGAATCAACAATATTAATTAATTACAGTCTAAAAGATCTTTTACGTCATAATAACATTCGGTTTTTAACCAATTAAACAAATGTTTCTTAAATAATCTTTCACTTAATAATTTAAATTCATTAGGTAGTTTATTAAATATTTTTATACACATATTTAGGCAACTTTTGTTGTATTTAACGATTCTAGGAATAATATTTAGAACTATTTTTTCTGGGTCACGTCGGTTTCGGGGATATATATCATGCGCTTTAATAAACAATGACTTATTTTTAAAGACAAACATACTAACTTTATAAATGTATAGTGACGGGAGGGGTAATATACCAAGTCTCTTAAATACTGGTTTACAAGAAATATCTGGCGACATCCCGCACATTGCACGAATACATTTTTTTTGGGCAACGAATGCCCTATTTCGGTCAGTACTATTACCCCATATTATAATTCCATAGCGAAGAATAGACTCTACGTATCTTAATATTTGTAATGTTTCTAACGATTTTAAGGGCATATACAAATTTATTGATTCTACGGCATACGTTATCTATTTGTTCTTTCCAGTTTATATCATCATCTAACCTTACTCCCAGAAATTTTGTACACGTAACTTTTTTTTAGTTTTGGTATATTAAGTTTAATATTATGATTTGAATTGATAGATTTATTAAATTGTATGTAATGAGATTTATCTAAATTAATTTTCAAATTATTTACGTCAAGCCATTCTATTAATTTGTCAATTGTATTATTAATGTCATCTTCATGATTCGTAATTGTATTATTATTTTAATTAATATTCACAATAATTGAAATGTCATCAGCGTATAAAACACATTTATGATTCGTAATGTCAACAATATCATTAATATATAATAGGAAAAGAATCGGTCCTAATATGCTTCCTTGCGGAACGCCAAATTTATTATATTTATATCCAAATGAATGAGATGTTAAGTTATTGTTTTTATCTATTTTATCAATGATAACATATTGTTGTCTGTTTTTTTAAATATGACGATAACCACTGAAGTATTAGTCCTCTGATCCCAATTGTCTCTAATTTTTGTAATAATATGTCATGTGAAACGCAATCAAAGGCCTTTGAGAGGTCAAAGAATAATCCTGTTGTTAATTGTCTGTTGTTTATGTTACAAAGTATTATTGTTACTAACGAAAACATGGCAATTGAGGTTGATCTGTGTTTTTGAAACCCATATTGTTCATTTTTAATTATCTGGTATTTATTACAGTAATCAACTATTCTTTTATACATACATTTTTCAAAGATTTTAGCCAGAATAGGTACTAAGGTGATTGGACGATAGTTTTGAACATCATCCTTTCGCCCTTTTTTAAATAAAGGTTTTATAATTGACAATTTTAGTGCTTCTGGGAATTTTGCTGACGAGAATGATAATTTTATTGATTATTGATTTATTGATGTGTCAAAATTTTAGTTAAATTATCAGCACATGATTTTAAAATTTTAGTGTTAATTTCGTCATAACCCTCTGAATTGGTATTGTTTAATGATAGTAGTTCTATTTTAACTTCATTTTCTGTCATTGGTCTTAAATACATCGAATTCACTCTTGAATTTCTACTTAAAGCATATTTTTTATTTAAATTTTGTGTTAAGGTATGATTATTGGCCATATCTATAAAATAATCATTGAAAGCAGTAGCTATTTCTATAGGATTAGATATTATGTTCTTTCCAATTTTAATAGTATCTATATTATCCTTAACTTTCGGGTAATGAATTTCATTTCTAATAATTCTCCATGCTGCCTTGCATTTGTTGTTACTATTATTCATATATTTAATATTATCAATTTGTTTGGATTTATAAATACACTTCTTTAAAATGTTTGAATAGTTTAAGTAGTTAACTTTATTACGTGTATTTTTTTGTTTATAGTATGTGTATCGCAAGACCCGTTTAGTTCGAGAACTTTTTTTTAACCCTTGACTTATCCAATTTTTTTGTGCAACTACCGTTTATTCTTAGTTATAACCTCTCTTAAAAATGTTATAGCATGATGCCGATGTTAGCTTATTTATTTACTGGAAAGGTTAACATTTGTGCTGTGTTATGAGAGATGAAGTGGTAATATAGTTGATGTCGCGTTTGGAATATTACTCAGTATGTGGTCTATACACGATAACTTTCGCGTAGGAGCGTTGATATGAATTTTGAAGTTGTAATTGTGGCAAAGTTCTTGTAACTCACAAGAGAATTTACCTTTTTTAATGTATTTATGTTTATGTCTCCTGCTAAAACTATGCGCTTCTTAGTGTTATATTTTGTAACTAAAGTATAAAGTAAGTTGTCCAATTTTTTTAAAAAAAAGGCTAGGATCTGATTGCGGTGTTCTATAAAGACATATTATGATTAATTTATTTGCTGTAATTTCGATGCCGCATACTTCAAATATGAACTGAACTTTTACAAAGGACAACACTTTGCATAGTAAGCCCTATTGAACTAAAATGCAAGTTCCGCCTCTTTGTTTATCCCTACTATAATAAGTTACTATTTCATAGTCACTAAGTTTTACATAATTATCGTCACCTTTCCTTAGAAATGTTTCGGAGAGACATATAACGTCAGGATCATTATGTTCCTCTTGCAACTCTTTTAGCGTTAGCTAAATATCTTTTTTTACCGTGGGAAGGTAACAGGGTATAGTCCTTTTTTTGGTAGCAATATCTTTGATGCAGGCGAAGTAGATTTTGTAAGGCTATGTGTTACTAAAATTTTAAATTACTGCGCTTAAAAATAAAATGGGATTGTGCCTTTTTTGTAGTGGTTGGATTTAACGTCTGATTTATCTTTGCTTGGTCTATTACCCCTTATTATTTTCTTAAGTTCACAAATATTTAAGTACTTATTTGCATAGTCACTACAGTCAATAAGGTAATTTATTTTTTTACAAATGTCAATTTTTGTACAGTAGTTACAATTCACAAAATGACAATTTTTATACTCATTACATATATTTTTGATACTTTTATTTAATCGATTAACATTAACATAATTATTTTTTGAAACATTTAATACAAAGATATTGTTTTTGTTAAATTTTTCTAATAATTTTCCTAAATTTAATAACATAACTTTTACATTGTTGTCGTTTTCACCCGTACATAAATCCAATTTATCATTTGTCGATAGCGTCATATTTAGTCATGTCTTAGTTACTTCCGTGCTAAGTGCGTTAGGTTTGGTTTCCGCAAAAACTTTGTATTTTTCATAATTTGTCGACTTTCTTGAATGTGTAATAGAAGATGCCAGTTCTACGCACTGCTGAGTGCCCCAAATAAATATTCTATTTTTAGTTTGACATATTTGTTTTTTGTCAAAATTTATAAATGCATTCTTAAAATTAGAACAATTAAATGGTCTTTGAATTTGTAGTTTCTGTGTCAGAATATCAATTTGGTTAGTAATGCCTTTGGGTTTGCCTTTGGGTAGTAATGCCTATGCCCAGCAGTGGGACGTATATAGGCTGTAACTTTACTAAGTTATTTATGAGTTAATCCGTTGATAATGAGATGAGTAAATTAAATTAGACGACATCCATGTCATAAAGAATACTTAGTTTCCTCATGTGCTATCGATTCTCCTAAATGCCAATTCTTCAACACATACCTACACCAACTTACATATTTCCTTTAGTAGAATTCATAGCGCTTCGTGACCTCAACACACTGGAAACGGCTCCGGAAGCCATCCGGTAATAGTTTGCACGAGCGACGCTTTCTGTTTATTTCCACAGGATTGCGGCTTTAGGTGAAATTGAATGAAATTCAATCAGTGTTAAGCGAATAAGGATTATGTCAAATATTAATTAACAGACTCAGGCGATACTTGTGTAAATTCATTATATTAAAGAATAACGCCACAAAACCCTTTACCACTCCTGTTAAAACTACTTTTAAAACCATTCTTTATTCGTCATTTTAATTCCGTAACAGTCTCTGTTTTTGAACTCTCTTTGATGTTCTTAGGAACTAGGCCTTTACGAGGGTTATTAGTCTCTAAGACGTAAAGAAAGAACCACAGGCTAAGAGGAACATAGTACAACACAGTACCTACAACATTAGGAGTAGTTAGACTGTGGTAATACGATATTATGATCTACCATCCATTTTTAAATGTGAAAATAACGGTAAAATCTAGAACGATTGACTTAGAAGAGGTTTATACTTATGCCCAGTAGTGTATTAGTAGTTCAGTAGCTTAATTAAATTAATAGTGCTCATCTACGAATGTATTCTATTAGAATATCAAGCAAAGTCCACGTTTACAGTCACACGATCCATTACGGAACTGAATTGTAACAATAGAGACACCGTACCGTGGTAAATTGTCCACCTTCGCGTCCATTGTTTGGTAACATGTGACACCCACACGCTTCCGTAGACGAATATTAATACTTCGGATCTCTGTATAAAACAATCGCTTATTACGATATGTGCGGGATTTAATGTTATAATTGGTTCTCGTACGTAGGGTTACCATCTAACCGGATATATCCGGTCTAGACTGGATTTCGAGAGTTAAGACCGGCCCCCGCCTGGATTTCAATACAAACTAGATTTGTCTTCACGCTGGCTATACTGGTAGATCTACGGATTAGTGCAAGTGAGCAAGAGAAGAATACACATTAGGTGATAGAAATTTTACAATAAAATTTTGGAATGAAAACAACGAAAAACCTACTTTTAAAGCTCTTGCTAGTGGCCGAAGTATTAGTTCAAATAAATATATATTTGATAGGAAAAAAAACATGATTATAACCTGAATAACGAACTTTTTTTCCAAAAACCAGGATTTTTAACCGTCAGTCACCGGATTTCCATTTTTAGACCCGGTAACTCGACTCGTACACTACCTTTACTTCACGTTTTTATTATGCATTTAATGACTAGTATATTTTAGGTTATGAAATATAACTAAACGATAGTTTGTTAGACTAGTTTCAATACTTATTTTGTATGAAGATATCTCACGAAATCTTCGCCCAAGCGGTTGGCTCACCGAGTATTCCCAAAGGATGGACGCGGCTTGCGATTCGTGCCGGGATTCAATTTGAATCTATTCCGGGAGAAATTTAAGGAAAGATGTCATAAAATGCCAATAGATTTTGAAATATTTTGAACTGGAATTTTCCATTTAATATTTTTAATATATTTCATGCATGTGACGGATACGTGACGATAACATGTTTATGTATATAATTCTTCTGTACATCACTAAACTCGTGCAAAATGACTGGCCTGATTTTGATGAAACCTTCCCCGATGAAATTTACCCGACTGCCAAGGAAGGGTTATGTTTTTTGTCATTTTTGTTCTGCTTCCTGATTTGGATCTTTCGAGCCGTAGCGTGGCTGCTGTTTTATTATTGAATCATGGCAAACGATCTATCGGACTACACTCAGTATTTAATTATGTACATAATAATATATTATATTGGCCCGATCTACACGGAATGCGCTAAGTACACACATCAAAAAAATTTGTGATCACGAGTATAGAGAACCAGAGACGCTTTCTACTGGAATTGAGGCATTTCATCTTCACCCACATGCTTTAAAAAAGTTGTAAAGCCCGACATTCGTGTTCGGATCGACGACTGTAAATCCCATTTTTTAAATAAATAATATCTTAGATACCCTGAACAAATAAGTCAGTTATATTATAGTTGTGGCACTAATGGTTCGGTTCGACCGGGAAATGACCACGCTCTCACAGAATACTAGCATAATGCTGCTCTGTTTCTTATGGTGAGTGTAGAGAACCGGAGACTGCTCTGTACTGGAATCGAAGACGCCTTCATATTCTTATCGAGGGTAGATGTAGATGTGGGCCACGGTATCCACTTACGATTTGGTGGATTATTTATATATTATTCCACAAAAAATAAGGGTGATAAACGAGTTAAAAGTTTTAAGAAGCATAAAGCATAAAAATTGAGCATAAATCCCGCCCTCCTTTAATTGCTAGTTTTAAAATGTGAGATTAAAAATTCCGCAGACTTTGGTTCGGTTCTTGTCATGATAGCAACTACTATTATCATATGATTATATTATAATGTCTTTATAAATTCAAAGCTGTTATGTTATGTTTATTGGAGTGAAAATTTCTTTAGAGTGGTCGTGATTTGAAACTCGACGAAACGGACCTGCGCTGCGGGAGAATGAGATAGATTACATTATACATGTTTACACAAATAAACAGTTTATGGAGAATAATTATGTACTTACAAGACATTTTATATACTCTATAGAATATACATCTTTATATATATAAATTATGTGTCACATTGTTTCTCTTAACCCTTAGCCACCTAACGTGTATTCTAGTAACACTTCCACCTAACGTCGGTCATGGTGACCGCTTGCATATAAGTACTATTATAAAGGTAAAAACATCATAAATTGGCAAAAATCGAAACTACAAAAAAAATTCAGTTGTTTTTATTTCAATTTGTTTCAATAAACTCTTCAAATTAATACTTCTTACTTCTTATTACTATTAATAAAAATTAACTAACGAATATTTTAATAAATTATAGGTTTTCCGATTAAGCTGAGTTCTAAGCAATAACAATTAATGAGACTTCTTAGTTTTTAAATATTTTAGTAACTCAATTAAATCACAATCGTTACAAAATTACAACACCCTAACATTCACAATTTCTCGCGGCAGCGTACACACATTTTTTTGAGAACACTCAACGCAAATTGGATTTTTGCACTGAAAACACAAATGGAATGTTTTACGTTTCTTCTTTGGGTCACACGTTGAAAAAGTTTTGCGTGTTTCTAATTTGTCTTCATCTATTTTGAGAACCCGGCGAATAGCTTTCTGAAGTTCCCTTTGCAATCCAAACTGGTTCGCTCGACGTCGTAAATGTGGTGTAATAAGGTCTTCAGCCAGTTGTTTCATGAAATTCAGTCTGGGCATCTTTCTCTTAAATTGGTTCATGCTGCTGATGATGTACGCATTTGCTGCAGAAACATCCAGCATTCTGTAGAAGACCGCCATTGGCCAGCGTTGTGTGCGTCGAGAAGTTGAGTAAATGGCACATTTTTGATCTAATGTATCGACGCCAACTTTGGTGCTATTATAAAAAATAATCATTACTGGCTTTTGCTTTTGTGGATCGGTGGTTGGTGAGTGATGCATGTTGTAAAGAACAAGCACGGATTTGTTTTGATTTGGTACAAAAGATAGCAATGTTGCATCTAACGTGAATCCAAAAATCGAAAAGCCAACGTCCCGATGACGGCTAAGCTAAGGAAGTAACTGCCTTTTATTTTTTTAAGGGTGTCAGCTGTTTTTGCTTTAGGATGTTCATTAGCTCCACCGAAGTGAACCAGTTATCAGTCGTTACATTTCTGTGGGTTCCTTCAATCGACGCAACCAATCGCAAAACCGCTTGCGTGGGTTTGTTCAGTCTTTGGTATTCAATGGGCAAGCCTTGGCTATCTGAGTCTTTTCCCAAGTATATGTAGGCATCCAAAAGGTATCCGTTTTCGGCATCAGTCATGCACATAATTTTTAATCCATATTTGTTAGGTTTTTTCGGCATATACATTTTGAAGCTGCACCTCCCACGGAAAGCCACCAACATCTCGTCAATACAAGCGTAACTGCCAATTGATAAAACTTCTTTGCAGTTTTGTATCAGCTTTTCAAAAAGCTGAGATATAGGTGCAGCCTTATCAGTGCTACGGCGCTCATCTCTGGTGCTCGCATCATCAAAACGAAGGCAATTCAGCAATGTTTCGAACCTGTTCATGCTCATTATACAACGATAAATCTCTCTTCCTGTACCATCTGTGCTGTACCAACATGTGTAATGTGTGTGGTTCTCTTTGAAAATTGAGGTATAGTACAACATACCGATAAAAGCCTTCAGCTTAATTACGTCAAGGTCTTGAACACATGTCTGGTTTTGATAGTTAGGTCTTATCTTTCTAATTTTTTCGTTAGTATGCTTTACAATTTCTTCTAACATATCATCAGTAAAAAACAAATGCCATAAATCGGATGATGTTGTATTACTGTTCAAAACATCTCTGAAGTTCCTTTTCAATCCTGGAGGTTGCTGAACGATGTTGTGTTGCAAAGTCCTTAATCGCGAAACTGGAGGTTGAGACGACCAACGGAACCGATTTTTTCCGAAATAATTCCGGTATCTTGACAATGGAATATCATCATTGGAAGATGCATCATCAACTGGCAGATCATTTGTATCATCATATTCATTTAACTCTTCAACATCAATTTCAGAGTCTGATTGACACTCACCATCAATGACGTGGTCTAATGGTACATCTTCTACATCACTGCAGTCTTCATTTGGTAATTCCGGCACGTCCCTTTCATCCTAGGAATCTAATTCACACTCTTCTAACCATATAATGATATTTTGATCACGTTCAGACATGATAAACCTAAAAAACAACACGAAAATGTTAGCACTAAAAGTAACGTAACAACCTAACGTCGGTCACCATGACCGCATGCGAAATATATTTACCTGTATTTTTTTATTACGCGCACATGTTGCTTGGTCGAGCGCAGGGCGAACACTGGAGAGGGCGGGGAAAAAGTACATAGAGTCACAGGCGCGTGGCCCGTGTAATAACGGAAATATTTGAAAAAATATATCGCCTGGAGTCACTGTGACCGACGCTAGGTGGTTAAGGGTTAAACTACTTAACCGATTTTAATCAAATTTGCACAGCGTGTGAAGTTTGGTCCAACTTGGGAGATAGGATAGTTTTTTTGCTCATGAATGACCCACAATTTTTTTTGCGAATTTTAGTATTTTAATAGGACATGACAAAGGGTCGTCGAAAAGGGCAGAACAACGGTCTGGCAAGCTAGTATATTATATAGAACACTTAATGTTTCAGGTTTTGTTTTCACACTTATTTACACTTTGACTAATAGGACACGTGTTCTCAAAACAGAATGCCCAAGAATTTTTTTTGCGCCCTGAAGCAAAGCAGAGGGCTACCCTCCGGGAAGCGGGGAAGGGAGGTGGTGAATGCTCTAAGACTCATTATAAGACCTAGAGTGTCTACCCACTAAACACCACCTGGGACTGGCTTTGGCCTGAAGGGCCTTTCTGCCGTATCGGAAGAGACTCCCCTTGGGGAAAACGGGGCACAAGGGAAAAGGTAGCGCAGTGGGAAAGAGGGTGCAGGAGAATCATGATGCAGCCTCTTTTATAGCATTTTCCCTCCCACTTCTCTTCGGTCGCGCACGAAGAGGGGCGTACGGTGTTGCCAGCAATAAAGTTACCAACATACAGTTTTTCCTCTTATCTCGGTCTCAATAAATTAATAGTAAAAACGAATTAATTTTTATTAATAAAGAATAAATAAGGTTTCACTTCTACCGCGTGTGAACTGCAAACATATTTTATTTTTATTATGCAAAGTATAACACTTGTTCCTGAATTACAATTACGAGCCCGTCAAGAATGCGCCGTTTAAAATGGTTCAAACGTGTTTTAACACGTTGAACACGTATTCCTGAGTCGCCCGTCACCAAGTTTCATTCATAGATTAGTTTTTTTTATAATTGGGAAGTGGTGGAAACATTAAACGGTGGCAGATAGGCACGTTAGATAAAATAATTACTGTCTCCATCTAAACATATAAAAAATTGAAGCGTCTATCAGTTACATTGAAATAAATAACTTATATTAAGCTCAAGGGCATTGCATCTTATTAGACATATAAATATCAAAAAAAAATTTATTCTTTCTGTCTGTGGAACTTATTTTCGGAATAGCTGAACCCTATTATATTAAAACTTTACGAACAGATAGCGAACAATACAAGGAGGTATCTCTAGGCTTTTTTCCGAAAAACTTGAAGATTTTTTGTAACACCTTATTTTTCTATGCCCTTTGGCATTAATTTCGAGTTTCCTGTCCCTAACGAACCGCGATTTATTTATTAGCAACATGTTTCCAGTTTTGTGTCATACAAAAATCAATTCCATTTTACATGTCCGTTGCCATAACCGCTTCCGCTCTAAGCGTACAGCGCCATCTGCAGCAATTTCCGACAATAACGCTCCCGCTATATCGCTTTGGCACCAAAAATCTTTCTTTCTATGTTTCGGTCCACGGTAAATTGTGTTTATTTATATTAGAATAAACTTCGGCGGTGTTGCCACGGAAATGGGAAATATGTTTGGCGTTGATTTCATGTTATTTATGAGTGCCTTCGCACTTGATAATTGAAGGAAAACAAATTGACTTAGATCAACAAAATAATCTTTTTCTGGAAACCTTTTAAAAGTACCTGAATGTAATATAAAACAAGCGACCCACCCCGGCTTCTTCAGGGTAGAATATACTGGTGACCTTTTTACTGTATGGAAAAATAAAGTGTGTACCATATGAACGGAGCAGAAGCTTATGGCACTGATGTTTTACAAAAATTAAGAATTAAATAACTTAAAATCTATCGAAAATCAAATAATATCCACCCTACTTTACAAACAGCAATGAATTTAGTAGGCATCTTTGACCTTGTCACTTCAGGGTCACAGACAAAAAGGGCAAAGGACAAAGTAATTGTTCAAAAGTTTTTCAATCGTTTCATTCAAAGTTTTTGTTTTTATTTTTTGTAAAATATCAGTGACATAAGCTTATACTCCGTTCACATGTTACACCCTATTTTTTTCCAGACGGAAAAAAAGGTTATCCAGTATATTTATGTGGCGTAACACGTTTAGATTTAAGATAATCATCAAAGACCATTCATGAAATCTTAAATTTCTCAAAAAAAAAATCCTTAATCAATAGAAGGCAGTTTTTTTGTAATTTTGATATTACCGATAGTCACTTTAATGTTGTTTGCGTGAGTAGCCAAATTTTAAACTTAAGTTCATATACGAGTACATGAATAATGATATACCGTTATCGCAGTATTTGAAAAAATGAGTAAATAAGGCTTACACTTTTATTTGAAATTATCCCAAATTTAATATGATTTATTGGCAACAACGTATTTGTCTACCGATCGACCCTTACGGGTGTGTGCGTGCGCAGTAGTCAGTTAAAAGAATGCATTGCTACGCATTTTTAATTTGAAAGATAAAAAGGACAGAATGTTTTAGATTTCTTATCTATTTTTCTTCACCATTTGCCTGTGTTACTTATTCTGAACCTTCTCTGCAAATTAGGACGGTTATTGCTTACTAATCCTGTCCTCATTTTGGTTTATAAGTATTGTAAATATTAGATACTTAAGGGGTTTGAATCGAGTTTATCACTGTATTAACTTCACCTTTGTATTACTAGAGAGAAACTTTAATTGGCTTACTGTAGTTACTAGTATTATCTATTATCAAGGCGGATTAGTGCCCACTCTACTAGATTTGTAAATTATTACAAGTTTGTGCTATTTTTTTTGCATTTGCCTTAACTTTAAATTTAATAATACTTTAATAGTAATACTAAATAAAAATTATACCTACACAGGCTCCGATTGAGCCCTAGCCTCTGAAATTTGTGATCCTGTATTTCAGGTGCACAAACAGTATTAGCACTCATTATAATTTAAGTTATTTATATTCTACTTTATTTTATACAAATTAACTTACTGTTTAAATTAGTTGAAATAAATTATTAAATTAAAAATTAAAGTTAAACATTAAATACTTAAAAAAAAGAAAATTGTATTTATAAATATAATATATAATATATATTATAATAAATGACTAGTTAAATTTTATCATTCTAAAGTTCACCCTAACTTGCGGCCGCGGTCGATAATGTGCGGCGGGACTGAAATTATTCTTTGAATAATTGAAACTATTGTGATGTTCCCCACTTGACCGCCTTAACCACATAGACATTTGTAAATAATGGACACGTTTACGCTCATGAAACGGGGGCACGGAGGGTTCAGTGAACTGGCAATGAGGGTTGTAATTTTGACAATGAACTAAGTTTCATCATATCGTGACTGACCTGCTTCATTGCTGAAACAACGCATCCTCTAAAGATTACGTCTTGCATGCCACAACAAGTTGTCACTCTTTCTTGACGACATCATCTATACTACGTTTGCTGGTATGAAAATGCCACTCGTCAGCTGGTCATTTTACCGGTTATCAGTTCAGTTGACCGTAGGACATGTCACAGACGTTTTTTTGTCATTATATTTCACTAAGAGCCATTTTTTCATTCCTTTGATAAGATTTATATTGCATTGAATAAAATACATCATAAATAAATTAAAAATTACAGTTGTACGAATAAAATAATTCAATTGCTTTACTTTTACATTGAGCCATGTTATAATTTAATTTGATGGAAAGCTTTTATCTGATGATTAACAACTTTTAAAACTTATATAATATTTTACATGATTGGTAATTAACGACTAATTACTAACCATATTATACATAATTAACGACGATTAAAAATCAGTTACAATTCAGTTACGTGATTGTAAATTAAATAAAATTACAGTGCAATTGGAAAATTTAAATATAAATTAAGTGAAAATAATATAATAATTACTTTGCAAGTTTCATTAATGTAAATGGTTCTTTTTAAAGAATTAGCGTGGCAGACGAGCACACAGTCCTTCTGATGGTAAGTGGATGCTGTGACCACTAGATATCTACATTTATTCACAATTCAGAATTAAAATGCAGATGCGTTCACCCGTGAGGACTAAGATGGAATGCCTCCTATCCAGTAAAAATGGTCTCAGGTTCTCTACACTCACCCATACGAAACACACCAGCATTAAGCTGCTATTTTACGCTGGTATACTGTAAGAGCGTTATCTTACCCCGGTCGAGCCAACACACGCATGCTACAACCATAATATGGCTGCAGCGTGGCCACGTGCAAAATATAGTTATGTAATATTTGTGTACCTAAGGGTTAACTATACCAAAAACCCATCTAACGTGCCTAGGAACACATATTAAAAAATCCAGTTGCCATTAACATTTTACTCGTCATCATCATCATCATTACAGCCCTTCACAAGTCCACTGCTGAACATAGGCCTCCCCCAAGTAATGCCACAAAGCACGGTCCTGAGCCACCTGCATCCATCGACTTCCTGCATGTCTTACCAGGTCGTCACTCCATCTAGTGGGGGTCGCCCTACACTACGCCTACCGGTACGAGGCTGCCACTCGAGAACCTTTCTTCCCCATCGGTTATCGGTTCTTCGAGCTATATGGCCGGCCCATTGCCACTTCAGCTTACTAATCCGTTGGGCTATGTCGGTCACTCTGGTTTTACTGCGGATATCGTCATTTCTGAGTCCATCACGCAGAGAAACTCCGAGCATAGCCCTCTCCATAGCTCGCTGAGCGACCTTAAGCGTCCTCATACGGCCAGCAGTGAAGGACCACGTCTCAGATCCGTAAGTCATCACTGGCAACACGCACTGGTTGTACAATCTAGTTTTTAGAGATTGAGGTATACCTGACGAAAAGATATGCCGTAATTTCCCGAACGCTGCCCAGCCGAGTTGAATCCGTCGATTGACCTCTCGGTCGAAGTTGGACTTACCTAGTCGGACTATTTGTCCCAGGTAAACGTATTCGTCAACAACTTCGAGCATAGTGCTCCCAACAACTACCGGCATAGGTGTGACATGGACATTGAACATGATCTTTGTTTTGTCCATGTTCATCTTAAGACCTATCCGTTGGGAGGCACTATTGAGGTCATTGAGCATAGTGCTTAACTCCTCCAGCGATTCTGCCATAAGGACTATATCGTCGGCAAATCGAAGGTGAGTGATGTACTCGCCATTGATGTCAATACCGTATCCTTTCCAGTCCAGTAGCTTGAAAACGTCTTCCAATGCAGCGGTGAAGAGTTTCGGGGATATAACGTCACCCTGTCTTACACCTCTCTGCAGTTGGATAGGTTTCGAGCTCTGGTTCTGTACTCGGATAGCCATCGTAGCCCTACTGTACAAACACTTCAGCACTTCGATATACCGACAGTCAACTTGGCACCGCTGAAGGGACTGTAGCACCGCCCAAATTTCGACGGAATCAAAGGCTTTCTCATAGTCCACATACGCCAGGCAAAGTGGCAGATTGTACTCTTCAGTCTTCTGTACAATCTGCCGCAGGGTATGTATGTGGTCTATGGTACTGAAGCCTTTTCGGAAACCGGCTTGTTCGGGAGGCTGGAAGTCGTCAAGTCTGCGTGCGAGACGATTCGTAATGACTCTCGAAAACAGCACGTAGACGCGGCTCAGAAGGGAAATCGGTCTGTAGTTCTTTAAGAAAGCGTTGTCGCCTTTCTTAAAGAACAAGACCACCGCACTTCTGCTCCACGCCTCTGGAGTAGTGCCACCATGGAGGACGGAATTGAAGAGCTTCTGAAGGACTTCAAGTACCGGTGTTCCACCCGCTTTCAGAAGCTCCGCTGTAATTCCATCCTCGCCTGGGGCCCTGCCGTTTTTAAGGTGCTGGAGAGCCATTCTAATCCCGCTTAGACTGACGTCCGGGATATCATCGGAATAGTGTCGGATAAGACTTGTTCTTGGATCGTTACTCACACTTGCGTGTGGCTCCAACGATGATGTGTACAGCTGCCCATAGAACCTCTCAATCTCACTCAAAATCTCAGGTGTCCCGGAAACGATGTTGCCACACTCAGTCTTCAGCCTTGACAGTTGGCTCTTTCTGGCAGACAGATCTCTGGCAAAGACTTTACTCGTATCGTTGGAAAATTCCAAATTTTTTTATTTATTATCGTGCAATTTTCAACTTAGCTAGATCAATACAACTGAACTTTCCAAATGAAAAAAGTTAAGTAACGGGCTACTGGCGCAAAAAGGTCCCACTTGCGAAATAGTTGACAGTGGTTGTTTTGAAAAACTTGCGCGGACGAAGCAATTGAAATCCAATCGGTAAACTTGTGGCTTCACGCGGCTCTCGGGTACCTGAGGAAAATTCTAACACTGAAGTATATATTTTTAACAATTTAACTTAAAACTAGTTTTTACGGATTTTATCGCGTATATTAATTTTTTTATATTCCCGACGTTTGTCCGAAGTTTGCTTTACAGCACCCATTGTCACGGGGGGGGGGGGGACTGACTGGTGTTTGACGTCCTGATGTCATAGTTAACCGCCGCGCCGTTAGCCACAGATTAAAATTATTAATTTTTGTTCCGATGTACACAGTTTTTTTTATAGGATAGGGTGACAAACGAGCACACAGTCCACCTGATGGTAAGTGGCCGCTGTGGCCCACAGACATCTACATCTATCCTCGTATGCGAAAAATCATTGTCACCCGTGAGGACTAAGATGGAATGCCTCGTTTCCAGTAAAAAGGGTCTCCGGTTCTCTACACACACCATACGAAACACAGCAGCATTAAGCTATTATTTGACGCTGGTATTCTGTGAGAACGTGGTCCTTCCCCGGTCGAGCAGACCCATTCATGCTACGACTATACTACTAATATAACTGCAGCATGGCTCTACCACGTCAACTTAGTATCTAGAATGAACTTAGTATCTTGTAGTCTTGCAGTTGTATGCTTGGGTTGGGATTTAATTTTATTTATTATAGAATCTCAAGCAGATGGCAGCGCTCAGCCACCTTCTCTATTGAAATTAGGATGTTTTTTGATTTGATTAACCTCGCGAATCATCCTTGGAAGGAATCGGTGTTCTTTAGCGAGGATTTGTGGTCTTTCAAATCTGATGTGGCGACGGAGACGATCGTGTACGTGTTCACAGACTGCAGTATTCACTTACCATTAGGTAAGCCGCATGCTCGTTTGCTCCCTCATAGAAAAATAACCAGGAGCGTTCCCCATAGGCACCTTTTCCGACAAAAACCCAATAAAATGGCATAATTTATTATCTTGTGTAACCACAAAGAAAATTATGCAGAGTTCACATGATTAGGTTGCACTGTTACATACACTAGCTTCAACGTGAGCGATAAAGTTCGATCATGCGAATCTCATTAGGACCTCTCATCAATTTGTCAAAGGTAGCGTATGAGTGCGAGAGAGATGCTGCTTATATGCTAAGCTAATGGTGCGACGAAGAGGTAGCTTCGCTAGGAATTAGTAGCGTCGTGAATAGAATCCCCATAGCTATGGATTTTCGCGGATGTATTCCATTTCAAAGATAATTTATTAAATGCCATTTATATAATAATGGTTAAAGTTAAATATTATCCGGTGGTATGTCAAGTATTAGCTTATAATAGATTAAAGTTATTTGGCGTAAAAATAGAGAGTTACGTAACTAATTTAATGTTTATGTGATGAATAAATCAGAAGCATAGTATGTAGACAGGCGTTGTCTGCCTAACGTTTGTCAACTAAACGACTGTCACGTTTATGGGCTACATTAAAACTAGGTTTGCTAGATGGTCGGGATTCGTCTGGATTCTTCAGAGATTTAAAATGATCTCCAGACTTCCGACAAAACTCAAAACCTCCAAACAAACAGCATCTCTTCACATCACAGCTTCTTTTAATTTAATAAAAGCTGAGTTAGTAATGAGACTGAACTTTGAAATAAATTGTTTGAATTTCAAATCTATTGAATACTAATAAAGGATCCAAACTGGTGGACTCAGTAAACTACATGTAGCAACCTAACAATTGAGTGTACTTAAATTATTTATGTGTCAACAAGTAGTCTTTTTGTAGCTTATTCGTTTAAAAAATACTTTTTATTTAACATTGTTATTTATAACATTTGTTTCTTCCAACAACTATCCCAAAATCTCGACATTTTAAAATTTTGCCCAGATATTTTGGTCTTCCGATCTGGTATTTCCTAATTGGAATTGGAACCCATAACTGTGACAAACTTTTCCGATCAAATTGTGCTGGGGGTGGTCTTAGCGGAGTGAATACGTAGACCTTTACACCCTATGAAGCATGTTTAATACTTTCATGTCCTAATTAATTCACAAGTGTTGACGTCCGTAAAGCGAATCTTCAGATGGTGAACCTAGTCAATTAAAGTTAGTCACTTAGCCTAATTTATTATCTCATGCGAGCGCTAACTGACTAGTCAAGTTGGCTTTGTGTTATTATTGTCTTGCAATGAACTTGCAATATGGTAATGTGAATTAACGATCCGTCTTCTCTTTGGTATATACTTTATTCTCCATATATTATGTTAGCACTATAGGAAGCGTCTTCATTTCTAAAGAACTCTCACAATATTAATGAACCCCGTTTTTTGAAGCACCATTTATTGGGAATGAAGTCGTAATATCAGCCGTTAAAGTTAGCGCACGTACTCTCCACTGGAGCATTCGGTAATTTTAAGAAGTAGAAAATTGACCCACTCCTTGGCAGTTTGCCATATAAAACAGTGCATTGGAAATTTTCTATAGATGCCTCTGGGCTGCTTTGGCTGCTTACTAAACTATGTATATATTATATATATGTAGCGTAGTAAGTACAATATTTTATTAATTGTTATGTATTTAATATATCGCAACCATACGAGAACAAGGTAACAAGATCATGCAGTTACGTGATTATTTTTTTTTACATAGATACACAAACACTCACGCCTGCAACCCATATGTGCATACATCATACATGCTCGTCGGTTAAGGGTAGTCCTAAGTATATTTTTTGTATTTTTTATTACAATACAATTTTAAATTTGTTATTTTTGTGACGATGAACTACATTACTGTAATTAGAACATTTTTTTAAATTCGTTCTATTTCATTCGTGTCAATAGTTAATATTTCTTGAAAAAATGTTCAACAATGTCAACTGAGGACTCTGTCGTATTCACTATACACTTAAAAGCTTTAAAGTTACTTTTTAGTACATTATTTATAGAATTTGGGTGACAAACGAGCACACAGTCCACATTTAACTTCGATTAAGAATCAAAATGCAGATACGCTGTCACCCCTGAGGACGACGGAATACCACGTTTTACACGTGGTAGAGCAATGCTGCAGTTGTATTAGTAGTATAGTTGTAGCACTAATGGGTCGGCTCGACCGGGGAAGGATCACGCTCTCACAGAATAACCAGCGTAAAATAGTAGCTTAATGCTGCTGTGTTCCGTATGGTGAGTGTAGAGAACCGGAGACCGTTTTTCATATGATTGGGTGACAAACGAGTATACAGTCCACCTGATGGTAAATGGTTGCTGTGGCCCATAGACATCTACATCTATCCTCGATTACGAATCAAAATGAAGATGCTCATTTCGAAACAGTAGTAGATTTAAAATAAAATACATTAAACAAATGAAATTTTATTTTCTCATTGCATTTCATTTGTTTATATTCAAATATTCAATTTCAATAATTCAAAAATTCAAATATTCATACTACAATTTGTTGCCTCGTAAAACCTTCTGGTTATAAATGTCGTCTTAACATAACCGTTTTCCAGGCAATAACAGGTAATTAAATTTCTAGTTCTCAAGAAACGGGTCATGTACTGAAAACTGTAAACTATTGTACTGGTTTCGTATGCAAAGCGATTGTAAGTAGGTTCAAAATAGGTTTTCTTGGAACCTGCAAGCGCAAAACAATTGTGTGACTCGGTTCAAAAATTGAATACACTTAATTAAAATTGAGAATCCCTAAAAGAGTTTTTCAGTGTTAAGCGTATCACACACTACGCAGATACGATAAGATATCTGTATCAGAGCGCATATTTTTCAATATCGTTATCTATGAAATTCAATGAACTAAAACTTACAGCGCAGATAATTTATATTTTATCGTCAAATATCTGTAAGCACCGACATATATCGAAAGATATCTGTTCATACAAATATATCTGCAGATACTAATATGGTACAGGATTTTACCTGCAGATAAATACAGGCTGGTTGCTTTTTAAATTTTATATGACGTTCTATCCAAATACTTTATATTTATATTATTCAAATTATTTATATTATTCCCAACACAAGTGTCTATGACTACTTAAGGGGAAATATAACCTCAAATGGCTAGATCTGCAAGATCCTCCATTATGCCGAATGTATTGCTGCATTAATTTTGCAATAAATATATGGTAAAGTTGAGGATTAATGTTAAGGACTATGTTAGACGAAAACACGATTCCGTAAAATTTTCTCGATAGAAAAAAAATCCAAAGTTACCTCCAAACTGAACAATAAACCGCTGAGCTAAAATAAAAAAAAATAAAAAAAAAAAAAAAGGGGAAAAAATAAAATATTTTATTAGTTATTCCGAAAATACTTTAAATAAGATCATGAAACTTTGCATACTAACTGAAATAACTATAAAGCAGTGCTTATGTTATTCACTTTTTTTATTTTATATACCATTATTTTCACTGTAAAAAGTAATTACCTAAACTATCGGCGTCTTGAAGCTTGATTCCTGTCGCCCCGTCCCGTTAGTATCGCTTAGGCTTTTGAAGGGAGAAGTTGTGTCGCTTACGATCAGAATACACATTACGCAACAGGACGACGTAAAATTAAAATGGCAAATAACCGTAATAAAAATAAGAAGCGACTGGGTTGGCGTTAAGAAACAGGCATAAATATGATAAACCTAATGAAATAAGTATATAACGACCTATCTACTTACAGTATTAGTGATTACAAACATGTCGGTACATAGCATACGGCGCGCGGGGAAGTGGGGGCGAAATTAAAATTTGAGCTGCCTTACTATATCCCCTTAAAGGGAAGACTCGACAAATCTTTGTAATAGGACTTTTGGAAATAATGGATTATTTTTATTGTTTTTATAAATACTTCGCCTTTTACTAAATGAATGGCCTAGTTCAAGTAGACCCTAAACCTTTTTTCAGTTTTTTGCACAAGATTTTTATTTTGGTCTTTGAAACGATACTGTAAAAAGTTTTAAATAAGAATGGTTGTCAAAGAATAACGCTAAGAGAGTTCTTTAAAAATACGTCTGATAGTCTAAAATCATTTTAATAGAAGAAAAGTAGTAAAACTATGGTTGGACTTAGAACAAAAACTTTTGGGCTTAGGGATTTTTAAGGAGGACATAGGGACTTTCACTTCATCATTGTTGACCAGTTTCTAATTATTAAATTAGCTCAAACACACGGTCACACACTCTTATCGGTAGGTGCATACCTTCCTTCTGAACTAAAATATCAAAAATTTAACTTATCTGTAAACATTTTTAATTTTATAGGTAGTACATATAAGCTGTTTGGACCTCATACGCTTGAGTTTTTTTATAGGATAAAAAAACGAGCATACACCTCACTTGATGGTAAGTGATTATCGCCGCTCATGAACACCAGGGGAATTGCAGATGTGTTGCCTGCCTTTTAAAAAGGAGTAGGCACTTTTCTTGGAGGTACCTAAGTCGTATCGGGCCGGAAAAATGATGAGTTTGATCTTCGGTTATTACTGTAATACTTGTATAAAGTCTCACAAGTTATTAATATTAGTAAAAAAAAAAACACAATGACTAGGGATTTTTTTGGACAAAGAGATTTGAAGAAATCGAATCAGTTGACTAAGAGTTAAAAAATACAGTACAAAAGAATGTGTTAGAAATTAAACAAATAAACTTCAAAAAAGCTCTCAGCTTTAACTAGCTGTGTTGATAGTGCATAAAATCGCTAAGTGGAATTAGGCACGTCTTGAACTGGGCCATTCAAATGGTAATGCCACACGTGTATCAAAATCAAAATTTGAATCGTATTCGTACGGGATGACTAGTAAATTTAGAAGAAATATACGCCCACTCATTGTAGGTACATATGTATAAACAATTCGCTCCAAAAAACTCGTCTGTGACTTGTTTTATATGGAAACGAAATAAATTCCAGGGAAACACAATTTTTTAAGTAAATTATAATGATTTTTCTAATGCGTGTCGATCATCAAATTATATTTTGTGGAATTAATAATTGTCATTGAACTGATTCAATCACTGAACTTATTCAGCAAAACACATTATTCTTATACTTTTCATTACCATTTCTAACCATGGTGTAATTTTAAAATTTTAAATGACTAATTGTCATTCTTAATTAAACATGGTAGAGCCATGTTCTAGTTACATTAATAGCATAGTTGTAGCACAAATGAGTCGGCTCGACCGGGGAAGGACCACGCTCTCACAGAATACCAGCGTAAAATAGCTACTTAGTACTGCTAATGCTATGTTTCGTATGGTGAGTCTAGAGATCCGGAGACCCTTTTTTACTGGAAACGAGGTATTCTATCGTAGTCCTTACGGGTGACAACGCACCTGCATTTTTATTTGCAATCAAAATAATTTGAAGTATGTTTCTAGTATTGTGATCAAAATAAAAGTATAATGTAGGTAAAATTTTATTGATACTTTTAATTCTACCGGCTTTGTAAAAGAATTCCTTACTCTCTCGACTCGCCGGTGTCATAAGGAAAATGTCCCGAAGATTTGTCCTCTGATAGATGACGTCATAACCATCTTGTATTCGTCCCGTCTATGATACCTTAGTTATAATGGTAAAAGTGGGCTGGATGCGGGAAGGAGTTTATTAATTATTATAAGACAAAATCATCATCATCATCATCATTACAGCCCTTCACAAGTCCACTGCTGAACATAGGCCTCCCCCAAGTAATGCCACAAAGCACGGTCCTGAGCCACCTGCATCCATCGACTTCTTGCATGTCTTACCAGGTCGTCACTCCATCTAGTGGGGGGTCGCCCTACACTACGCCTACCGGTACGAGGCTGCCACTCGAGAACCTTTCTTCCCCATCGGTTATCGGTTCTTCGAGCTATATGGCCGGCCAATTGCCACATCAGCTTACTAATCCGTTGGGCTATGTCGGTCACTCTGGTTTTACTGCGGATATCCTCATTTCTGAGTCTATCACGCAGAGAAACTCCGAGCATAGCCCTCTCCATAGCTCGCTGAGCGACCTTGAGCGTCCTCATACGGCCAGCAGTGAAGGACCACGTCTCTGATCCGTAAGTCATCACTGGCAACACGCACTGGTTGTACACTTTAGTTTTCAGAGATTGAGGTATACCTGACGAGAAGATGTGTCGTAATTTCCCGAACGCTGCCCAGCCGAGTTATTTATTTATTTATTTTCCACTATACAATTATGTTTACAGGTTTATCACCTAATGCGATAATGTATACAACTATTTTACCAACTCCAACTACACAGTTACAAGCGAATAATTTTCGATTATAGATATGTACTTATTGCTATTTCAAACACGTTTCTATATCACAGCAGGACCATAACTAATTTCAAATAGAGCTCTTACTATGAACCCACCCAGAGTACAACAAAATATATCTATGTCTTCTGCTATTCAGTTGAAGATACGGAGGGCGCGCGTAAAGGGCGCTTCAGGTACCAGCTTAGTGTGGCCGCGCGGTACAGCTAGCAGCTGCGGCCGCCGCCGTCGCCACACGTATCTGTCCGGAACACATATGCGCACTTGTTGCAATACGTCTGGATTGTGAATCTTTCCCCTCATCACCTTAAAGATATATGAAACAAGCGCTAAATTCCTCCTAACCTTTAGCTCATTGTATCCTACCATACCTAAGGTGAATAAGGTAGGATACTTATTTGGGTAAAATGGGTATACTCCATACATTTTTTGATATAAATATCTAATAAATATATTCTGCACTCTCTCCAACATGATACTATACTTAGTCTCATGTGGAGACCAGATGACCGCGTTGAATTCTAATTGGCTCCTCACTAAAGAATTATATAATTCAATAACTGCCTTTATATTAGTGAAGTCCCTAGCTACCCGTAGTACGAATCCCAAATTTCTGTAGGCTTTCTTACAGATTTTGGTTATATTATGCTCTCCAAATTCTAGTTTAGAGGAGAAATTAACCCCTAGATCTTTGACTTTTGACACTTTCGAAGTTGAAGTTGAGTTGAATCCGTCGATTGACCTCTCGGTCGAAGTTGGACTTACCTAGTCGGACTATTTGTCCCAGGTAAACGTACTCGTCAACAACTTCGAGCATAGTGCTCCCCACAACTACCGGCATAGGTGTGACATGGACATTGAACATAATTTTTGTTTTGTCCATGTTCATCTTAAGACCTATCCGTTGGCAGACACCATTGAGGTCATTTAGCATAGTGCTAAGGTCCTCCAGCGATTCTGCCATAAGGACTATATCGTCGGCAAATCGAAGGTGAGTGATGTACTCGCCATTGATGTTAATACCGTATCCTTTCCAGTGCAGTAGTTTGAAAACGTCTTCCAACGCAGCGGTGAAGAGTTTCGGGGATATAACGGCACCCTATCTTACAACTCTCTGCAGTTGGATAGGTTTCGAACTCTGAGCCATGAACAACGACAGCAACGACACAAAGACAAAATCATACTACGAATAATTTACATACTTTTTGTAGTGTTTTTTTTTTTGCAAATCTCATTCGTTAACGACATAGTATGTTTTAAAGGCACACAAAGGGGTAAAAATTATCCCGTAGGTGAAGTATGTATTACATATTAACATTAAACTACTTGCTATTCAGCGTCCGTAGATTCTCATAGCCTCGCTGTGCACGAGGTTTATACTAATTCCTCCATATCTCACCTAATTTATATTCCAGCATTTGTGTACCGAGCAACAGGTGTGTATTTCACATGCAAAACCGTTTCTAACTGCATTTCACAAAGATGGCGTACTGGATGCGCTCGAACAATTGTGTTGTCTGGGAAAATTGGAAAATATCGCATCTTTTGAAAACAAGCTACATTTGGGACGAGAGTTTAAGATTCAATTTACGGGTAGCTTCGTGCTGGTACCGGCGAGGATTGTCAGAACTGTCTCTACAAAGTGAAATGCGATTTTGAATTGGTTTATTGAGTAGGAAATCTGCGTGGTATTATGTAGTGCGTTGAGAAAGAAGAAAGAAAATTAGTTTATTTAGTGATACATTATAGTAATTTGCTTACAATTATATCATAGTAAAATTTTGGTAAATGGGGTACCATAGTCTAATTCTGCATAGTCTTGGTATTGGCAACGAACTTCGAGGCTGATCATCCGGGGATGCCGATAAAAATTTAACAAAAAATAAACGTGACAGTATTCATTATCATTAATTTTAATTAGATGAATAAATAAATCTTTTACTGTCAAAAATAAATTACAAAAGCTTATGAAGTTTCTGGTTCGTAAACTAGACGAGTGTGTATCTTAGGAATCAGTGGCCTCTCCCAAAGCTGTAACACAGGTAACACTTGATAGAACTATGCATATGCTCTATGAAACAAAAGAAAAGAAAAGCAATTCCAAATTTGAAAAAGTATTTATAATCATCATCATCATCATCATCATTACAGTCCTTCACAAGTCCACTGCTGAACATAGGGCTCCCCCAAAGAACGCCACAATGCACGGTCCTGAACCACCTGCATCCATCGACTACCTGCATGTCTTACCAGGTCGTCACTCCATCTAGTGGAGGGTCGCCTAATACTTCGCATATTAATAATATATTAAAATGCACACAAATATTTAAACCATTTTTTTAATAAATTAATATAATAAAAGTAACAATTACTTAAATAAAAAGAAACGAATAAACGGAATAGAAAAATGTATGAAAATGTAGACATAGTGTATTATTTTTCAATATGTTGACTTTTGAATATTTAGTCATTATTTTTTGTAGTTATATTTAAACGAACCAATTGAACAATATCAACACCAACAACATGGTGGTATGTTGTTCCAGCATTTTTGGCAGAATAACGAAAGCTACCACGAAGTGCAGCTGAACTATGTCTTAGACATACTAAACGAGTTGCATTTCTAACTTGTCGCTATGAGAAGTATAATTTGTTACAAAGATACTGTGATGCGTGTGTCATAATGATACCAAACAATAAACTGGCAAAATGAAGAGAATGTCGAGACAGCATATTTATTAAATTGCTATTATTGAGATAAGGATTTACATGGGCTCGCCTCGGTATGCATTTACTAAATTGGAAGGTAACCAAAATGTTTTGACGACTAAAATATACGGTTAAAATTTAAATTTTAACGTTAAATTACGTAGTAGAGCCATGCTGCAGCTATATTATAGTTGTAGCACGAATAGGTCGGCTCAACCGGGGCAGGACCACGCTCTCACAGAATACCAACGTAAAATAGCAGCGTAATGCTGCTGTGTTTCGTACGGTGAGTGTAGAGAACCGGAAACCCTTTTTACTGATCGAGGCATTCGATCGTAGTCCTCAGGGGTGACAACGCATTTGCGTTTTGATTCTTAATTGAGGATAAATGTGGATGTCTATGGGCCGCAGCATCCACTTACCGTGGACTGTGTGCTCGCACCCAAGGCTATGAAAAAAACTTTTTATAGTCTGTAATACGTCCATGCGAATAGGCGGACTTGACATATTTTCGAAATATTTTTTTATCTTTCAGTCATGAGCCAAGTTGCATCATTGATCCCTGGACACACGGTGATTAAAAATATGCTTTTATTTATAAAATATTTGAATAAAACTAATTTTACGGATTTTATCGCGATTAATTTTATTTAACTTATTTTAATCCCCGACAAATTCGTGTGAATTACAACAGCCACATTACGTGTGTGTCTCAAGAGACGACTGACGTGATTTGACCTTTTATCTCTGACACCAGCTCAGTAAAAATAATAAATATAAAATAACGGTTACCAACTTGCTTACCAAGCGTGGCATCTATGGCAAATATCCTATCCTATATTAGGTGTATACCACAGTGTAATGTGCAGTTTAACAGCATAGTTTGTGTCACTACGCATATCGAAGTACCCTCGTCCATACCTCTCAAAACTAATGTTGATTGGCGGGCTTTCGACGAAACGTGTGATGCCGCTCCTCCATGTTGTACGAAGGCTACCACTAAGTGTAAGCTCCCATTCAGTAATTACAGTAAGTTGTACAATAGCTTTCTTTATACGGCTTATACGTAGTATTTAATCAGTTACGTTATGGTTGTAGCACGAATGGGTTCGGCTCGACTAGGGAAGGACCACGCTGTCAATGAATACCAGCGTAAAATAGCAACTTGTTACTACTGTGCGCCTAATATACCATACGAAAGTGAGTGTAGAGAACCGGAGACCTTTATTATAAGTAACGACGCATTCTATCTTAGTCCTCTAAGATGACGACGCATCTGTACATTGATTACTATTCAGGATGGATGTAGATATCTATAAGCTACAGCATCCACTTACCATCAGGTAACTGAATGCTCGTTTGTCATGCTTATTATGTAAAAAGAGGTTCGTAATACTTTAAAATTAGTGGATTAAGACCAGAATAGGATTATCTACAATTTAGATATCCAATTTTCTGCTGGGATTCAAAGCTCCATGCTAGGCTTTTTTGTTACATAATATAAATTTACATTACACGAGTACATTAAAGTGGAATACTACAAGCAAGAATAGAAACATCCTAAACAAAATATAGAAGACTTGCCAACACAACGTATATCGTGGGCGGGATACAGTAAAATTTTATTAAAAAACTAACTCCGAATGCTAATGTTATTGGCGGCTCGGGGATCGTAGGATCCAATTCCAACAAGTGGTTTGTTCGATATTGCCTCGCTCACTCGTCATGTACACTGCAGACCAACAAAAGTGGACACTCGTTACAGTTCTTATACAATGGTATTTTTTTAAATACTTTGGACACAGTTTTACCAGATTCCAACACAGTTCAATATATTTTTTCTTGACATGGTTTTACAATGCAAAACAGTTTTTAACTTAAATATAGCATGTAGTCCTTGACGTGTAGTGGTTTAAGAGTAGTAGTGGTAGAGTAGTATTAGTAGAGTAGTATTAGTATAAGAGTAATAATAATAATATTTTATTTGCTTAGAAACCCAGTACTATAAGCTGGTACTAGTTTGACAAAATCATGAACATAGCATGCAAATAATACATTGAATTTAAGAATGTTGTCATGAAATTACATGTCTAATCATACTATTAATATAATAATTATTAGCAGTTAAAGAGACTCCACAACACTTAGTCATCCCACGGTTTTTGTAAGGCATCACCATATTTATTATATCAGGTAGAAAATAAAAGACATCTATTGCCATTATATGAGACAATTCCTGGGGACGTCTATGTTCAGCAGTGGACTGTTTTTCATAGAATAAGGGTGTCAAATGAGCACAGAGTCCACCTGATGGTAAGTGGATGCTGTGGCTTATAGACATCTGCATTTATTCTCGATTAAGATTCAAAACGTAGATGCGTTGTCACCCCTGAGGACTAAGATCGAATGCCTCGTTTCCAGTAAAAGAGTGTCTCTGGATCTTTACACTCGCCATACGAAACACGGCAGTATTAACAGCGGTATTCTCTGAGAGCGTGGTCCTGCCCCGGTCGAGCCGACCCATTCGTGCTACAACCATAATATAGTGGCAGCGTGGCTCTACTACGTATATTGACATAATGGACTATAATAGTCTAATGAATAAACAAAAGTAAAGCATTCGAGAGAATTATAGGTACCTACATTCCTGAAATATTGTCTTAAAGAGTTGTTAGTCAATACCTTAAAGGATCATTGTAGAAAATGTTAAGCTTCTCACTCTTCCAAATTTTGAACTTCACGTCTACATTTAAATGAGAAAAACTTTCCGTTTTATTAATTTTGACGCGGAAAGTTATAAAGTATTTTAATTAATTGTAAATATGCCTTTGCTATTTCAAAAATCTCAATTAGTTTAGATTATTAGAACTTATTTCATATTACTCTTATATTCAATACTTCCTTAATTTTCAGTTGCTTATAAATAAGACGGCATGGAAATAACAGAATGTGTTCATTCGACGAAAATGTTTACGATTTATAATTTATTGTGCCAATTTACTTGGTGAAACGTCATCTTTATATATATATATATCGGATATGCTCGTGAAGTTAATTATAAAAACAACAAAAAACGTAATAGAAAAACGAAAGGGGTTTTTAAAAAAAAAGCAAGCGGTGTAAGAATGTCAAAAACACTACCCCAATGTCATCCAGCGTGGGTGTCGTAAGAGAGGCAACGATTCGCGACTGAGCATCGAAATGTAACAAAGGAGATGGGTAGCAGTTTTTTACTGCCTGAAAACATCTAATCCTGCTAGATATTACCAACTGAAAATAAAAATTGCTGTTGCCAACCTGCCTGCCAAACGTAGCAACTGTGGCCAATATCGCCCCTACGCAGCAATTTATGGGGGAGACCTAATTTCATCGGTGAACTTTTGATTGGCTGTAATAACTGACAATGGTAAAGTAATAACTTGTTGCTTATACCGAGGATATCCTTATGATACGAAACCGGCCGCCTTATTTACCGAAGTAATAAAAGTTGTAAATGAAATAATTACATGTTTCAATCTTATATGATTGATTACGATACGATATGTCTTGAATTATGATCCAAATACTGTCAGATACCGTATGTTTTTACCGTTTAATTCGGCCCCAAGTACATTAATTCTCTGAGCTTAATACTAAACGCCTTCCATTTGAATATGCGACTTTGAATAGCCGCATATGCTTTTTTCTAAAGCGAAAAAACGCCGACACATTGGAGGAAAATTGTTCATCTGAGAGAGCTGGAATTCTCGTGGAAATACTTAATTTAAATTTAGTTAGCAGTGACGAGATAATTCCGCTTGTAGTGTGAAATAGTTTAAAGTGAACATAATTTTCGTTTCATAGAAAAGCTTATTCTCAGTAAGAGCATTACTTTGTACAATTAAATCTATTCAAATTGCAGTTGACAAAATGAGATGAACGGTATTTTTAACGACTTCATAATGGAGGAGATATTCAATTCGACTGTATGTTTTTTATGTGTGTTACCTTAGAACTTTTCACTGGGTGAACACATTTTGATAATTCTTTTTTTATCTGAAAGCTGGTACTTCTCCAATGACAATTGCAACTTTATGATTGAATTATACTTCACGAATTGTTATTAAGTGCTATTATTATTAGATTAACATAATTTTTTTTTTGTTGCATAATATTTTTATGATTATATCTCTTATCGATAAATTGTGCGGTTTCTACGCCGATACTGGATACATGTAAATGATCCTAAAAGTTATAATGCAACAACTTATTGTACCATGTCTCCGAAATAAAGAAATATGTAAATATATTGACCACCTTTTGATGCAAACGTCTAGTCGGGAGTAATTCATAACCATACAATATTGCACCATATCATTGAGTATAAATTTGGATTGATTTTTTTGTAGTATAAGGGTAACAAACGAGCACACAGTCCACCTGATAGTAAGTGGATGCTGTGGCCCGTAGACATCTACATTTATCTTCGATTAAGAACCAAAACGCCGATACGTTGTCATCCCTGAGGACTTACATAAACATAAACACTCACGCCTGTCACCCAGAGGGGTAGGCAGAGACTACAGACTTCCATTTGGCACGATCCTGACACACCTCTCTCGCCTCCTTCACATCCATACACCTATGCATACATGCTCGTCGGTTAAGGGTACTCCTAATTTGGCCCGATTTCAATAAATCGCCAATTTGGTCGATAAATTTTCGCCTAGGACGTCCCTTTCCGACTCTGCTATTCACTTCTGCAACATAAATTTTCTTTGTCACTCTTTCCTCATTCATTCTTTCCACATGACCAAACCACCGAAGCATTCCTTTCTTAATCCTTGTCACAACATCATCTTGCAAACCACACTCTTCTCTTATTACACAATTTCTTACCCTGTCGTTCAGATTCAGCCCTAACATACTCCTTAACGACCGCATTTCTACTGCGTTTATTCTACTCGCGTGTTTCTTCTGCCACACCCAACTTTCACTACCATACGTTAAAGTAGGGACCAACACAGCATTGTGAATTGCCATACGTGCCTTTTTTGACACATTTTGACTCTTCACAATAGAGTGCAGGGCCCCATTTACTCGATTTCCCTGAGGACTAAGATGGAATGCCTCTTTTCCAGTAAAAAAGGGTCTCCGGATCTCTACACTCACCATACGTAACACAGCAGTATTAAGCTGATATTTTACGCTGGTATTCTGTGAGAACGTGGTCTTTCCCCGGTCGAGCCGAACCACTCGTGCTACAATCATAATATAGCTGCAGCGTGGCTCTACCACGTAACTTTATTAATTTTAAACACATTTTATGATTTTTTCCTTTTTGGTTGGTTTTTGAACACATACAGAAAGACAGCGCTTTGAAGACATATGCATAAATTTTTTACCGTGAAGTAGGTAGCGATGTAATGAATATTCACTACGCCATATCATCCCGTGGGTGTTGTAAGAGGCGACAGTGGGAAAGAAAACTGGAGATGGTCAGTGTCGTCCTAATAACGACTGAAAATAAAAAACTGTGGTTGGCAACTCGATTGTCAAGCGTGCCAACAATGGCAAATATCCCCCTCTATGAGTCAATTTATGAGGGAGGTATATGTTCAACAGTAGACTTTAATAGACCGTAAAGGTATTATAAAGATTAAAATATACCAGTTTAAAATTACTTTAAATTCTGTGTCACTTCTCGTCCAATTACGACAAACTGCACCTCAGTGTGTTCCACAAAGTGCAAACTTTAATTAGTGTACGTAAGATGAAATTTAGCGTTTGTGTGGCTGGGTTCGTTCACCTCTGAACTTCTTAAGTGACCATTTTCAGTTTTAAGGGCTACTCGTAGAGTCAAAACTAAGTTAGTTCGTTAGTGGTGATCAATAAGGGCTGTTATAATTAAATTGTTTTATTAAAGTTTTAGATTGGGTTTTATTGCTCATATAATGCGGTTTGTGTTATCTAAGTTTCCTTTAAATAATTAATATAAAGCGTTTAGTTTAATTTATAATTTTGTTGCGTTTAAGCTTCTTAATTAAGATTTATTTCTTAATAAATCTTATTTAGGTCAAGTTTATCTCACTTTTTTGTACGTGGTAGAGCCACGCTGCAGCTATATTATGGTTGTAGTCCGAAAAAGGCTCGACCGGGGAAGGACCACACTCTCACAGAATACTACCGTAAGATAGCACCTGAATGCCGCTGTGTTTCGTATGATAAGTGAAAAGAACCGGAGACCCTTTTTACTGGAAACGAGGCATTCTATTTTCTCGTTCTGGTTCTCTACACTCACCATACGAAACACAGCAGCATCGAGCTGCTATGTTACGTTCGTATTCTGTGAGATCATGGTCCTACCCCATTATATTATATTATACCCCTGTGGAGCCGACCCATTCTTGTACTTCAAAAGAAGTATACAGGGGCAAACGATACCAGTTTCTCAACTCTTCATTCATGGGGCACTGTATACACTATAACAACAAAGTCCCAGTAAATATAACACGAGAGGTGTATTACCAAAATTAAACCTTTTATCGAAGAGAAACTGTATTAAAAGAGTTATTAAAAATAAATAAATACATGGTTGATAATAACCCGTGGGAATGAAGTGGTCGCTTCCAACTGTTTCTAAAACAAGTTTCATAAGTAGTTTGTACAACCTGTTTTTAAATGTTCAATTTTAATTCGAAGATAATAGACCTGGGTTTCTTGCTGGTTCTCCCTAAGACAGAGTTTTTTTTCCGAACCAGTGGCAAAAGTAACATAATGACTTTCAATAAGAATTACTATTCTATTAAAAGCTCTATGCTTGTGGCAAAAAGCGACGCCCGTCACACAGATTTTTTTTTCTTTTCTTGAAATCTTGGTTTAAGTTTCGAACTCCTAAGCTGCAACCAATTGTAACAACAACATTAAAACATATGACGTAAAATCAAAATTTTGCAATGGCTACATAACGATTTAAACTTTTGAAACAATCAGATCACCGTTGGAAACTCCCGGCCGGTCGAAGGGGTCCGCTTCAGAAACACGAAGCATAAATTCTTAATGTCGTATAGTCTGCCTACCCTAACATCCCAATCTCGACATAAATGTTTCTATATTTAGCCGTGGAAATGAATTTTCAAGTTTCACGCTAGCGAAGACGTTTGGCCTTCGCCATGCATGCATAACTGTTTATTTTCAGCTCGGGAAGTGATTTTAACTTTATTCATATTTAAGCAGCATAGCGTTTTGCATTCGTTATCATTCAAAAATAAGAGTGACAAACGAGCACACAGTCCATCAGATGGCAAGTGAATGCTTTAGCCCATAGACGTCTACAATTATCCCGGATAAACAATCAAAATGCAGTTGTGTTATCGCCCCTGCCGACAAAGACGGAATGCCTCGTTTCCAGTAAAAAGGGTCTCCGGTTCTCTACATACACTACCATACCAACTGTGAGAGCGTGGTCCTTCCCCGGTCGAGCCGACCCATTCGTGCTACAATAATACTACTAATACAACTGCAGCATGGCTCTACTACGTTGAAAAAATAATAATCATCGAGGGAATTTCACTAACTAAACTAGTATGATTTAAAAAAAAAAAACTTCCGTCAGCTTCCTACCGGTTCTCTACACATACCATACAAAACACAGTGGCGTTAAGAGGGTGGTCCGTTCCCAGTCCAACCTATCCATTCGTGCTACTATAATATAGCTTGATAGAATTCAAATAATGCTAGGGAGATGTTATTTGTATTCTATCATGTCGCCATCACGTGGTAACTTAGTTTATTCCTTTCTAATTGTGACGTTTCTTGTTGTTGCAGGACGTAATTCACACTATCAGCACGCCACACGGTCAGGTGCAGAGGATTGTCGTCTTTAAGAAAAATGGCGTGCAGGCGATGGTTGAATATCCTTTTCAATAGATTTTATTTTGTATTTTATATTGTATAAATCAGGTCAGGTAAGAGAAATTGTTTTTTTCTTCTTTAAAACAGTTTAAATTGGAAACTCATTTTCAGTGTGGTGCATTAATTGATGATTGTTTATAGACTGAATTACATTAAATATATGATAATTTTAATAGCATATTTAATCTGTTCGTAGACAACCGGATTGTTACGAAATTTTTATTTTAAAAATTTACATACACAATATTCAAGTTTTATAGAACTTGAAAAAATCAAATTATAAATTGGTTAACGACAAAGTAACAGTTAGTATTACCATAGTCGAAGTTAAAGTATTTTACGTAATAAAAGTTTTCTGTATTTGGATTTTTTCATAGACTTGAACCATTTAATTTTATTAATTATTTGTATCTTTTTTCTAAAGTTACTCTAGTATAGCAAACCAAATATTGGAGCTGTTATTTTTCAAACCTCTTACTGAATATAGGCCAGAACATAAAACTAAAGGTGTATATTTTTCAACAGCTTCGTAAAACGGGGTGTGAGTGTAAGCGAGTAGCGATAAGCGGGTTCAGTGTTTGTTTAGTGTTGACCATCAAGCAAACAAAACTACTGTTTGTGACTTGTAATTGTAATAGGTTTACAAATATTCGGACCATCGTAAGCCTGTGGTAAACAATGAAAGCACAAGTTTTATTCAGATCATTAGTCATTAGTCAGATCGCACGGTGTGTTCATTTGCATTGCATCCCTGAAAAGCATTAATAAAATTAAACTTAAAATTGTGTGGTGCACCCCATCTTACACCGCATATCCCTAAAATTTTAATAATGTGCAAAAAATATTGTTTTTAGTACTGTGTAGTCCGCATTTACGTTTTGTTAGAAGTCATTTTTTACCCTACTGAGTAGATTAACGAATGTAACGATCTCAATTTAATTTAAGGATTACGTTTAAAACATCACCTCTATTTTACCGCCTTTGGGTGTGGATTTTTTCTCTACAAGTTTGTATAAATCCACCGCGACTCGGGCGGAGAGGACATTCCTGTCGCCGCAGTCTCTCACACAACTCACATCCGAAGTGGGTTTGCTAAGCCCACTCGGAATGTCTACCCCGACCGGCCACCTTGGGCCGGCCCTTAACCTCTGGCCAGCTATGTGGGTTCCTCTTAGTTCACCTTGAAAAACGAAGCCCCGGCTACTAAGCCTTACCCATTAGTACCCGTTAGCAGGGAGGGGGCATATCTACATTTTGCTCTAGCGCTGAAATACTTACAGGCTAACTTTAATAGATGATTTAAATAAAACGCTACCGCGGTCACTCGTACCCCGCCTCTGTCTAGTAGCATTGAGTGCACGCCATTAATATAGTGAGAACTAAACTATATAAATAAACCCCTTTCTGTGTTAATAAAATGTGCTCAATGCTAACTGCTTTAATTCGTATAATGTATTATAATAAAATATATATACTTATATATAATTAGCGTTCCTCCGCGGCTTCGCACGCGTGATTTTTGGATCTCGACAACATGTGCAAGTTTTATTCATATAAACTTTCCTCTTGAATAATTAGGCGCTACTCCTAGCAAACAACTTTGAGCGTTCGGTACTATACAATCATCGCGTAAGAAATACCCAAATTATTGGAATTATTTAAATTTAAAAAGAAAAGCGAACTTAAGATATTAAATGAAACGTGAATAATATACATTTTTAAATTATATATCTATTAGTGTAATCCTCAAATGATTAGAGCGTTGCCTTTAGTAACAGATGCATGTAGTCAGTAATTTTAGTCGTTTTTTAAAAGTTGATTTTAAATGTATTTATAAGACATAAAAACAAATTATAACGTGGAATGTGATGATAGGATATCGAACATTAATAATGTGCTTTTAGATGTAGTTTATTTCTCATAACTAATGAGATAGTCTCTGAAAAACGCACTATTTGCGATAGTTTTGGTCGGGGTATCGCCTTAATGAAAACAGCATCAGAATCCGTTGTGTAGTTTAAAGGTTCTAAGCGCACAGACGGCGGGAAGCGACTTTGTTTTATACTATATATAGTAAATGAAATGCTGTCACACTGTTTCTGGCGCAGCCATAGAAAGATTCCCTGTTTTTTAGGGTTCCGTAGTCAACTAGGAACCCTTATAATTTCGCCATGTCTGTCTGTCCGTCTGTCCGTCCTCGCTTAATCTCTGTGACCGTTAGCACTAGAAAGCTGAAATTTGGTACCAATATGTGTATCAATCACGCCGACAAAGTGGTAAAATAAAAATTGGAAAAAAAATGTTTTATTAGGGTAGCCCCCCTATATGTAAAGTGGGAAGTGATTTTTTTTAATTTCAACCCTAACGTGTGATATATTGTTGGAAAGGTATTTAAAAATTAATAGGGGTTTACTAAAATCATTTTTTGATAATGTCAATAATTTCGGAAATAATCGCTCCAAAAGTAAAAAACAATGTGTCCCCCCCCCCTCTAATTTTTGAACCATAAGTTTAGAAAATATAAAAAAAATCTGAAAAGTAGAACCTTATAAGGACTTTCTAGGAAAATCATTTTGAACTTGGATGGAAACAGCAGTACCCACTACCGGGAGCAGCTGCAGGAGCGCGGAGCACTGCTGGAGCGCGAACATAATGGATACCCACCTTTAAACTCATAAGTGGGAACACTTATTGTGACGGACGGGAAACTACGGAACTCTACACTGAGCGTGGCCCGACACGCTCTTGGCCGGTTTTTATATAGAATAAGGGTGACAAACGAGCACGCAGTCCACCTGATGGTAAGTGGATGTTACGGCCCATAGATCATTGCGTCAATCCTGATGACGAACCGAAATGTGGATGCGTTGGCCCTCCCTCCTTCTTAGTTAAAAGGTTATCCAGTTCTCTACACACATCATACGAAACACGACAGTATTAAGCAGCTATTTTACGCTCGTATTTTATGAGTACGTGGTCGTACCCGGTTCTTACCTGATCGAGCCGTCGTGTTGCAACTATTTACGACGAACTAAGTTAATAAATGCGTTTGACAATGTTATAAATTACAAATAAACAATAGATACTAAGTTATAAACGAATTTTCATTTCTAGTACAAATTCAAGAAATTTAGCAGCTGTTGTTTATGGTAACGTCGATCGTTACTCCGAAGCAATAGAAACATTCCATGAGATTTTTACATGCCCATAAAATCACCTATAGGGCTCATTTCCCGTGCACCGCGGTAGTTAACTTCAAAGTTGTTTATTATAATAATGAAATGGTTTCTTATGACCTGAGTAAATAACGTTGACTGGCGCGTGTGGGTTTATTTATTCGCCTTGAGACTTTAATGTACTAGCAACATTAGCAATGGGATCTATTAATGGAGTTATTTACCCTGAAGATAATTAAAGACCATTTATTGTATCAATTCTTTTTTTTATTTAATTATTTCGAATAAAATGTAGTCTGGATCTAGATATTTTTAAAGTTTCATTAGGGTCGGCTTAGCTATATTTTTTTAAATGTTTATTAATCTCTTAATGGCGTGCCAATAGCCTCCTGAGCTTAATAGAAGTCATTTATAGAAGCCATTTATTACAGAGACTTCAATTTCATTTCTGAGTATAGATGAAAGGTGTCTTAAGATTTAGGTTATAATAGATCAATGCTTGCGTAAGTATTATTGGCACGGATCACACGCTCCCGCAGAATTTCAGCGTGAAATAGCAGAACAAGGCTTGGTATTTCGTATGGTGAGTGTTGAGTACCGAAAACTCTTTTTAATGGTAACGAAGCATTCCGTTTTAGTTTTCAGGGGTGACAGCACATCTGCATTTGAATCTTAATCGTCTATAAGCCGTAGCATCCACTAACAATCAGTTGGACGATGTACTTGTTATCACCCTAATACTGTATTTAAAAACAAGACTGATCAAAACGATTGTGTGCAAACATTTACGTTTCTAGCGCAAATCCCGATGGTAAATTTAAACGTGTGTGTCCATTAACGGCTGTCAATTGTACTGTAACGGCGCCATGTACACATAAAAGAACGCAGACCGCTCACTACGTTCAAATAAATGGGCGCTGCTAAACTCTCTATGATGTATTGTTTTATGTTTGTTGCTTTAAAGAAATGGTCGATGAGCTACTGCTTGCACGTGAGTAGGCACAAAATACGAGTGCGTGTCGGACCGATGCGTAACGTAAGATAAAATAAAATAGAATTACTTCTTTTTATTCAATATCGATTACAAGCAATTCTTATTGAAAGTGACTTTTTACTTTTACCACTGGCTTGGTAAAAACCTCTGTCCAGCGAAGAAACAGCAAGTTGGCAACCCAGCGGGACTTTTCTGTTGCCTGTGACACAGGCTGTACAAATTACTTACAAAACATATTTTAAACGACATTAGCGGTTTATCATTATCATTATCATTACAGCCCTTCACAAGTCCACTGCTGAACATAGGCCTCCCCCAAAATATACCACAAAGCACGGTCCTGAGCCACCTGCATCCATCGACTTCCTGCATGTCTTACCAGTTCAACGGTTGTCGGTTCTTCGAGCTATATGGCCGGCCCATTGCCACTTCAGCTTACTAATCCGTTGGGCTATGTCGGTCACTCTGGTTCTGCTGCGGATATCCTCATTTCTAAGTTTATCACGCGAGAAACCCCGAGCATAGCCCTCTACATATAGAATCTCGCTGAGCGACTTTGAGTGTCCTCATACGGCCAGCAGTGAAGGACCACTTCTCAGTTCCATATGTCATCACTGGCATTAACGGTTAGAAAATATCATTTGTTCATAATTCTCCCAATTGTATACTACATTTTGTTTTAAATAAGATAATAATATGTAATACATACTTATTATATTCTTTCATTAATATTATCATTTATCATATAAAAAACCATTGAATGCCTAATGAACTCGTAGTAGATGACTATGCAAGACGCCAGCTACGAGTTTGGTCGTATTACTTAACAGCTTCACACTAACTTCAAATGACTTTTTTTATGTAAATTGGCACCTTTCATAAAACAAAACATAAAAATTGAGTAAGATTATTTAATAGAGGATATATGTAGATGTTTATGGACAATAACAACCACTTACCATCACGTGGACTGTGTGCTTGTTTGTCACCCTTATTCTATAAAAAATCGCTATGATTGTTACAGTCCTGTGTAAATGCGATCACCTAAAAATGTTCGATGCAAGGTCGGACTAGCGCCGACCTGTGACGCGCGAAAACCAGACACTGCGAAAACAATCTGTGAGGGAATATCGTTTGGACGCCCGTCTGTTAGAGATTGACGTGTGTCGGGATTCAAAGAATCGGATGTAAAGAGATTTATCGATGAAAAAAAATCCGAATTATATGTGTAGTTTCTCAACGTATTTTTTTTTCTTTAAATAATAAAAAAAACATAGCAATGCTATCAACGTTGCAATTATTCTCTTTAACCGCCCCCGGTAAGCTTAAAATGCTTGTGTTAGCAGTGCTTAACAGTAGTCGGATCGCGGATGCGATTAACGGACGCTTACGGAAACGAACCTACGTGGCTATAGGCCGGCCATATAGCTCGAATAACCAACAGCCGATGGGGAAGAAAGCTTCTCGAGTGGCAGTCTCGCAATTTTGTGTGATTTCAAATATTCACTTTACAATGGTCTGTGGAGCGTACGACAAGGCAAAAGGCGCTTATTTTATATTTTGTATATGAGAATATGAAATACTTGCTTTATATACAAACTCAAAACTGTGTTGAATTATGGTCATATTTCGACTACAAGATATAGGTAAATCAACCACAAACAATTCGCATAGCTCTAATTAAATACTTCGCAATTGATTCAAAAAACCACGATTTATGGGACGGCAATTTATCTAAAGACGAAGCTCGCAGCAGTTCGTCGACATTAATTTGAATTTATTGCTGCATTTCATTAAGTTATCGAGTTTAGATAACGGCATACCTACTACATATATACTACTGGACATGAATCTCTCCCGTTGTAGGGTGAATTTGTGGTAGACGGGTTGACGATTTTGTTTTAATAGAATAAGGGTTACAAACAAGCATACAGTTCACTTGATGGTAAGTGAATACTGTGGCCCATAGACAATAAAACAACAAAGATATTCAATTAATTCAATCTGCAATCAAAAACGCAGATGCGTTGCCACCATTGAGGACTAATATGGAATGCGTTTTCAGTAAAATGAACCTTCCGTATCTCTATGCTCACCATTGAGCCGTATTAAGCTGCTATTTTACGCTGATATTCTGTAAGAGCGTGGTCGTCCCCCGTCTAACCGACATATTCTTGCTACACAAGCTAATGGGACGTGATCCTACAGTAATAAATGTAATAAATAAAGGAATTAACGGCTGAAGTTTGCTTCGTTAATTAGAAAATATTGTATTGCTTAAAAATGAAATTGAAAAATAAAACAAATACACCAGAAATAAAGTTCCGGTTAACCTATATTATAGTCCGATTGGTTTGATTTAAATTTCGATAGTTTTAACTGACTTGAATAAATCGCCGGATATTTTATTTGTCACCAATTAGTTAACTGTTCCCAGGTCGGGCCAAAATTAGTTCTGGGTTTCACTGTCATTAAATTCTCAGTAGCAGATTGGAGACAGGAAGTTGGCGGTGTTTTACCCCTGTGTCTTGGAAAGTACTTTAAGCCGTTGTGTCTGATCTTTCCGGTCATATCGTTTAGGACAGCGAAGTACTATCTGATTGTAAGAGTGAAGGAATAGAGAGTGCTTTGTGCTTGCGCACCCACTCGTATGTTATCAGTTGTCACGTCCTGCGCAGATTGCTTACCTCGATTGAAAATGACCGCAGTTCTCTGAATTTGGACTAGGACATATTATGTCTTCATTGCAATTATAACTTTAAAGGAAGGTTTATTTATTTTTAAAAGATTCTTAAGCGATTAGATTGTTAAAGTTTGTGTAAGCAATGACCATATGTGCCGGAAAAAGCTTGAAACATCGGTACCTAACATAAATGTGTAAAAAATTGTGCTAGTTTATCATCTTAAAATATTTTATTTCCGTGAAATTACACCTGATTTTGATACTAGTTCCCTTTTGTAAATATAAGAATTTTCTCCTGTATCCTTTAGGCGGTTAACATACACAAATTGCACAAGAACAAACATTCAGACCCGGTAAAATTATTTAATGGCCCTACAAACACTTGTCCGTGGCTAGACATGTGTCAATCATTCATTTCTCGTGACCGAATCATTCTAGTACATTTCTTCACGTGTACCGGTACATTCAGATCGATCATTCAAATGGGTCATTTTGGGCTCCAGTACCCTACACCAAAAACAATTCATTCAGATCATTCGGGATTCGGTCGGCTTTCAACTCATTCACAATTCACACCAATCACGAGTTAAAAAGGTTCCGTCAATTTTTTGTAATTGGTTGTACCAGAACATTCACAAAACAGATGAATGAACCATCAATACTTTTAAGTGTACCAGCTCAAACGAACGAATCATTCATGATTGACATATGTCTACGCTTAACCCACAGAAATAGTAATAATAAGATTATTACGATTTCTGTGGCTTTACCACTGCACTACAGTGCTGTTAACTTAAAACTTTGTAATTGACTGAAAGAAGCCTATAAATCGCACAGACCTTGGGAATAAATTAATCAGAGAAGCTTCGGTATGAAGCAAGCAAGAGTAAATAATTTTTAATCATAACCCCAAATAATAACCGGCTTGAACGTCGCCTCTCTTTTAATTATTTTTCTACTTTTCGTTCCCTTGGGAGCTTTTATTTAAATTTCCCGAAACTTTCCACCGAAATTAGTATAACGTCTGCGACGTTAGGTAAATAACTTAGTGGTGTATTGTAGTAAAAAGTTTGATATTTTTATAACGTTATCATTAAATGACGATTAAGATGTTATAAGAGTAAAATTCAGGAACATTTTAATATTTCTGGAAAACACTGAAACTTCGTCGTAGCTTTGGCACATAAGTAAAATGATTTGATCATAGCAAGACTACGCATAGCGGACGTTAACAGTCTTAACGCTGTGGTTATTTCGTGTTCTAAGACAGATCTTATTCTCACAGCTGTCAACTCACCTTTACGGGTAATTCTCGACACTCCCTGGAAATTGTTTTTATAAATATCATTCTACTGGTGTTACGAGTGAACCTTGTCCACTATAAAAACCAACTGGTAATACAAAACAGTAAAACAAAAAGTAAAAAAATATTTTAGTGCTTTGAAAACGACAAAGGGAAATACCCACGGAATAAAAAAAGACTCCCAAACTACACTTAGTTTTCATGCAACCATGAGCCGTGGTTCCTCAGGAGCTATGAGTTCGGTGTTTTCTTTTATAGGGGAGGGGGCAAACTAGCATACGGCTCACCTGATGGTAATTGATTACCGCCACACATGAACAACTACATCACCAGGGGAATTGCAGATGCGTTGCCGGCCTTTTAAAAAGAAGTAGTCTCTTTTCTTGAAGGTCCGTAAATTGTATCGGTCCAGAAAAATTTCTGGTGGTAATCAATTTCACAAGGAAGTTGTGCGAAGAACAAAACTTCTTTTAAATCGCACAGTGTTGGACCGCCAGTCATCCAGATGATGTTGATTTTAAAGTTAAATCCTCTCCGGCACCTATGAAGTTGTTAATTGCAATTTTAAGTGCTGATTTACCATGTACACGGAGGTGAAGAAAAACATTGTGAGAAAACCTGTATGTCTGAAAAATTAAACAATCGAAGATATGTTAAGTCCGCCGACGTTTAAAAATTTATTGTCCTGGAACCCTCCCAATCATGACACGATGCCACCCAGGAGTGGGACGTATATCGGCTGAAGATTTACTCATTTATTCACAATTAGGTATGAAATTATTGGACGTTTGTTCACTTGCAATTTACGTGTTCAATTTATGCATGTTTAAATTGCAAGTGGTAGTGTAAGTATGTGCAGGTGGTAGAGCCATGCTGCAGCTATATTAGTAGTATAGTATATATAGTTGTAGCACGAATGGGTCGTCTCGACCAGAGTACCACGCTCTCACAGAATACCAGCCTAAAATAGCAGCTCAGTGCTGCTGTGTTTTGTATGGTGAGTGTAGAGAACAGGAGACCCTTTTTACTGAAAACGTGGCATTCCATCTTGATTCTCACGGGTGACAATGTATCTGCATTTTGATTTGTAATCGAGGATAGATGTATACGTCTATAGGCCACAGCAACCACTTACTACCAGTTGGACTGTGTGCACGTTTGTCACCCTTATCCTATTAAAAAAAAAGTTAAATCCCTGCACGATACGGAAGAAAATAATTGTGTCACATAAAAAATAAACATTTATTTTCATACTAACTGATACTAAGCCGAAATGAAATTCTATCACAACTGAATTTTTAGAATCATTATGATACACCGACATCCAATGCCCGTTACATTTCAGAAGCCTACTAATAACACCTGGACTCTTACCTATTAGGATGTTCGAACTTGCAGTGTAAAAATAAAAATTTCCCATTACAACCCCAACTGAGCGCATAATAGTCAATCTTTACGACCCCCTGCGCAATTTAGTCGCAATGTTTTGGCTCGTGAGGGCACTAAAGCGATGCTATTGTTATCGTGAAATCACAGGTCACCTTTAGGTACGTTCAATTTACAAATGTCTGTGCGGGGGTGTTTTTGAATAAAAAGTACATATTACGTACAAAATTTATTTAGATATAGTACAATATCTATATCGTGTAATTATGATTCATGAGATAACTACATGTTTATTTATTAATAATTAAATGTCCTCCCGACCGATTTCGGTCACGGCGGCCACTCTCAACTGAGACTAGCCGTCTATGCAGGACAGAATTAAAGTGCCCAAGTGTATTAGCACCTTTAGATGAGTTATTTTATGAGAGATTGAAACCTACTATTTTAAGTGGTCAGGATAATTTTCATCTTCTCAATCACTCGTGAATTAATGTCAGGAGATAAGAACACCAAACTCGGTTGGGTTTTTCATGGCCACATGACTGGTGGTATTAAGCCGGTTAAAATCGTTAAACACATTTCCACAAGGTAGGAAGAGGCAAACGAGAAATTAATTGAAGATTATTTCAATCTTGAATCGTTAGGCCATAGTAAGCCTTCTAACGATCCCGAAGAACGGGCATTAAGTGTTTTAAAAGACACGTCGAATAACAGCACAGGTGCACTCTACTCCACTCTCATAGTCCGATCGGACGATAATCCGACATGACCTGAGAGAGATCAGGCGCAGTACCGATGGCTTACGTGTATCTTTATTTATTACATGTATACGTAGCAGAGTCAGGTTGTGTATTATGATGATTATGATGACTGCAGCAAGAGTGGGTCGGCTCGAACTGGGAAGGACGAAGCTGTGGTGGTTTATGAGATTGCAGACAGACACCAGCGCTTTCCTGATAACGACTCACAATTATTTATAAAAATTGCGGTTGTTAAAAAAAGTATTTTGTTTTTCGTATGTATCCGATGTAACCGAGTTCAATGTTAAAGATGCAAAAAAATTTTTGCTAAGATCTGCGTAATAAAATAAAATGATGTGTCTTACCTAGTCTCGATTGCGTGCACTATTCTCGTCACCACTAGTCCCAGCACCACTACTCCCAACACCACTACACTAAGATATGAAAGACTCACCGTCGATTTGACGACACTCGTTTCGCCTCTGAACAAGGCATAGTCTGGTGAAGTAGACTCTGCGGTTACTGATCGCTAAGTAAGGACTTATTTTAATATGTTTTTTTATCAAACAGGCTCATATTACTCAAAGTTCAAAGTAAGGGTTAATAAGTAAACTTTAAAAGGACTTTCATTCTTCGATACATTGTCTGAGCATCAGCTTTAGAACTTAATAATCTGGGGACTTTTAAACGTGGCAGAGCCATGTTGCAGCTATATTTCGGTGTTAGCACGAGTGTGTCGGCTCTACAGTGATAGGAGGCGGACCACCAACGTGAAATAGTAGCTCAATGCTGCTGTATTTCTTGTGGTTAGTGTAGAGAACCGGATAGGAGACATTCCATCTTTGTCCTCAGGGGTCACAAGATATTTAGATTCTTAATTGAGGGTAGATGTAGATATCTATGGGTCACAGTATCCACTTACCACATCGGTGGGCTGTGTGCTCGCTTGTTGAAGTCTTATCTCTGACATTACAAAAACGAAAATTATCTCCCCTGTAGTCCTGTGTACATGACAACCAGATTCTACGATTATTCAACGTCAGTATATATTTTTATTGATTATTTTTACAATAACAGCATTTTATTAAAATGACAAAACGAAAATGTTAATCTTCAGATGATCTTTTATAAATATCTTGTATAAAAAGTCGTCAAAAGAACCAGCGATCTGGAAAATGAAACCACACAGACGTCGAACCTCGTTTTTATTATCATTCAAATACTAGCTTATGCACGCGGTTCTGCTCCCTTGGAAACAGAGACGTCTTCTATTACGTATTATATTGATTTAACCGCATTCAGTTTTATTTTCTTGCGGTAAAAGTACTCTCTTGTGGTGAGACATAAAATGATCTATCCCTATTAAAATTTTACTCAAATTAAGCGAAAACATTAAAATGGTGTATAGCGTTAGTATTTTCTTAGTAATTATGTTATGACGTTAAAAAATCCGTATAACCTTATAAGTGACTGACTGGCATACACCCAATCTTCTTCGCAATGACACATGTAATATAAACATAGAACGTTTGACAGCTTCTTCAGTCTGGTGGTCCTAAACGTAACTACTGATTATGAGGCCCCGGTTTTGAATTCTGGTTTAAAAAATCAGTTTGAGTTTTTCTGTAAAGAAATTCTCTACAGCAGCCCGGAGTCAGGATGTTGGTAGTGTTTTACTGTAGTTTCTCGGAAAGCACTTAAAGCCGTTGCTCTTAAATCTGGTACCTCTCCGGCCGTGTCGGTTCCCATTGAAATATGAGAGTGAGGGAATAGAGAAGTGCACCTGCTTGCGCGTACACTCTGTTACCACAATGCTGTCCTGTGCGGATAGCTAGACTCCGTTGAAACTGACCGCCGTGACTGTCGGTATGGAAAACATTATTTTGAAACATATATCTATATTAAGTATATATATAACTAAAATATATTATGTATATGCCAGCCAGAAAGTAGTGAGAACATTAAATACATATTTATAATATTATAGTTATGTAACCTATTACTAAATTTTTGTAAAAATATTAATGTTTTTTGCCTTAAAACAAATCAATGCGAATTATTTTTTTAAGTTTAAATAGAACAGTAATTCAGTCTATAATCATTCCGTACATGTACTGCGTACTATATTCTTTATTTAAATATGTAAGATTTATAAGCTCATAGATAAGTTAATATCTAAAATGATGTCCTTGCGGCAAGACATTTGAAGAACAGGTTTTCAACAGATCTATTGTTGTCGCGCTGTGTCCTAAAGAGCGAGCTAGACAACAGAGAGAGAGAGAGAGAGAGAGAGAGAGAGAGAGAGGGAGAGAGAGAGAACTGCAGCGATTACTGATATATCTATGGAAAAACTGACTAAAACATCATGCTGTGTTCCACAAATTTCTCCTTAAAAATTTTACCTATTTTAGGTTGAGTCAGTGCGCTGCACCATCTTCGATTACATTACCGCTTATGATCAGATTGTCTAGTTGTCAGGCGCTGGCTTAGAATTGTAAAAACAAAACAATATAAAACAGTTTTAGCTATGTATGTGTGACACATGCAGTCAACATCTAACACATGCGTTGTCACCTCTGATGTTTAGGATGGAATCTCTCACAGCCTGTTAATTACACTGGCTTTTCATATCCACCAGACATTACACAAACGGAACACAGCAGTATCATTGCCATTTGACACCAGAAGACCATTAAGGGAATAATTTCCAGATGAAATAAAAATAAATTAAATAACATTTAAAAAAACTAAATTTCAAATCCAACGACGCCGAAGTGAAAAAAGAAAAAAAAAGAACCAACGCTTCAATCCCTAGGAAAGAAAAAAACCCCAGTATCTTTTTAAAAAAAAAATCCCTTAAAAAAAAAAAACTCCTTTTCAGAATACACATACGCACAGGACGACGTAAAGAAAAAAAAAACCGTTAAAAAAAAAAAAAAAAAAAATGAAACGAGCAACTTAATACTGCTGTGTTTCGTATGGTGAGTGTAGAGATCCGGAGACACTTTTTTACTGGAAACGAGGCATTCCATCTTAGTCCTCAGGAGTGACAACGCATTTGCGTTTTGATTCTTAATCGAGGATAAATGTAGATGTGTATTGTTAATACAGGCATGAATGTATGAAAAAACATTGTAAGTTCAATAGTAATTCTATTTTTATGTCAAAAAGTCGTTGAAATTCAATATCTATGAAATATCTTTTAGAATAAGTTTCAAAATTGCATGTCCACAATTTTTCATTGGCATATAAATTGATATTTTTCCAATAAAACTTTTGTATCGCCAATGAAAACGCTGTCACGAACCTTCTTGATTTTGTATTGTGTGTTTTTATCATTGCAATTTTAACCTTAACTCTATGGCTACAAGTTTGAAAGTATCGACTCTGCGACGCGAGCTAAAGAAGCCCTACACGGATGTGACATATACTCCGGATGCTGCACTCTCAAAATCGAATTCGCAAAGGTGAGTGGATATTTTTATATTTCCTTTGTGAGTGAAGATTGTATAAATGTAAACTGTCAACTTGAGCCGTGGTAGCTCAGATTGTTAACGCTCGCTGTAAATATAACAGAACGCGAGTAACCCGGGTTCGATCCCCGCCGGCACTAATGAAATTGTTAATTGCAGTTTTAAGTGCTGATTTACTGCGTGCTCGGCGGTGAAGGAAAACATCGTGAGTAAACCTGCATGTCTGAGGAATAGGAAAAAAAATATTTCGAAGACAGGTGAAGTTCGCCAACATGCATTGGGGCAGCGCGGCAGACACTTCCTTGCCCTAAAACCATCTTATAAATGAGGGGAGGCCTGTGCCCAGCAGTGGGACGTATATAGGCTATAACTTTAACTTTACTTTTAAATTGTCAACTGAATATTCTAAGTTTCTGTGGAGTTTTAGGAGAGTTAAAGAGGAATTCATTTTTAAGTGTTTTTATAGAGTATTTTTTTAAGGGCAAATGAGAATTCTGCTCATTTGATCGTAAGTGATCGATCACACACACAGAGGCTATGTAGACATATGCTAGATGCATCACAGTGGTGTGAAGGATGCATCGCAGGTGCGTTACTGGCATTTGAGAAAGATGTAGACTTTTTATTTATTAAAGATGAATTATTATCGATCCCTAAAAAATACTGGTGATAGTAGATTTCACAAAATTCTTCTAGAAAATTGTACGATGGTAGACAAACGGTACATTTTGTGGGTTGGTTTCTTTCAACTAATCGTATGTCTTGTTTTACTGTAACAAGTCTGTTAATTATATTCTTCGGGATATTGCTGACGCACATAATTGTATCAGTTTAAAAAAGTTATTTTAATTCCTATTAAATTAAAAATTATTTTTCCCTGCACTCACAATCTCAGATCTCTCTTTCTTATTAACAAGAAAATCTTGTTAATTTTCACAAGAACGTTCTGTTAGGAAATGAAGCTCGGGCTAATTTACTTTTACTTCCTTGAGAAAATCCTTCTTGCCGTTGAAGTTTTGAAAGATGATTATAAAGAAATTAAGGAAAATCACATTTTATGAAGTTATTTAATAAGCATTACAAATTGTTTTAAATAGGTAATTCAATTAATAAATTCTGTTCAATCTTCGTACTGTTCGACGGTACAATCAATACTCGGCGTTTATATTTGATTGGCATTCAGCCTCAGCACGGCAGTTTGACAGTTTAATGACGGACTGTATGTGGGAGCTGTCGTTCGAAAAAGGGGGTCTCGGATATAAATCAAACGGCAACAAGCTATTTCGGTACATGTTCTATTTTAGGTACGGATTTCTCTAAAGCCTTTGACACTGTAATCATCGGCAGCGCTGCAGACACTTCCTTGCCCTTAACCCCACTCAGAAATGAGAAGAGCCCTATACCTAGCAGTGGGACGTATAAAGATTTATGCACGTCAGTTAGCGCATTTCTGAAAAGGTTATATGCGGCATTGTCAGCAGTCCCATGTTCCCACGGTCCCATGTTTACATAACTTTGAAACATAGGCGCACTCACACAAGTTGTCACCATACACGAGCCACTTGCCTTCGACTTTCTGAATGACTTACTACATCACTCCATCTCTCGTCATCTCCATAGTAATTTTTCTTATTTTTGATAGGTTTTATTATCTCTAAACTTGATTTTGTCTCATTCTACATTGAAAGAGCTTTTTTCATTTCATTCGACAATAATTGAATCTCGATGTCGAGTTTTTCCTCTCTTACAAATTTGGATCTAATTCACGTTTAATCCTCTCAAACTAACTCTTTTATAAGATTTCGTTCTTCAATAGGAATAAGGACTTCCACAACTGCCATCAAGGCATCGCCACTTTGAAATGAGGTGAAATGTTTGATTTATCTCATGGCGAGGAGGTTAAATTGTTTGAAAAGTGTAAAGATTAATGTTTTTTTTAAATATAAGGTATATTTAGTATGAATTAGATAAGAACTGGATAATACAAACTACGGATATTTTTAAAAGTAGAAGAAATAAAGAAGATATGTGTCTATACGTGGTAGAGCTACGCTGCATCTATATTATAGTTGTAGCACGAATGGGTCGGCTCGACCGGGGAAGGACCACGTTCGCACAGAATACCAGTGTAAAATAGCCGCGCAATTCTGCTGTGTTTCGTATGGTGAGTGTGGAGATCCGGAGACCCTTTTTTACTGGAAACTAGGCATTCCGACTTAGTCATCATAGGTCACAGCGCATCTGCGTTTTGATTCTTAATCGAGGATAAATAAATGTAGATGTCTATGGGCCACAGTATCCACTTACCATCAGGTGAACCTCTTTATCACCCTTATTCATTTTAAAAAAGAACTGGAACACGATTAAAAGAGAAGAAATAAAACAATCTACACTCACCATAAGTGGTGATAAAACCGAGACGTAAATAAATTATCTTAGTCCCAACATCAATTCTATCAGGAAAAGGCACCAATCATTATTCTATTAAAACAAATTGTTGTCCGTCTCGGTCTGTCCAAAGACCCTTTTTTCCGGAACGGGTAGACGTATCAAATTGAAATTATTATTAAATGTATGGCTATTTACGTTACGCTATTTTGATACTCGCGAACTTCCAGACCTAGAATCATGAAAGCAAAAGGAAAATATCCAAAAATTGGTAATTTCTGATTATATCACATAAAAAAATATTTTTCACGATTACAAAATTGCATTTGCAGTTATTTGAAGCATCGAGCACGAACCGCAAGGTAGACGCACATTTTTTTGTATTGCAAAAATAAGTTTTTCCGTCGAGCCGACTTAACCTTTAGTTGAGCGATGTTCGGTGCTTACCATACCTAAATTACCGGATGAATGAACTATTTTTTTCTAGAATAAGCGTGACAACCGACCCCATAGTCTACCTGATGGTTAGTGTATACCGTGGCCCATGGACATCTACAACTATCCTCGATTAAAACAAAGTGCAGATGCCCTTGTAGACTGAGATGGAATGCCTCGATTCCAGTAGCTTGTAGTAGTTTCATCGTGTGTTTATCACGTGAAAGAGATCTTAGTAAATAATGAAGTTTTTAGAAAATCTCTAGGGCGCGAGTCGTACTTGCATTTGTTCTTTTTTATCTTTCTGCATTGCCGGGGTTTTCAATTAAATTTTACTCTGCTATATGATAGGTAACGTATCAGGAAGCTGAGTTAATGCCCAGTAGATTATGAACGTCGAATGTTATTTAAATGATGCAAATTGATACAGGTAATTGATTTTACGTGTTCTTTTTAAAGTTAACGGAAACTTCATTTTCCAGTGGGGGATATATCGCACTGCTTTATTTTTAAATCGTTTCCATTTTGAGACTTTGATGCAGTGATGTTAGACGTACTAATTTCTCGGTATGCATGCTAAATACTGTCCTGGTACGCATAAACACCAAGTTTTTGACATAGACCATGCATGATAATTGTTTTGCTTTTTTTATAAAAACAGAATGTCAGGCAATGCTATAACTATTAGTACATACATACATACATAAACACTCACGCCTGTCACCCAGAGGGATAGGCAGAGACTACGGACTTCCATTTGGCACGATCCTGACATACCTCTTTCGCCTCCTTTACATCCATATATCTACGCATACATGCTCGTCGGTAAGGGTACTTCTAACGTGGCCCATTTTCAAAATATCGCCAATTTGGTCGATAAACTTTTTCCTAGGGCGTCCCTTCCCGACTCGGCCATTCACATCTGCCATATAAATTTGCTTTGTCACTCTTTCCTCATTCATTCTTTCTACGTGACCAAACCACCGAAGCATTCCTTTCTTAATCCTGGTCACAACATCATCTTGCATACCACATTTATCTCTTATCACGCAATTTCTCACCCTGTCATTCAGATTACACCCTAGCATATTCCTTAAAGACCGCATTTCTACAGCATTTATTTTACTTTCGTGCTTCTTCTGCCACACCCAGCTTTCACTACCATACATTAAAGTAGGGACTAACACAGCATTATGAATTACCATACGTGCCTGTTTTGACAAATTCTGGTTCTTCATAATAGAGTGTAGTGCCCCATTCACTCTATTCCCTGCATTTACTCGTCGTTCTATATCCCTATCATATCTACCATCCCTGCTAAATACACATCCCAAATACACAAACTCATCCACTTGCTCAATCAACTCTCCTTCTATTCTTATTTCACATACCGTTTTGCTTTCTTCTCTTTCAAAAACCATCACTTTCGTCTTACTTGCGTTCACTTTCATTCCCCTTTCTTTTAATTCCCAGTTCATTAATGTAACCATCATTTGCAACTCTGCCGCCGATGACGCAAGTATGACTTGATCATCGGCATACAAAAGGCATTTGACGGTTAACTCGCCCATTCTTAACCCACATTCTTCATCTTTCAAAGTTTGCAAACACCGGTCCATAAATAGGTTGAACAGCCAAGGGGAAGCCACACAGCCCTGTCTGACACCTTTTTGGATGCCAAACCAGTCCGAGTAGACCCCATTGATCCTGACACAAGCACTAGAGTCCCTATAAAGAGACCTTAATGCCTGTATCAAACCAGCGCTCAACCCATATGAGTTCAGTGTTTGCCATAACACATTCCTGTCCACCCTGTCATAAGCCTTTTCCAAGTCCATGAACGCACAAAAAACTTTCTGGTTTTTGGCCAAAAACTTCTCCGCAATCATGCGCATGGAAAAGACTTGATCTGTACACCCCATTCCCTTTCTAAAACCCGCTTGCACATGCCAAATTTTTCCATCAGTTTCTTTCATAACTCTTTCAATTAACACCTTAGCATACAGTTTACCCACAATACTAAGCAAGCTGATACCGCGGTAGTTTTTGCAGTCCTGCTGTGACCCTTTTCCTTTATATATTGGTACTATAACTGCTTTACACCAGTCATCCGGTACCCGTTTTAATTCCCAACATAAATTAAACAAGGTGTACAGCAGGCCTGCCACCACTCCCTCTCCAGCCCTTAGCATCTCGAGTGATACTCTATCATATCCAGCTGCCTTACCTGCTTTCATGCTTTTCATTGCTTTCATTATTTCATCTACACTTATCTCCATACCCCTTTCCACTTCTTTCGGAATTTCTAGTTCATTTAATTCATACGACTCTTCACTCATAAACACGCTTTCAAAGTATTCCTTCCATCTGTTTAAATTCGAAACTTCATCATTCAGAATACATCCATTCTCGTCTCTTATAGCATTTATTATAGGCTGTTTTGTATTTCCCCTGGCAGTTCTTACGAGTTTCCAGAACATTTTTATGTTAGCCTGGAAATTATCAGATATCCTTCTATCATTCTTATCCGTTCTTTCTTTCTTTTTCCTTTCAACAACTTCTTTTACTCTCTTATTTAGACGTCTAAATTCTGCCTTTTTTCTTTCAATCTCATCATTCATACCAGAAGAATTATCAGCTTTGGTTGCTAGTAAATCTAACCATGCTTTCTTCTTTGATTCAACTTCCACCCGTACCTCATCATCCCACCATAACGTATTACTTTTCCTTTCATTTGTTCTCTTACTTACACCGCATACTTCGGTGGCGGTATCCACCAAACCTTTCTTAATATTATCCCACACAGTATTCAAGTCTAAATCATTCATACACAACTCATTCAAACATCTAATATTTTCTCTCAGTCTACATTTATACTTATCTACCACATCTTCATCTTGTAACATCTCTATTATTATACGCTGTAACGCAGTGGTAGATACAGATGTCCGATGCCGCCAACGCTTGAAAAGACCATTAATTCGACATAAGACCAAGTAATGATCCGTCCCTACGTTGGACCCCCGGTAAACCCTTGTATCTACGACTGCGCTCCTCATTCTTTCATCCACAATTACGAAATCTATCATGCTTCTATCATCACCTCTTTCCCATGTATACATGTGAATCTTCTTATGACGAAAAAAGTATTCGTCACAAAAAGATTCTTTTCCGCACATACGGTGAGGAGGTCTTCACCATTCTCATTTATACTTTCATCACCAAACGTCCCCAATATCCTTTCATAACCAGACCTCTTCACCCCAACCCTTCCATTAATGTCTCATAACATAATAATATTTTCATTTTCCTTACATTTTGTCAACACCATCCTTACCATGTTCCAAAACTGCTCTCGGATGTAAGTGGGCTTAGACATGTCTGGGGCGTACACCCCTAGCAGGATCAGCTTCTTTAAGCCCACTTTCATTCGTATCCATAGCAGTCTCGGGCTTACACATTCATACTCTTTCACACATTGACCCATTCTTTCTGAAAGGATGAAACCGACTCCCTGGCATGCCCGTTCGGTCTCGCCTACACCAGACCATTACGCGGTATACGTGCCATGTGCAGTGGCATCCTTTCCCTTTCGTTTCGTCTCATTCACACATAACACATCTATTCCTCTGTCATTCATCATTTCGCATACTTCATCCATCTTATTATTCATTCCTCCACATACATTCAGCGTAGCCAGACGGGTTTCCGCAATCCACTTTTCGCCCCTCCGGGAGACAGAACGTGACGGGTGGCGAACCTCGTCGCCGCTACTATTAGTCAAGTTATTGATTATCGTTGTTATTTACTGTTTAAACTAATAGTAAGTTTTTATTCTTTTTTTTATTATCTTTCATCATGCAATTACTTCTTAAGATAAGGTGACTTATTTTTGTTTATTCTTATAGTTGTTATAATTACTACGTTATCAAGTTAATTCGGTGGTTCAAATTCAAACTCGCGTCCAATCAAATTTAAAAAAATACTTGCCAACCTATTTTCATATAGTGCTGTTATTTATTAACGAGTATGATAGTAAGCTTTAATATATGTATAACCTGAATCGTCAGTACTGTACTAGGCAGTAGTATATTATATGATATCCGTAAATACATACTAATCTTATACTAATTATTTATTTGAAGACCATGTTTTAGCGACATTTGTACCAAGTGCACTGGGCAACTATCTAACATCACTGCTTATGCTTTGATGTGTTATTGTTTCTAACATATAACCACTAACACTGTATTTTTTTAAATCCGAAGATCAAACAACTGTTTGGATCAATTGTAACTTTGGTCTAAGCTTGGTTGAGCGTTCAAACACCAAATGCAGATTTTTATTTTTATTGCAATAGGACTGTGTGTAAAAGCGGCTACTCACATGTCTGCCGTAGGGGCAATCTAGGGTGTATAATTGGAGATGACCCTTAATTGCCTCCTTAATTGTGATGTGTGTATGCAAGTAGGGGCAATATCCTAGGACGGCCCTGCTGCAGGAAGTTTTCTTTAGGAGGAGTTTTCTTCCGCGTACAACCTCTTTGTGGAATAGTTTACCACCAGCGATTTTTCCGGACCGATACGACCTAGGGACCTTCAAGAAAAGAGCGTACTCCTATCTAAAGGGCCGGCAACGCACCTGCAATTCCCCTGGTGTTGCGGTTGATCATGGGCGGCGGTAGTCACTTAACATCAGGTGAGCCGCATGCTCGTTTGCCCCCTCTTCTATAAAAAAAAGGGGCGCAAGACCTTCCATGCTCCTTAGATCATAGCTGCCGCTGCCGCGTGTGTAGCGCAATTGTGGCAATTTCAATCAGTTCGTCTCCGTTTGTGACTTTCACGCGGAGCACATGTGTTAGAACAAGTCACAATGGATACCAATAAAGAGTATTTGGCCACGGTTGATAGAGGTGTATAAAGAGCGGCTTCTTCACCCATATCTCCTCTTTCTCTTTCTTTGCGGTAGCATCGCAGAAAGAATGTTATTTGAACGTCACGTTTTTAAAACTGCTAAATCCGTGCTGCAGCTATATTATGATTATAATTGTTAAGTAATTTGTTGTATTATATAAAAAAGAGAAAATGCTATACCGATTCTTTGATATTTCGATAAAACTGGCGCCATTATTTTAACACGTGTGTTCAGAGCCACGTGCAGCTTTCATACTAATTGTATAGTTGTAGCAGCGAATGGGTCGACTCGTCCGTAGAAGGACCCTCACGAATACCAATCAAATAGCACTTAATGCTGCTCGTATGGTATGTAAAACCGTAGATTGCCCCTTTACGGAAAAAGAGGCATTGACCGTCTTAGTCCTCAAGGTCTGACAACGCATCTTCATTTTGATTCGCAAACGAAGGATAGATGGTAGACGTTATGCCGAGAACCACTTAGCATCATGTGGACTGTGTGCTCCATTGTCATCATCCTAAATAAAAAAAGATTCAACGTATAGGACGTACACTTTCATACTTGTTCAGTATGACAAGTGTACGTCCTACTGAACAGCAGGCAAGTGTGATGTGTGTAGAGACAATTCTAATATTGCCTCGATCGTTGTATACCATAGATTGCCCCTGCGGTTGGCATATGAGTAGCCTCCTTAGTCTAGACACAAGGAATGTCAACTTAGATCGGAAAAGAAAACCGAAAAATCGGGGACGGACCGAAAATGTGTATACTATCACGAATCAATTTGAGTTAGTTTCGACCTCCCTAAATTAAAAAATAGAACTATAAGACTATACTTGTATTTTGCATATTTAACAGATATAACAATTAGGCTTGTAAAAATAATCCAATGTACACTCGGGTTAATAATAACTGTATACTGATCCAAGCTATAAAATTCAATATGTTTCTCTAAACAAGCCTTTTGTAGGTTGGATCTTTTTTGCGTAACTGCCTCCAATTTAAATAAAAAGACTTTCCTTTGCCACAAGGTAGAAAGCAAAAGGTCATTCAATATATTTTATTGACTTTTCTGTTATTTGTTAAAACATTTTAGCGTGCTTTCACAATACAGGAGGAAAAAATTGTAGGGAGATAAAATGTTTAAAAATATACGGAGAATAAGACAGTTTTTTTTTAATAGAAGTAATTATACGAGCACACATTCCATCTGTTAGTAGATAGTGTAGTGCATAGAGATCTACACTTATCATCGATTTTCTGAACTTACAAAGAAAGATTTTTTCTAATAGAAATTATGAGATTTTTAATAGCATATATGGGTGACGAACGTGAATACAGCTCACTGGATGGTAAGTAGACGCTTTGGCCCATAGACATTTTCATCTATTCATTCAAGTTTGAAAATCAAAATGCAGACGCGATGTCACCCTTTATGACTAACTAAGATGGAATGCCTCGTTTGTATTAAAAAAAGGTCTCCAGTTCTTTTCACTCACCATACGGAACAGCATTAAGCTGCTTTTTTACACTGGTATTCTGTGAGAGCGTGGTCCTTCCCCGGTCGAGCCGACCCATTCGTGCTGCAGTCATAATGTTATAGCCTCTTAGTAATTAGTATATTTGTCTGACACATCAATACGAGTTGGTTGTATCCGCAAGCGTATCATGTAGCGAAAATTATAAGGTGAATCAATTTTAATGAGGTTGTATTTACTGAATATACGTCACGTATATGCATATCCGCAGTAAAACCAGAGTGACTGACATAGCCTAACGGATTAGTAAGCTGAAGTGGCAATTAGCCGGTCATATAGCTCGAAGAACCGATAACCGATGGGGAAGAAAGGTTCTCGAGTGGCAGCCTCGTACCGGTAGGCATTGTGTAGGGCGACCCCCTACTAGATGGAGTGACGACCTGGTAAGACATGCAGGTAGTCGATGGATGTAGGCGGCTCAGGACCGTGCTTTGTGGCATTACTTAGGGGAGGCCTATGTTCAGCAGTGGACTTGTGAAGGGCTGTAATGATGATGATGATGACGTCACGTATAGTATTGGCGATTTTTGCCAGTCATCATTTAGTAACACTTTAATGGTCAAACATTTCACTAATATGTAAAACTGCAAAGTATTTTTTTAAATAAAACAGGTAAACAAACTAGTCTATCAATATATGTATAAGAAGATGTCAGTCCGCTTGTAACGCGATAGGTCGCACTAAGTGCTGTTCCCACTTGGAGTGAACGATTGTTTGATGTTTTGTTGCGACAGTCAGAGTGGACAACTTCCTAGATATACTTACAAATACATATTATATGTACACATATAAAATGCACTTAGATAAAAGTGATTTAGAACGCCCGCTGGTTAGGGATCGACGTTGGCACACGTTAGCTGATAATAATTGGATGCGTGCTGGTAACGGCAACTGTGGACTGTCGCTGGGTGATGATGATGATGATTATGATGGTAAAACTATATATTAATGACCGTTTTCGAATCATGAATGATTGGAACTAGTCAAGGTTATCTGAGACAATCACAATACAACCAAAACTGAAAAATAAACTATTTTTAATTAGTTTGTCTGTAGATGGGAAACCCTTTGTCATATCTCCTCTTTTTGATGGCACTCCTCTTTTTGCTTCAGCCAGTATATAAATCCTCGGCCTCGACATATCGAGTAACGTTCTACATATTCAAAAGCTTGGCGTGTTCATTAGATCTAGGAAGTATTTTATGCAGACAAGCCGTATGCAATTTTACGGAACTATACTATGTAACCGGTGTGTAATCGGTTTTTAAATAAACCTATTTTTCCGTTTTTTTTAATCGATACACATCACTAGTATATATCTGCAAAAGATTGTATTACCTTTATTTTGGGCTCCGTCGTAGTCATATAAGATAACCTAAAACTGTATAAACAAACGCAGGGCGGTAAAAATTCAAACAAGAAATTTAAAAAACACGTTCAACCGTCGCGCCTTGCCAAACGTCATTGTTTTTTAAACGAAAAATGCGGTTACAGCAAAAGCATTTCTTGTGGAAACGAATAGAATGCGACAGATAACATGGTTAAGTGTCCTGGGCGTGTAAATGTTATGTTTTAAAAAGTCATAATAGGAAAATATGATTATTAGATGTGTTTTAGGGTTACGCTGTAAGGTCTAAGGAACCCTTATGTATTTATTCCTTGTTTATATTACCGTTCAAGTGAGTAATATTATACTATATAAGACCATGTAGTGGCAGTGTAAGAATACCCGCTATCCAGTGGTGACAATGTATCTGCATTTTGATTCACCCATATTTTATAAGAAAAGTAAGTGAACAATAAACGGATTGAAATTCTCAACCAGTCAACCCCGTGTGAATGGAGAAATTGCGGCATGTACTAATAATTAGTAACTAAAAACATTGACCTGGTAGAGCAATGCTGCAGCTACTCGTATATTAGTAGTATAGTTGTAGCACGAACGGGTCGGCTCGACCGGGGAAGGACCACGCTGTCACAGAATGCCGGCGTAAAGTAGCAGTTTAATACTGTTGTGTTTCGTATGGGGAGTGTAGAGATCCGGAGACCCTTTTTTTACTAGAAACGAGGCATTCCATCTTAGTCCTCAAGGTTGACAACGCATCTGTGTTTTGATTCTTAATCAACGATACATGTACTATGTGCCACAGTATCCACTTACAATCAGGTGGAATGTGTGCTCGCTTGTCAGCCTTATTCCTTTTTTTTTAAACTTCTGAAGAGACCGGCGCGGCGACGGGCAATAGCGTCTAAAGTGCAGACTTTTAGCATAGCGATCATTTTGCGCGCGAAGCTGCCGCAAAAGAATTAATTGTGGAAATATCGTTTTAAATTTGTAAGAGTTAAATTGTTTATTTAGGGATGATAATACATTCATTGAAGTTGTATGATATGATATATGAGTTTCAAATAAATTTGTCAGTACGATACGCGCGCCACCTAGTGTAAGTTAATTGTACTATGCCTATAGCCTTCTCGCAAGTGTAAGCAATAAGTTGACAAAGCTTTAGCGCAATCTGATGAACGGTATGGCGGCGCATAAAATTACGAACAAACTTTTATATAAACGTATTTTAAATCATTGAAATGGTGCTGTAGCGTGACGCTATCTCGTTAAGAAGTATAATTATTTGGATTGCTAAAATGTATCGAACTTTTAACTACCACAAAGTCTGCTTTTAATACCAACAGGATATAAAAAGCGCTTAACAAAAGCCTATCGACAAATTCTTTGTCATTACACGACATTTCCAGTGACATGAGAAAAATAGCAACTGCTTCTTCGTATAACATTTCTAATTTATCAATATCAAGTGTTGAAAGCATCGAAGCTTTTTTACGTCTACTCGTAAGTCATCGTTATCATAAACAGAACATGAATCTTTGTACCCACCCATTAGATTGTATTAAAGGCTCTCCGGATTCTTTATTGTCCCCATTGTAAAAAGTTTCATTATAAATATTGTGCGAAAAAAGACTTTACGTCCTCGCCAGCCACATTAATCATCCCAGTTCACGCTGCTTTTACATTCGAGGTGGATTGTGTCGAGTTGAATTTGAGGATAGCCTGTGTTTAAACTGGTAACTTGGGTTAATAAATTAAAGGTTAAGTAAGTGTCATCGCGGCATTTTTTTCGCGTCTTTTGCTAGTATCAAGTAGTAAAAATTATCAAATATTCTGATGCGGTAACATTGTGAAGTTCTTAGGAGATTTTGACGATAGCTTAACCCAACGGATAGTCGATGAGAACAGAATCTCAAGTTCTTAAGGAGCCTAGATTTTCAAAATAACTTGAGGTTTTTATATTTTTATAGAATAAGGGTGGCAAACCAGCACACAGTCCACCCGATGGTAAGTAGAAGCTGTGACCCATAGACATCTACATTTATCCTCGATTAAGAATCAAAATGCAGATGCGTCGTCACCCCAGAGGACTAAGATGGAATGTCTCGTTTCTAGTAGAAAGCGTCTCCGGTTCTCTATATTAACTATACAAAACGCAACAGCCTTTAGCTGCTATTTTAGCTGGTATTCAACATAGTAACACTTGTTTCGTCGGTTTCCATTAATAATTAACATGTACAGCACTTAAAACACAAAATCGCACCACTTTTACTTATCAAAACCCACTTAAAACGATTATTTTAACGAAAAAAACACGAACGAAAATCTGCCGGCGGGCAAGTTGGCGCTCAAAACTCCAATAAGAATGTCTTAATATCCTTTTGACCTATTTCTGTCACGACGCAACTCTCGAATTTCGAAAACAATCGGAAATTGTCGAGTGCACATAACAACATACATATATTGCTAAAAGAGTACGAAAGGCAGAAGTGGTCACGCGTCATAGTAAAGTCAATATGAAAGGATTTACTTATAAATGCGTAGTTAGAGGCATCAAGAACTTAATCCGAGAAATTTTCTCTCGAAATAAATGTTAAATCTATTGCAATATTTAGTAAAATTCAAAGTTTCTTTGCCAAGTATTCATCATCATCATTACAACCTTTCACAAGTGCACTGCTGAACATAGGCCTCCCATAAGGAACGTCACAAAGCACGGTGCTGAGCATCCTACATCCATCGACTTCTTGCATCTCTTATCGGGTTATCATTTCATCTCGCGAGCTATATAGCCGGCACATTGCTACTTTAGCTATGTTACTTATCCGTTGGGATTATTCGGTTATAGACAGCTATTTATAAAAAATAATTCATTTTAACTAGATTATCAAACTAACTCTAGATGTCGTAAAAGATGTCTAGGGAAAGTTCCAGAATTTTTTGTGTGTTGTTAAAGCCAGACGTAAAGTCAATTATTTTGTGGGTTTAAGTTCTAATTTTGTCTAGTTGCCACGTATTTTATTAAACAGCTTCGTAGACATCCTTCAGGCAAAAGGTCCTAGTGATATTATTATAAGATAGTAGGTTATAGTGATCAATTTTTGGTATCGTATGTATTATAACGGAGTTTTTGTGGACGCTAAGCGAGGTGTTTTGTGAGCCATTTTGGATTTTTCCTTCACCCGCTGCAGTCAATTGTGAATTCAGATATATGCTGTAGATTTTTTTTTCACTTAGAATTTAAACTATAAGGTGCTGATCGAAGGAGAAAATCAGCATTATTTTAATTTTAGAATCTCCATTCTTCTATGTGAATAACAATACATTATAATTTAAAATTCTTAATTTTATTTATATTTTTTATAGCATAAGGGTGACAAACGAGCACACAGTCCACCTGATGGTATGTGAATGCTGTGGCTCATAGACATCTACATTTATCTTCAATTATGAATCAAAATGAAGGTGCATTGTCAAACCCTGAGGACTTCTCTACACTCGCCATAAGATACACAGCAGCTTTAAGCTGCTATTTTATGCTGGTATGCTGTGAAAATGTGGTCCTACCCCGGTCGAGCTGACCCATTCTTACTGCAACCATTATATTGCTACAGCATGGCTCTACCACCTAAGATACCTTTTATAGTTCGTATTGGAATTTACAGTGATTAAAGAGGCCTGAGAAATCTCAGATTCGTCGTAAAATTGTAATGAAACGCAAATACAATCTTCAGGCTTAGTCTGTCTTTCCCCAGCGGGCACCAACATCTAGCTCTAAAATTGAAGTCCTTGGAGAAATCTAGGCGGTGTGCGAACTTGTCCATTTATTTGCCTTTAAAACATACTGTTTATTACAATCTTTAGATAGCATGCGACAGGCTATTTATGTTTCTATGTAACAACAGCGTCCCTGGAGAAATTTTCTTTGTCAGAATCCACACAAAATTACTTTAGATTTTTTTAATGTATAGTTAAACAATCTTGTTTGATTAGTCTTGTCTTGTATCGTTTCATCGTTGGAAATTACTTTGTGATTATAGTAAAGCTAATATGATTTACAAAAGACTTATAAATTACTTTTGGAAGTGAAAAAATCGTTGTGATTTGATACTCGAAACGAAAAAGCGACAATAAATAGAGACAAACTTAAAACATCTTTAGGATGAAGCCTGTGAGAGAATAAGGTAGAATACAGTATACAGTGTTTCCTATTATGTCGGTCTACTTCTTTGTAGGTTTAGCTTCACTTGTGAAATTGTATACATGTTATTTTTTAAATTAATTTTAGTATTCATGGGGGAGACATAGAAAGAGAAACCTAGACAAATTGACGCCTTTTTTCGCATTCGCACACGAAAAAGATAGATTTATGCATACGTCTTGCGTAGAAATGAGACAGAGCGGTGTGATTGTTTGTCCCTTTCTCCGTGCCGGTTTTTTTTTTGTTAAGCAAACTACACTTTGCTAAACAACTTTGACAGATCGTAGCGATCTAAGGAGTTTACAAGTTGGTTTAAGTGAGAAAAAAAGTGTTCTGTGAGCTTAAGATTGGTGAACCTTGTTCAGTTCAGTTCTTAGAACAATTAAAAATTTTATCTAAATATGTTTGAAAGTCATAAAGATTATTGTATAACCTAAAACTACGTTATCGTCCTTTCTCACTCGAGGCCACGCTAATCATTAGTCTATAGGTTTCTCTGTCTACGGGGGGAAATGTGTATCTTTTTTAATTTCTTTACATCAAAAAGTAAACGGTTCCTTGTGTTTGTTTATGTTAAAATATTGCCGTTAAATAAAATAAATATTTAATTTTTTTTTTGTATATGATCTTCAATGACTATTCATTTCATCAACTTTTCGACTTCACAAAAAATATTTTCCAAGATTTTCGGATAAAATATATCCTCCTGGCATTGCTCTGCCTCTAAAGTCTTATCACAGTCGGTTCAGCCCTTTTTAAGACAAATCTGGGCAGAAAGACAGACAATTTTTTTACAAATGGCTATTCATGCCTTAGTGGCTTGCAAATAAACCCCACCCCATAAAACACACACACCCCATAACTCTATAAAAGGCAGCTATTGCGATATTACAGATAGACACTCCAATTTTATTTATATGTATCGATTAAATAATATCTAAATCACTTTATTCAAAACACTTGGATAGCTGTACAGAAAGGATTTCCTTTCTGTACAGCTATCCAATATACGTAGAGATAAGGTTCTTAAAAAGTTATAGTTTTCTCATATACAACCTCACATTCGATTTTTTTTCTCCAAATGTTTATTCTATTTAAAAAAAATTAAATCGTTCGAATTTATTTTGCAATTTGCACAGATTTAAATTAAAATATGCCATTTTGTGGCGGCTAAAGAGGATCCATCATCCCATTTCGTCCCGTGGGTATCCCAAATCTATGGGAAATGCTAGAATAATCAAATAATGTGGCTTCTTATAGATAGTTGTATAACCATCATGTTTACGCTATACTCAGACTGGCAGGTGCGAGAAGAGGTTCTAAAAGTGATATGCGAGGTTCAAGAAGACAAGGTTTAAGCCGCCTGTCAAGCCTGACGATAAATCAAATCCTGCCCTTAACAAAAAGGCCCATGTTCAACTAGACTTGTGAGGTCTGATGATAAAGAAGAATAATGCGCAGAATCTTCTGGTGTCCCACTTTTTAATACAATATACACAACACTTATACAACACGGTAACAAACGATATGTTCGTCAATCCACCTTATGGACATTTATCTTCGATAAGGAATCACAATGCAGATAAGTTATCAATCCTGTGGACTAGGATAGAATACGTCGTTTTCAGTAAAAAGGGTCTCCGGTACTCCCCAAACGAAACACAGAAGCTGCTATATTACGCTCGTATTATGTGAGATCGTATTCCTACCCCGGTGGACCCTAACCATTTGTGCCATAACCACAATATAACTGCAGCGTAGCTTTAGCACGTAAACGATGTTAGCACTTTAGAACAAAGTATATATAGTATATGTGTGTATATAAGCTAATGCCCTTTTCAATTACAAAATCATGGTCTTCATTGCTGTTTGATCACTTTACAATTTTGTTGCACTATAATGTACAATAACGTCACGTTCCTCCGCCATGACGCAAGGAAAAGACAAGCGCGTCTAGAGTACTTTACACTCAAGTGCTGAGTTTCAACCGCTTTGTGTGCGGAACTACGCATTTGGGACCTAACCCTGTAAAATTGCTCGTTACCTAAAGCGTTAAGAGATTAGGATTTTGTTGATCGAAATTCGATCGATCCAAATTTTAATTTCATATAAGCTAACTGGCTGGTCACCAGACTTTGTTCTAATAAAGATATTAATTAATTTGCAACCTTCCGCTAACTAAATATAATGATGTGTCTTATCTGGATTGAAGAGGGCGGTCAGCCGCCGTAGAGTCTACATCACCTGAGGATGCCTCGTGTGGAGCAACACGTCGTATTATCGTCGATGGTGTGTCTTTCCTGGAATAGTGGTATTGGGAGTAGTGGTGCCGGGAGTAGTGGTGTTGGGAGTAGTGGTGCTGGAATTAGTGGTGACGGGATTGTTGCACGCAATTGAGGGAAGGCGGGAGGTGCTCTTCAATCCAGGCAAGACACATCATTGTGTTTAGTTAGCAGAAGGTTGCAAATTAATTAATATCTTTATTATAATGGACTTCCGCAAAGTAACGCCTGATTCTATCAATTAGACTTTGTTCTGCCTTTTCCGACGACCCTTTGTCACTAATTTTGCAATCAAAAATATTGAGGGTGATTTGTACACTTATCGAGATAAAATCTATTGTATCTGTCAAGTTGGAGCAATCAATACACATTTACAAAATGTCATTAAAATCGGTTGAGTGGTTTGGAGTTTATCCCTGACACAAAATGTGACACGTATGTTTTATATATAAATATCATATTAAGTTGGATATCATAATCAATAGATATTATTTTTTAAGAAATTAAAAATAACGAATTGATACTGCCACTAATTCTCACCACATCCAGGATTGACTGGTAGAGAATTCCAATACTATTGGAACTGGCGGACGTAATACCTTAGGCATTTAAGGCGTTTTTTGTAATCTTTCATTCCCGACTTTTCGGTTGCTTTACAGCACCCATGGTCACGGGGGACTAAATAAGTGAAAAATAAGTAAATTAAACGCGATAAATAGTCTTATTCAACATGTAGTGTTCGCATAAATTTAAGAAATCGTCATATTTAGTATTTATTAGAACAAAACAGGAAATTTGCATTTTAAATATTTCGCAGCAATTAAATGTAGGTGACATTTGACAAATCGAGAGCATTCAAATTATCGTACGATGTCAAGGTTACCGTACCTACTACCGATCTGAAGACCACCAATAATTATGTCAGCACTCAGCAGCATCACTTACTCTGTTAAGCGTCGTGAGCTTTATAGTATGGTTTCTTTTTTCTTCAAATTATACATTGTCAAATTGTATATTGCGGTATAATTCTTCTGGTAATTGTTGATTGCACTTATCTGCTATCACAAATATCACATAAAACGCCGTGATGAACTTCAAAACTAATGCATTATTCTACTTATCAGCTTTGTTAGCTAGTTTTGGTAACCATTTTTATACGGCGGGTTTGTAGTAATTCCAAAAAATTATGCAAAAACATGATTTTGATTTGTTTAATTTATGTGCCGACAGTTTATGCATCAAATCATGTGATTTGTGTGTAGTAATAATAATATTATGTAGTTCGTAGACTGTACGCACTACATATTCCTTTTTGTTCAGCTATTATTTTTTTATTTACTTATTAAGGCAAAGACTTCCGACATTAAAAGGCTTTTAGCGCACCCTTCTCCACTGCATATTTGTCTAACACGAAGCAAGCGTGCGACGTTCGGTGACAAAAGTTTATTTTTGATACGTTTTTGCTTTGGTTATCGCTTAAAAAACAAGAACTTCCTATGTTAAAGGTTTTCCTGGCGCTCAAATTGTTATTAAGAATTTCATTGTTTATTTAATGTAAGCGTATATATTTTGCCTCGTTGCTCTAGTGGTGTAGTAGTGAGATTGCTGATCATGATTGCTGGTCTTGGGTTCGAATCCCGGGTCAAAAAATGTATTGAGTTTTTCCGTCGAGAAATTCTCAGTAGCTGCCCGAAGTCAGGTAGTTGGCGGTATCTCATCCACGTACCTGGGAAAGCACGTAAAGCCCTTGGTCCTGCGCCTGATCTCTCCCCGGTAGTGTCGGTTTACCGTCCAGTCGGATTATGAGAGTGAAGGAATAGAGAGTGCACCTGTGCTTGCACGCACACTATAATCCTGTCCAGCGCCGATGGCTAGTCTACGTTGAGGCGGGCCGCCGTGACCGAAATTCGGGCTGGAGGACATTATATATTTTTCCGAGCATATAGTATTTAAAGAACTACTCGGCAAAGATGTGTCTAAATACGTTCAATATTTTTTTTGTCTAACCTGACTTTAAATCTATGCATATTCTACATTTTAATTCCATTTTTTATGTTCTAATTTGTCCTTTGTCCTTTACACGACTAAACATTTATATTTTTAATTTCTGTTAGTAAGAATCTATTATTGGCATCCAGTTATGAGCCTGTCATTTATTTAAGATTTTTAAGCTGTTAGTTTTTCATAATGTAAAATTAAAATAAAGTGACATAAATTGAAGTAGGGTTGACAAACGAGCACATACAGTCTACTTGGGAGTAAGTAGATACTGCGATCCAGACATTCACATTAAAATTTAATTCAAAGATTCAAAAGACGAATTCGTCCTTAGCCTCCGAAGACTAGGATGGAATGCCTCCTTATCAGTGAAAAATTTGTCTGCTGGAGTTAGAGTGGGCGTAGTTTCTCCCTGGTTGGATTAATCCATTTATGCTGTAGCTCTGTAATACTCTGCAGCGTTTTTTACAACGTAAATAATTTATTGATGTAATTTAAAAATATCGAAAATAAAGTTAAAATATGTACCATTTAAATTGCAGCTTTTCATAATGTGTATGGCAACCTTAACGAAATGCATGACTCAGGGCTTATGACCGCGTTTTTCGGCTTAACATAGTTCATTGCTAAATAAATGCAATTTGGGCTACATAATGCGCTTTCGAATTTCCACCTAGAAGAAATACACAATGATTATATGCAAAACTAAGACGTGTAAGTGCAGACATTTGAATATCTCCGCAAACAGTCGCGATTTAACCGCCTAGAAACGGAATTATGTAAATTGCACGCTAGCTGCAGCCGCGCGCAACGTTGTTAGTGGTTTAGGCCGCATTGAGAATGTTTCGGGGTTTCGCGATTCTATGTACCAAATTAATGAGACAGATTAAACGATGGCACGTTCTAGCATGCTAAATTTTATAAGAGAGTCTACCTCTGTTGTGTTTGCAATTTTAGGGTTTTGAGAATTTAAGACAGAAATCGAATTTATTAATTTTGAAAGACACAATCTTGATTTGTCTCATATTTACGCGAAACACTATACATTGATGAAAACTACTTTTACGGATTTTATCGCGTTTTATTTATATTAATTTTAATACCCGACGTTTCGGGTGCTTTCCAGCACCCATGGTCACGGGGGACTGAGGTGACTGACGTCCCGATGTCAAAGTTAACCCGGAGTACCTTCAGCTTTTTAATTATTGTTTTTGGTCCGATCTACGCAGAATGAACTAACTGTATTTTGAAGTATTGCAGTGGTATGCTTGGGTTTAGTTTTAATTTTATTAACTATAGGATCCCAATCAGGTGGTAGTAACCAGCCTCCTTCTCTATTGAAATTAGGATGTTTTTTAATTTCAATAGCCTCACGTATCATCCTTGGTAGGAATCGATGTTCTTTCGCGAAGATTTGTGGTCTATCAAATCTGATGTAATGGTTGGGGCCATCTAGAATATGATCGCAAACTGCAGACTTCCCGGAACATTGATGCTTCACGTCAGCTATGTGTTCTTTTACGCGGGTTCTGATTGATCTCTTTGTTTGCCCTATATATGAGAGACCACAATCACAATCAAGCTTGTACACTCCTGCATCTAAATATGACACTTGACGGATGGTAAGAACTGACTAATCTTCTTCGGCGGCTTGTAGAATGTTCTAATAGAAGCTCGCTTCAAGATATAGCCAATCTTGTCTGTGACACCTCTGACATATGGTAGTATAGCAGGCACACGCTCGACTGTACACGACACGACTCGACCTACGGCACTAATATTTTACAATTTTTTTGCTTTTACATTAACTTATTATGAAATTGAACTATCAATAAATTAATATGGTATTTATTGGTTGTTCGATTTGAAATTTGAAAATTTGAAGTTTGAAATAAACTTTCGATAATAAAAAAATAAAAACAAAAATGTGGAATTAAATAAATAAACTAATTAAAAACTATCAAAATTAAAATAATACGCACCCAATTAGTAGTATTTATTGATAGATCAATTTCATAATATGTTAATGCAAAAAAAAAATTTAAATATTAGTGCCATAGGCTTCTATTCTGTTCACCTGGTACAGTCTATTTTTTTCCAGACGGTAAAAAAATCACCCAGTATTTACGCGAACACCAGACGTGATCGATGCGTAGATCGGACCAAAATTAATATTAAAAAGCTGAAGGTACTCCGGGTTAACTCTGACATCGGAACGTCAATCAACTCAGTCCCCCGTTACCATGGGTGATGATGCAAAGCATCCGAAACGTCGTTAAAAACGTCGTTGATAAAATCCGTAAAAGTAGATTTATTCAACGGGACATAACAGTTAATAATGCGATTAAAGTATATCTTTCAAATTTAATTAAAGATATTTATATGTAACTACTCTTTACGCTTAGCCGTTTTCCGACAAGTTCCATTACTTTCTCATTCATCTATAATCCTTTCAGACATGAGCAAACAAGTCTTGTATGCAAGCAAATTTTTCGCATAATTTATTTAATATGAGACTTGTATTTATACGAAGATTTATATTATCTAAGTATGTGATATGCGGAGAGGTCGTTAAACTAACAGCGTGAATCTCTTGGCGCCTGTTTGGTCGCATTTCTTGCCAGAAATATAAAAGATATTCGGAGAAAATATTGTGTTGTTCCGTTTTTAATATATCTTATCCTTGGACTCATAATCATGAAGGGTAATAAGGATTGTTTTCTTAACCCAATAAAATGTAAACGAGAAATATAACCCCATACAAAAAGTAAATATGTGGAACGACGCTGCTACTATGTTATGGTTTTAGCACGAATGGGTCGGATCGACCAAGTAAGGACCGAACTCTCACATGCTATAGTGCTTCGTATTGCCAGTTTAGGGAACCAGAGACTCTTTTTTAATGAAAACAAGGCTTTCCATCCTAGTCCTCAGGGGCGAAAACACACGTGTGTTTCTTAATCATAAAAATGAAGATGTAGATGTTTATAGGCCACCGCATCTACTTACCATCTGGTGGACTGTGTGCTCGATTTTCATCCTTGTTATCTAAAGCCTCTCTTCTTGTACTAAAAAGTATGGATGCAGGTACTCAAGATCGTGTTTTGGACCCATTTCTTGGTGAGCTCATGTTCAGCAATGGTACATTTCTTGTATGCTGTTCATTCTTTTATTAAAAATGAGTCTGTTGTAACCAAATGGCGATGTATTTACTATTTAGCACAACTCGCACAGATTAGATCAGCGGTACTTTGGTAGGGGTTCTATTTGTCAACCCTTTTTATTCTATGTTATTTGAAAAATCCTTTATGTAGTATTGGTTTAATAAAGGGCTGATAAGCAAAGAAGGAAATGATATTTTATACGAGAACGCTAAGAACAGTTCGATCCATGTCTGTTCAACAAAAATCATATTACATGTGAATAAGCTGAATTTGCACGTCAATTCTCAAACAATGGTGTCAAATTAAGCCAAATTAGTTCTATCTCTAACAATCTGTAACAAGAGTACCCGATACTTGACTAAACTAGATTGAATGGAATCTAAATAGATCGCCGGAAGTGGGCGGTTTGAGGTCGGACAGTGTCTGGTGTTTGTATTACGACGGTTTTGTCTGCATTTTGATCTGGGAAACTTGGAAGTAGGATAAACTTTGTAATGATATTCTAACTGCTGCAAGTTATTACATAATTCGCCTAACAGTAACTCACAAAAGTTTCATAGAAATGGGATTACCGGTATAGGTACGCATAGAAAATAAAAAAGCAACAAATATTCAGTTTTTTTATTCAGTAAGCTTCTCAGGCGCGTACACATAATTCACCAAAGTTTCGTTGTAATTAGATGAATGGTATAGTCATACATACGGGACAAACAAACATAATTAATTTTTATATATACTATACACTAGTAATCCGCCCTGGCTTCGCATGGGTGATTTCTAGATCTCGAAAACAGCGTCATCTACCAGAACCAATTGTGAATCTAAATCAATCTCGAATCAACTTAATCACATACACAAAATTTCATCATAATCGCTACAGTTGTTTAGGAGGACTTCAGTTAATACACACGGACAAAATAATTTTATATACATATAATAAAGATTAAAATGTGAAATAAAACGGAATGAGAAATCCATCTCACCATTTCGTCCCATGAAAGTAGTAAAGAGCGACCATGGGAAGTCCGTAATAGAACTTGTCTTCCGACGGCTGGTATAATCACCTCGTTTACACTAGAAGTAAATACACAGACTGTAGACGGTATCGCCAAGCGTGGCGAAAAAGGCAAATCATGGAATTAAAATATTTATATACTTAACTGTTCTGTACTTGTGTTTGTCGCTGAACTATTCTAACTGGCTGAAATGATTTTCATGATTTTTAATTTACTACCATGAAAATCAATGATTTAAAAAAATGAGGAAGTTATCGTTTTCACGACGGTTTTTAAAAATTGAGTTCTCTACAGATTTCGACGTTTCGACGTCTTAGGAAACTATTCTAGTTATTCTTGCGATGATTTCCGTATGTCTGTATGTGTGAGCCTTGCTGAACTTACATTTTCTGTGAATTTAGAACGAATCGTCACGATTAATTTTAAGAAAACCTCAAAAATCGATTATTTTTTAATTTTTCAAAAAGTAGTTTTCTTGGAATTACTTCGATACCCTTGTTTTGACCATGTCTATAATCTAATCAGCTCCTCTTCTCAAAAAACATCGTCAATTGCCGTGAACCGCATCAAAATCGGTTGAACCGCTCGGAATATATCTTTGTTGGAAGAAATTTCGAAAGTGTTTTTTCAAAATAACTTGAAAATTTTTCGTCAAATACATTTTTGTAATAACTGTTTTTGTTAAACTCAAAAAACTCAAAAATCACATCAAAATCGGTTAATTTGTTCGTGAAATATTCAATTTTGAAAAAAAAAAACTATAAAAACAAAATTATGACGTTATCGAGCTCGAATAGCTGTTGTCAAATGAATTACTAAAAGTCGTTTTAAAGAATATATCATTCTGAATAATCAAACCTTCTCGTGATAAAGTCAGTCTGATTGTTCATTTTATAATCTAATTTAAAAGGGATTCCGTGATCAAGTAATACTACGAGGGTGTTATTAGTAGGATTACTGTTATGAAATTTAATAAGTTGTTTACACGTACGTTATACACACGCTTAAAAGGTACGTGCTACGTGCGCTTTAAAGGAAAATTATCCTAAACACGCTCCATAAAGTAAGTTTTATCCTGTTTTGGATTAACTAATCAAAGTCAATAAAAGTTTTGCAGAAACGACACAGATAATAGCATCTGTGCCTATGGTCTATCAGATAAACTTTAAGATTTGCAATTTTCGATTAAAATAGGCTCAACTTTCTACAAAGAAATAATACTTTAATATATATTAAACATCCATACACGTATTTATCATATCAATGAAATAAGTAAGTAATGGTTTAGATTAATTGCAGCCTCCAAATTCCGTCAACGCATATCGCGACGAAACTCACGATACTCCATCTGAATTGAAAACCTTAGGTGGTCCACCACTATACGATTTACTAAAAGTTTGCTTTCTCGCACGACTTCTTTGTGAAATCATTTACCATTGGTGATTTTTCCGGACCGATATGGCTTAGGGACCTTCAAGAATCGTACTTACTTCTTACTAAAAGGCCCACGACGCACCTGTTATTGCCCTCGTGTGTGGCGGTCGACACTCACCATCAGGTCAGCCTCAGCCTCGTTTGCCCTGTCATCTATAAAAAGTAAATGGACAAAACTGTCATCATTTTAAAAATATATTATGCGCGAGACGTTACGAAATTAATGCTCTCTGGCTTAGCATCCACGGTCATAAAAAAATACAAAACATAAAATACCTCTATATAACAAAAAACGTGACTGAATGGTGGACACGGCAACAATGCTAAAAAGAAACTTGAAATATTTTGACACCGCATTTTATGTTAGGTAGATATTCGCGTGCCTGTTTTAAATGTCCATCCTACATAAAACAAGATAAACTTATTTAATAATATTATTACATAACATAAACACTCACGCCTGTCACCCAGAGGGGTAGGCAGAGACTACAGACTTCCATTTGGCACGATCCTGACACACCTCTCTTGCCTCCTTCACATCCATACACCTACGCATACATATTTGTCGGTTAAGGGTACTCCTAATTTGGCCCGTTTTCAATAAATCGCCAATTTGGTCGATAAATTTTCGCCTAGGACGTCCCTTTCCGACTCTGCCATTCACTTCTGCACCATAAATTTTCTTTGTCACTCTTTCCTCATTCATTCTTTCCACATGACCAAACCACCGAAGCATTCCTTTCTTAATCCTGGTCACAACATCATCTTGCAAACCACACTCTTCTCTTATTATACAATTTCTTACCCTGTCATTCAGATTCAGCCCTAACATACTCCTTAACGACCGCATTTCTACTGCGTTTATTCTCTCTCGTGCTTCTTCTGCCACACACAACTTTCACTACCGTACGTTAAAGTAGGGACCAAACACAGCATTGTGAATTGCCATACGTGCATTTTTCGACACATTTTGACTCTTCAGTCTTCACAATAGAGTGTAGGGCCCAATTTACTCTATTTCCCGCATTCACTCGTCGTTCTATATCCTTATCATATCTCCCATCCCTGCTAAATACGCAGCCCAAATATACAAACTCATCTACTTGCTCGATCAACTCCCCCTTCTATTCTTATTTCACAAATCGTTTTACTTTCTTCTCTTTCAAAAACCATAACCTTCGTCTTACTTGCGTTCACTTTCATACCCCTTTCTTTCAATGATCCGTTCATTAATGTAACCATCATTTGCAACTCGGCCGCCGACGACGCAAGAATAACTTGATCATCGGCGTAAAAAAGGCATTTGACGGTTAACTCACCCATTCTTAATCCGCATTCTTCAACTTTCAAATTTTGCAAACAACTGTCCATAAATAGGTTGAACAGCCACGGGGAAGCTACACAGCCCTGTCTGACACCTTTATGGATGTCAAACCAGTCCGAGTAGACCCCGTTGATCCTAACACAAGCACTAGAGTCCCTATAAAGAGACTCCAATGCCTGTATCAAGCCAGCGCTCAACCCAAATGAGTTCAGTGTTTGCCATAGCAAATCCCTATCCACTCTGTCATAGGCCTTTTCCAAGTCCATGAACGCACAAAAATCCTTTTGGTTTTTGGCCAGAAACTTCTCCGCGATCATGCGCATGGAAAAGACTTGATCTGTACATCCCATTCCCTTTCTAAATCCCGCTTGCACATCCCAAATTTTTCCATCAGTTTCTTTCATGACTTTCATGATATGATAATATTATTAATATTTATTAAACATATTATATACGTAATAAATATTTAAACGAAATAGTTTTTATAATTATATAACAATATTAAAGAAAACAATATTATAACTACTATATATGATGACAGAATTACAAAAAATATAAAAATATTTCGAAGACGTGAAGTCTGACAACACGCATCGGGGCAACCCGTCGGGCACTTCTTTGCCCTAAAATCCTTATCAAAAATGAGAGGGGGACAGCTGTTATAAGTATAGGCTATAATTTAACTTTAGTTCAAAATTTTTTTTAAAAACTATGACACCATATTAACGATACAAATGTTTATTTTTCAGCCCGAGAGATTGAACGTGTTCAAAAACGATCAAGACAGCTGGGACTACACATGTGAGTAACTTACATAATATTATTATCTTAAGCAAGTACCACTGTAGGTTCGTCGCTCACTACACTATACACCCCACTATACTATTTTACACACAAAATCGATGCTATACCGTAAACTATAAACACCATTTTATAGAAGTAATTGACAAAGAAGTAAGGCACATAGTACGTGGATGCTGTCGCCCAGACACCTACTTTTATCCTCAAAAAAGAATCAAAATGAAGATATGTTGTCATCTCTGTGGACTAAGATGGAATGCCTCGTTTCCAGTAAAGACGGTCTCCGGTACTCTACACTCACCCTACAAAACACAGCAGCATTAAGCTTCTATTCTGTGAGAGCCTGGTGGTGGATATGTTAAAAAACTCTCTTTATTGCTAGTACCTGAAAATGATTGCGGATCATTCTACAAAAAATATAGTCATAAAATGTCCTATATCTGTCTGTCTTTATCTTAAAAGAAATTAAGCACCATGAAATTGCATTATTTTTGATAGAATCAGGCGTTACTTTGCGGAAATCCATTATAATAAAGATATTAATAGTTACTTTGGAACCTTCCGCTCAATTACTACGTACATACACATAATTGAGCGGAAGGTTGCAAAGTAACTATTAATCTTCATGATAAATTAATATCTTTATGCATTATTTTTGTATAATATCAAGCATTTTACGATACAAAATGAAGGGACATATTTTACGTTGTTTGCATATATTTTTGTCATGCAAACAAATCATTAATAAACAATATATTTTTGCGTGAATGTGAATTTGTATCAATACTAAATTTCAGTATACAAAAATCTATTTACATAATGGAAACATCCCAAAATGAAAAGTTGTTTAATTTAAATATAAATTCCTACGCAATGCAAAATTATATTTTATTAAAATTCTACAAAAAATCGTGCTCCAGGTGAGGCTCGAACTCACAACCCCGGCATTGCTCGGACACTGTCATATAAGTACCGTGCGCTAACCAATTGCGCCACTGGAGCTACGGTGCTGTTAGCCAAAATAGAGTAACGATTCGAAATGTTTAATTTTTTTTTATATGTGTCACACCATGACGTAATGGACTGACCGTACGAGCAGTAGACTATATAGATAAAATTTGGATGCGCAAAAACTATACACATAGACAGATCTAAATTGCTAATTTACATGGGAAGTGCATATTCTTGTTTGGCAGGCTATTTTTTCTGTTTTAAACCTTAGACATATTTATGTTCTTAAAAATAACCTTTGACGGTTTTGTTACATAACATGGTTTATTAATAGTCTGGGGTTTAAAAAAGTGTGTGTCACTTTTAGGGTTGATACCTTTTTTTGAACATATATAGCATTTTTCCCAAAAAAGACGCAAAAACATAGTACTTTTGAGAAATCCAGGAGAAAAAGTACACATTTTTTTCATCTTTATGTATTTTCCCATGTATATTTGTTATAACTCTTTGCTTTGGTCATCAATGATCTAACCACCTTACCTTCTACCTTACTTTTAAAATAATTAAAGGAGTCTGAGCGATTTAGATTCATATTAAAATAAATTAAAAATAAATTTTTTATTAAATAAATACATGCTCTTTTACTTTCTTCTTTCAATTTTACATTCATGTTGAAAAAATTATTTCCGTAAAACGTACTTGTTCCAAACTTGCAATTACAGTTAATGTAAAAAAGGACAGTTGAATTAGGGATAAAAACATAGTATTTTTGTACTATATTATTTTTATATAATATATAGTACAATTGATTAAAATATAGTACGATACTATATATTACACGACCCTAGTCACCGTTGTCTTTACCGTCACAAACTATCAGAATTCACTGCTGATCACATATCTCCCTCATAGATTGCCTCATAGGGGGGACACTTGCCATAGTTGCCACGCTTGCCATGCGGATTGGCAACTGAAATTTTTATTTTATTAAGACGTCTGGGAGTGGAGAAATATTGAATTGAAAATTCCATTAAATTCGTACCTGTTCAAGCTAAAGGCGTGTTAAAACAGCTATTATTAATTCTCATGGTCATTTAGTAATCACATAAAGTAATACTTTACACGCGCTGATAACAAAAACGTGCTTTACGTTGATAGTAACCTATCAAGGTTATGTGAGCACATGAATTGATAAAGACACAGTGTAGTGAGCGACGACATTGACCTTCTGTATATATACGTGGTTATTTTCCAAACAGTAGCCAAATTTAAAACTTTAAGTTCATATCTATAAATAATGATATACCTTTATTGCAGTTTTTGCAAATACAACTAAATAAGTTTCTACTTTTATTTGTAATTATCCCAAAACGTTTTTGCCTACCGGTCGACCCTTACGAATGTAAGGAAATGCGTGCGCAGTAAAATCAGTTAAAATAATGCATCAGCACGCATTTTGAATTTAAAAGATAAAAAAGGAAAGAATTTTTGGGATATTTTTCAATTAATTTTTCTTCACCATTTGCCTATATTACTTATTCTGTATCTTCAATGCAAATTTGGCTGGTTATTGTAAAATAACCCTGTAGGTATAAATTTTTAGTATAGTCGATTTCTTTTAGTTTTTGAATAAAACTATTATTTACGGATTTTATCGCGTTTAATTCAACTTTAATTTCTTGAATTAAACGCGATAAAATCCGTAAATAATAGTTTTATTCAATGTGTAGTGTTAGCGTAAATTTAAGAAATCATTTTTAGTTTTTGTTCTTTAGGCCTAGCACTTATGATGTAAGAGGCGACTTTGGGATAGGGTAGGATTTCCTGAGATAAGCCGATGTAAATAAAATACTAAGACCTACATAGATCCAGACAGAGACGGAACTGCTTCAAAGGTGTAATATATTTAATACTATAATGACGAGTTTGCCATTCAAGCGTGGCCATTGAGGCAACTCCATTCAACCTTGTTAAAACTTATTGTTAGTTTATTTTAATTTAAATACAATTAGAATTATAAGTACACGATTTTATATAGCATGTGTAGTGTTATGGTTATGTGTTTTCTTATTATAGGTTGTTGTATGTTGAACAAAATGTTATTAATTCTTAAGAAATATTAACAATTACACTAAAATAACTAAGATAGATGGAGTAAATAGAACAGGGGGGGGGGAGGAAGACAAAAAAGGAATACCCAGTAGCAAAATATAGACATAATATAATTGCTGTAACTATTACTTAAATAATGTAGTACGATCTTTTAAAAATAATTGTTTGAAAACTCATCATCCAGTCTTTTGAAAAAGGCTAGATTTGCATTTTGTGATTCCTTTTCCTGGCTTCACTTTTCTACTTTACCCGCTCCGTGTATCTTATTCTTTGGTCTGAGCAATTATAATAAGCTTTTGGTTTAGGCTGAAAGCTGAAGTTCTCTTTTCGAATATGAAACGTTTGTTAACAATTTAACAAATAGTCAATAATTGTTTTGATTTAATATTTTGATATTCTAAATTCAAAAGAAACAGTTAAAGGCAATTTATTAAGCTACGTCCTTAAATATCGTTTGACATTATTTGTTTCTTTTGAATTTTATTTTTAATAATAACATTAATATAGTTGCATGAACTCTTTCAAATACATACATTTTTATTCATACATTTCACAAACTTACGATATTTTGCATATTCTTACTTCCTTAACCGAGAATTACTTTACAACTACCCTCATTAAACAAAAACTATGTTCTTATCGCTTTTCTTTCACGCAACATTAAAATTTCTTTTACTTTTGCTTTTTCTTTAACATTAAATTATGTAAACCGTATAATTTCTGTTCTCTGCTTACTTATAGGTTGTCTACTAAACAACTCCTTAAGGCGTTAAGTCCGCGTTCGCCTTTTTTTGCAACAAAGTTTTATAAATAAATTTTTTAAAATTATATATATATATATATATATATATATATATATATATATATATATATATTATTTCTTGCTTATGTATTTACCATTCTGTATATTGCATCTTACTGACTTCTACTAAATTTTTGCACTATCACACGCATAAACGAATGAAGCTTTATAGCGAAGATCTTAAACTTCGCCCAACAACTTAATAAAGTTATTTGACATGGAAAATATGAAATAAAAGAAATACACGAAGTCCTTACATTTTTATTCAACTGTACAGAAGTAGATGGAGCAATCCGCTAGTTTTAAAAGTTCCATCGTCTTGAACACTTCTAAAATGTAGACGCTCAGTTAACAATCCGACAGAATAAGATTGAAATTTTAACTTTTAAGAACGTAATTCACAGAGTTAATACAAGCTTACCGGAATAGACGTCCTTTTTAGAGCTGTTAAAGAATATTTTCATTGTAGTCTTTCTTGAAGTAGCACGAGTGTGAAATATATGTTAGAATTTCTTAAACGTAAAATATTACGCAAACATTACCTTTTTGAAGATTATTATTCTGAAATGGAGAGCCATGGAGGGGGATATGCTCGGAGTTTCTTTGCGTGATAGACTTCATAATGAGGATATTCGCAGTAGAAGAAAAATAACCGACATAGCTCATCAAATCAGTAAGCTGGTGGTAGGTTATAAAGCGTGAAAAACAGGTAAGAAAGATTCTCACATATCATCCAAGTACCGGTAAGCGAAACGTAGGGACCCACGTAGTGACTAGAGTGTCGACCTGGTAAAGTGAAGATAATCGATGTACGCAGCTGGCACAATTCCATGCTCTGTAGTATTCCTTGAAGGAATTAAGAATCAGTGAATTGTAATGGGCTGTGATGATGATGAAGATGATGAAAGGAGTGCAAGTATTCGCGTGGAGGTAGGAAATAACTACGTAATGTGACTTTTATATGTTTTAACCTCAGGATCTTAAGTTATAACTGTGTAAATAGCAGCATTAAACTATATTTAAATATTAATTAATTTATAAAAAGTTTAATATTTATTAAAGGAAGGTTTTCGAGAAGTCATCATCATCATCATCATCATTGCAGCCCTTCACAAGTCCACTGCTGAACATAGGCCTCCCCCAAGGTATGCCACAAAGCACGGTCCTGAGCCACCTGCATCCATCGACTTCCTGCATGTCTTACCAGGTCGTCACTCCATCTAGTGAGGGGTCGCCCTACACTTCGCCTACCGGTACGAGGCTGCCACTCGAGAACCTTTTTTCCCCAACGGTTGTCGGTTCTTCGAGCTATATGGCCGGCCCATTACCACTTCAGCTTACTAATCCGTTGGGCTATGTCGGTCACTCTGGTTCTACTGCGGATATCTTCATTTCTAAGTCTATCACGCAGAGAAACTCCGAGCATAGCCCTTTCCATAGCTTTCGAGAAGTAACTACTCACAATAATATTTAACGAAATTATGAAGCTTTTTACCCGACATTCCGAGTATATGTATATATGTAGACGGAGTGTAGTATATATATATATATATATATATATATATATATATATATATATATATATATATATATATATATATATAAGAGCCGTGGTAGCTCTGTGGTTAACGCTCGCTGTAAATATAACAGAACGCGAGTAACCCGGGTTCGATCCCTGCCAGCACCAATGAAATAGTTAATTGCAATTTTAAGTGCTGATTTACCACGTGCTCGGCGGTGAAGGAAAACATCGTAAGGAAACCTGCATGTCTGAAAAAAATATTTCAAGACATGTGAAGTTCGTCAACAAGCATTTGGGCAGCGCGGCGGACACTTCCTTGCCCTAAACCCTCTCAGAAATGAGGGGAGGCCTGAGCCCAGCAGTGGGACGTATATAGGCTGTAACTTTACTTTACTTTTATATATATATATGTATATATATATATATATGTAAGTGTGTGTGTGTGTGTGTGCGTGTGTATGTATGTATGTATATATGTTTGGTCATTTGTGGCGCGCTAAAAACCAAAGGCGTGGGCCGATTTTGATGATTCTTACGCCAATCGATTTGTTTTAAATTTTTTGAGTGTCAAATGACGGTAATCAATATGGCGCCAGTCAGACGCCAAATTGCTTTAAAAGAAAAAAAAATGAAAATGGCCGAACAAGGTCAAGTGGGGTATCATTGATAAGGTCTTTGAAAAACATATTTAGGTTTCTCTAGTCATTTTTCTTTAACAATTCTAAAAGAAAAAAGGATCTGTAACGATGAGTTGGTTAGTGACCATCCTCGCTTAAATTTTTAAAACTTATAATATGGTGGAGCCATACTGCAGCTATATTAGTAGTATAGTCGTAGCACGAGTGGGTCGGCTCGACCGGGGAAGGACCACGCTCTCACAGAATACCAGCGTAAAATAGCAGCTTAACGTTGCTGTGTTTCGTATGGTGAGTGTAGAGAACCGAAGACCCTTTTTACTGGAAAGGAGGCATTCCATCTTAGTCCTCACGGGTGACAACGCATTTGCATGTTGACTCGTAATCGAGGATAGACGTAGATGACTATAGTCCACGGCATCCACATACCATCAATTGGACTGTGTGCTCGTTTGTCACAAAAAAAAGCTGTGATAAAGTTCTTATATAATCGTATAAAGGTTATTAATAGTAATTATTTTACGCAGTCGATCAGTCGGGTTTATTAAAACCGTTTTAACCTTCCTTCTAAAATTATTTAATCAGTGCATAAGTCAATGCCTCCAGGCATTACGTCCCTCGTTTGTATTATTTCTTAGAGGGAACGCAATAAAATAAAATCACAACGTTGCGAAGTAATCTCAAGATTTGCAATTTCCGCAGCCTCCGGATCAATATTAGGAATTCTAGAGATAGCGTTTAATGGAAAAACCGTCGTCTGATTATAAAGTAAATTTCAATCCATTTAAATGGGATGAATAAATGTTTCAAAATTAGATAACAGGAAATTAATATCATCGGTTACAATTACCCCTGGTAGAACTTCTTATTTTAAATATAATATGGAAGAAAAAGTGAATAAATGCTTTATCATTAGAAGAAGGAAAGAATTAGGTAGTCGTTTTTCACTTTTATTCTCAAAGAAATAACTGTTTTTTAATTTATTACTTATTAATGAATTTATAATACAGTGGTGTTACTTAATTCTAAACTCGCCAAACTTTTACGTTTGATGGCGAGAGGCCGTCAAGGCTCAAGGCGTGCTCTTTTACATAGCAATGAACCACACAATATGTATTCCTAATATTTATATAAATTAAATACCTAATAATTATAAATTATATTGTTATGATTTATTAATATACTAAAATGAATCGTATTTAGTTCTATTAGTCATGCTGTATAATGTTTTTTAATTTTCTCTTAAGTGAACTTTTACTAATTTTAACTTTTTGTCTTAATAGATCTATTTTGTTAAACACTTTAGCTACCAAATATGTACTTAGATATTATTGATTTAAAATTGTTTTGGTAGTCTTGCTAGATCATCTCTTCATCTCTTCTATACTGACCGTACGAAACATAGCAGTATTAATCTGCTATTTTACGCTGGTATTCTGTGAGAGCGTGGTCCTTCCCCGGTCGAGCCGACCCATTCGCGCTACAACCAAAATATAGCTGCAGCGTGCCTCTACCACGTATAAACCGAAGGGTGCCAACATTATTCTTTAGCAGTGATATGTTACTTTTATCTTTTATCACCATCATCATCATCATCATAAGTCCGTCTCTAAAAAGAGACCTCCACCAAAAATTCTATAACATGCGACCCATAGCTACTGTCATTCATCGACTTCCTGCATGTCTTACCGGGTCTTGACTCCATCTCGTGTCTTAGTTAGTAGTCTTTTTTCATTATTAAATCACTAGAATACGGTATAAAGGCCTGTCGCATCAATTTTTAACTCATACCGACTGTACCCTCGAGCGCTGTGAAGGGCCTGCAAAAAGTTCCGGCTAAGTACTAAAAAATGTTGATGCACTCTGCATAAATTTGCACTTTTTAAAGCGGAGCGTCACGGATAAATCGATTATTGCACATCCAGTCCACTTAGAACCGTGAGTGCTCCATTTAGCTGATGTTAATGATTGCCATTAATTTTATGCTAAAATGGTTGTTATTATGCCAACCGCACATGGCGATAAAACTTAACCCGAACTCCGATATAGGCATAGAACAATTAATTTACAGTAGATTGCGCGCGAATACTTACCGACATATTTATTTGAAAATTTTGTATAATTCAGTTTCAATGAATATATTATCATTTCCAATTAGACAATTTAGTCCTTAAAAATTGAAAACGATATTTCCGCAATCATGTAGCACGAATGGGTCGGCTCGACCGGGGAGGGACCACGCTTTCATAGAACACCAGCGTCAAATAGTAGCTTAATGCTGCTGTGTTTCGTATGGTGAGTGTAGAGAACTGGAGACCCTTTTTACTGGAAACGAGGCATTCCACCTAAGTCCTCACGGGTGACAACGCATCTGCATTTTGATTCGTAATCGAAGATAGATGTAGATGTCTATGGGCCACAGCAACCACTTACCATCAGGTGGACTGTGTGGTCGTCACCTTATCGCATAAAAAGAAAATACTTGTGTGATTGATTTAAACTAATTTTTACGGTTGATTTAAAAAAAAATTAAGTTCCGAAGATTTTGTCTATCCAACTAAGCCAAGTGTAACAAATGGTACTGTAAGTCCTCAAAAGGCAGGAATTTCAAATAAATTAAGATAACAACTACAAAATCCGTGACTCTAGGTCGTGATCCGTGAAATTAGTTCTCTTCTATGTGTAGTATTAACTTTGGTATGTAGTATCAGGTTGTGGCTTTTAGATATTGGAAAACATTATAAGGTCCTTAGTCGCACGAAAGCTGGGTGCCTGATTTAAATTTTAGTACGCAAAAGAGCTTGATCGCAGCTGCTAGCTATATGAAAAATCTATGTTGCAATTTTATGTACTCCTTTATTAGATGCACTAGAAACACATTACATATCGCAATTGACATAAAAACGTTCATTTCTATATATCACAGTATGTACTAAATACCTCATCATCACCATTTATTGTTTTTAAACAATTATATAAATAAATTTATAGGAGATAACAGAAGATCTCACTTCTGATGTAGAAAATACAACAGGAGATCCCAGTTGATTAACTGCAACATGATAATACCAAAGTATGCAAATCAACAACTACACTACCCATATCAATGTAACACAAGGCAGCCTCTCAGCAATAAGATCGTTCTTGCCTACATCAAAAGATTCAGAACAACGGACAGAACCACGATACTATCCTAGTTTAGTTTATCCTTATCTTTGAACTGTGATACTATCTTGGCTCTACTACTACTTAGAATGAATTAAACGGAATCTGTCGGGCACGGCGCCTACAGTGAACAGTAAAGTTAATATATTGCACTAACGTGTGGGGTGTTTCTTGATATACCCTCAATTCCACCTCGCCACCATCGTTATGACGCTCCGCTAGAGTGACGCAACCTCTCGCTCACTCTCGATCCAACCGGTATTTTAAAGACGCGCCTACAATTCTGATACCAATCTGTACGTTTTCATTATTAGTTTTAATTTTTAAAGGACCTATACATTTGGTGTTCTAGAACCGCTGTTTGTTCTAAAAGTCCCTAGAATTTTATTTACTTAGTGACGAATAAAGTATTTATTTGATGGCTGCTAAGTCTCCTAGTAAATTCTTCAACATTATTTTATCAACATGAAAATGAATGGAAGAAATTGTTTTGCTAAAGATACTAAAGGCAAAATATTCTGCTGTGGGCCAGTGACTATGTGTGTTGACAAAACAACTTTTTAGATCGACAGTAATCGTATAAAGATGCTATGCTATAATATTGTCCAACTTTAACTATCAGCAATCGATAATCAGTTTCAACAATATTGACAGTTCCATATATTTCATTTTAGATACTTGTCTCTTTTTGATAAAGTACCAGAGGTCTTGAACATTTGGTCGCATTACAGATCGACAATAATTCACTCTCATTGCGAATGCATCTCCCGTTCCCTGTGTCTGAAGAACTGGGTTAATCGCTTAATCGAGTTCCGTTGTACCGGCGGAAATGTTCGGCTTTGTTGATGTATTTGTTGCAAATCAATTGTTGTCCGTGTTTTGAGATTGCTTCTTTTTTATATAAGTTTTTACTTCATTCTATTCATTTTTTATTTCGTAAGGATACTAATTTCTTACAATATTATAAAAATTGTGTGAAGCTGTATTTAAAGCCTATGTACGACCTGGGCGCAAATCTCTTATTAAAAAAAGCTTTTTAGGGCAAGAAAGAGTATGTCGTGTGACCCCAATACATGTCTTCGATTTTTTTATTATTCCCAGATATGCAGGTTTTCTCACGATATGCTCTTTTAAATCCCCCAACAAGGTTTGAAACACGTCTAGTATTGCCTATGTATTTTAGGTCACTTGCTTACTAAGTTAAACTAGTTAAGTTTAATTATTTGCGGTCCTTGCCTTGTCAAAAATTTTAAAATTGTGAAATAAATATTTCTCATTCATTGTACTATTTCTTATCAAAGGTCGGCTTTAATGAAATTTAGGCAACAACGTGACAACTTCTGTTTAAACTTTAACCGGTACAAAATGTCACTATAACAACTATATTTTTTCAATGTGGTGATGCAGCCAAAGATGGTAAAGCGTATTGACTTAGCTTAGCAAGTTATGTTATCCCTGCCCTAAGGTTGACTTGCAGAGCTTTTAGCATTAAGTCCGCTCTTAGACTCTATACTGTTTGTAAGGTTCAATAAAGATTAAATACATTAATAAATTAAAACAAAAGTTTTTTTTCCTAGTATATACTATAATAAACTAAACTTATAAACGGTTTTATATCATGAATTCAGTATTTAAAATGTTTAACTATGTAGTCTAGTTCTATATTCTACATTCAAATGTAGAACTTCGTCGTTCGTTTTTAACCGCTCCTACTTTATCTACGTGGCCGGTAGCTCTATTCGAAACTCCCAGCTAAGTTTTATTTCAATAAAACCCACTTCAAGTTAACTGCCTCCGGTGATTTACCTGTCCGCTTTCACATTTAAATAAGGCCAGTGGAAACTGCCTATAGAGATGGATATTCAAGTAGTTGCCGGGAATATTTTCATCGCTTAGAATATTCACAGTTCATCATTTCAATTTTATTTAAGTTGGTTTCAGGAGTAGTAATACGTTAATGCATGTATGTGTCTCAAGTATTTCAATATGAAAACATTTTATCATATGTATCATATTTTATTGACTGCCTCGTTGGTCTAGTAGTTGTAGTAGTCCGACTGCTAATCTCATGGTCCTGGTTTCGAATCCCGGGTCGGGCCAAAAAATAAATTTATTGAGTTTTTCCGTCAAGAAGACAAAAGTTCAAGAAAAGAGCTTACCCCTTTCTAAAGGGCCGGCAACGCACCTGCAATTCCCCTGGTGTTGCGGTTGATCATGGGCGACGGTAGTCACATAACATCAGGTGAACCGCATGCTCGTTTGCCCCCTCTTCTATAAAAAAATAAAAAGAAATACTCAGTAGCAGCCCGAAACCAGGAAGTTGGCGGTGTCTCACCTCCGTGCCAAGGAAAGCACGTAAAGCCGTTAGTCATGCGCCTGATCTCTCTCCGGTCGTGTCGATTTACTGTCCCATCTGATTATGAGAGTGAACGAATACCTTGCACATACACTTGGGCACTATAATCCTATCCTGCGTCGATGGCTAGTCTCCGTTGAGACTGGCCGCTGTTACCGAAATTCGGTCTGGAGGACATTAGTATTATTTTATTGACATAGTTAACGGGAATGTTTTTAATGCAATTTATACTAGGGATAGTACGTCTGGGTTGGTACCTACTTAAACTGCTGCAATGGTCTGAATGGTTATAGAGAGCCAGTTTAATTACATGCTGTGAGGCATTCCGTCTTAGTCCTCAGAGGTGACAATGCTTCTTTGGCTTTTTTTGTTGGAAGTGGGTCGCAGGCGTCCATAAACTGCAGTAGTCACTTACTGCTTGGGCCACAGGGTCCCGGGTTCGATTCCGAGACTAATGACCCCAAAGTTATTGGGTACGCGAATGACATAAGGTATAGCGGATTGAACCAAATGGTGGACTATTTCACCGTGGCTCGTTATAACTCAAAACACAATGGCGGACGTGGCATGTGGTTGTTTTTGGATAATATACTTGCTATAATCTATTTTAATTCGTTAAGGACTGGGAAATCAAGTTATATAATCATAAAGTCTTGTAAGCTTATCGGAATATAAATGTTTCCACTTAATATCAAACAAGCTGCGGGTTTCAACTCGCCTGCCAAGCAGGGCAACAATAACAAACGCTCCTCAATATTGCAACATATGATAATGATGATTAAATAGCATAACTGAACACAAAGGAAGCTTGCTTTGTGATTTCGTAGAGTTTGATTAAACCTCGTGTGCAGAAATAATCCCGGTGTACAAGACGAAGTAGATTGATATGAAACAAAGTTTCAAACAAGCGCTTTTGGCACACCATTATAGAGTTAATATTTGAGGATTACCAACCACTTAAGATTGTAACCTTTTATGGATATACAGATTTTTTGCGTGTATTAGAAAATACCTATAGAACAAATTATGTTAAACAAGATCTTAATATGTAGAAAACTGTTTGGACGAAGAAAAGCTTTACTTCAACAAATTAATCTCAGGCTACTTACCGTAAGGTTTTATTATAGCTTAAGGATGAAAAACGAGCACACAGTCCACCTGATGGTAATTGGATGCTGTGTCTGTGTGGCCTATAGACATCTACATCTATCATCATCATATAATCTCGACTATGAATCAAAATGCAGATGCGTTGTCACCCGTGAGGACTACGGTGGAATGCCTCGCTTCCAGTAAAAAGGGTCTCCGGTTCTCTACACTCACCCTCCGAAACACAGCAGCATTAAGCTGCTATTTTACGCTGGTATTCTGTGACAGCATGGTCCTTCCCCGGTCTAGCCGACCCATTCCTGCTACAATTATACTACTAATATAACTGCAGCATGGCTCTACAACGTAAAAGACTGATGGTCAAGGTGGAATGTCAACTCGTTTATCACTGTATTATAATAAAAAGGTTTCGGATTACACGGTTCAAGAAAACGCCAGTTTCTCTACATTTGATGTAACTCTCGTTACAGTAGCGTCTGTTACAAGGTTTCTCAAATATTTATGTATTTGTTATGATTTTGTTTAGTGTTCGGCTAGTTCGGAAGCGAGATTTATTTATTAAAGAAATAAAGTTTATTAAAGATTTACTTTGTATGAGCCAATTTTTGACGCCTATGTTGAGCGAATTTCGTTTATGTTGACAAAATGATCTTGCTAAATATTAATTTAAATTAATTTCATTATTACGTGTACGCAGCATAAACGATGTATAAAATTGAACGAGAAATTTGATTTATTACTAGATTCATTACTGCCGCAAAAGAAATAATTTTGGAAATATCGTTTTAAATTTGGAAGGGGGTGGTATTGTTCAATTATATATATATATATATATATATATATATATATATATATATATATATATAAAAAAAAAAATATATATAAATAAATATAAACATTCACGCCTGTCACCCAGAGGGGTAGGCAGAGACTACAGACTTCCATTTGGCACGATCCTGACACACCTCTCTCGCCTCCTTCACGTCTATATACCTACGCATACATGCTCGTCGATTGACTCCTAATTTGGCCCGATGTTAAAAAATCGTTAATTTGGTCAATAAATTTTCGCCTAGGACTTCCCTTTCCGACTCTGCCATTCACTTCTGCAACATAAATTTTCTTTGTCACTCTTTCCTCATTCATTCTTTCCACATGACTAAACCACCGAAGCATCCCTTTCTTAATCCTGGTCACACATCATCTTGCAAACCACACTCTTCTCTTATTACAAAGTTTCTTACCCTGTCATTCAAATAAAAAAAAAAACTTTGTGTGCAGAGAGTTCGGGGGCAATAAATCGATCTAGCTAGGATTTATTTTTAGAAAATGTCTTTTTTGTCCATGTTTTTAGGCAATGAAAAACTGCTACAATATCGTTAGAATAAAAAAGGTAAATTTTGACAGTTAATTAATGATTACAAATAGCTTAATTGGTATATTGGGCGGTCACAAAATCGTAATACCATGGTTCGAGCCAAGACCGACTGACCGAATTTAATTTTTTTTTTCAATTCGAGCCCATTTTTAGTATTTTTTAAAAACACGAAAATTTAAATTAAACTAATTGCACTTATGATTTTTTATTCAAATAACCAGTTCAGTTTTTTCTATTATGTCGCTAAGATTAAAAAATATTATTCGTATTTCATCAGTATGTAATTTGTATCTAAATATAATTTCCAAAACACACGAATTAAAAAAAACCGAGCGAAAAATACCGAGCAAAGCTCGGTCAACCGGGTACTTCAATTAATACATTCATTGAAATTGCATGATATATGTCTTTTAAATAAATTTATCGGTACGACACGCGCGCCACCTACTTACTGTTACTTAATTACTATGCCTATAACCTTCGCGCAAGTGCAAGAAATAAAGTTAACAATGTTTTAGCGGACTCTAATGAACGGTATGGCAGCGTATAAAATACGAACAAACAAACAATAATTTTTAAACATTGGGTGCGTTTGGCAGAAAAAAGCGCTAGCAAGCGCTTACTAGCGCTAAAATAGTTTTCGGTCAGGACACGATTGCTACTTCAATAGCGCTGACACAATCCGCCATTTTGCTTATTTAATTTGTTTGTTTTGAAGTAGAGTTTATAAGTTGTTTTTTTGCAATATTAGTTTTAAGTAATATAATGACATGAATAGACATATACATGTTATTAAAAATTCATGATTGGTAAGTTTATAATATGAATACTTCACAAACATATATTCAAATTAGGTTAGGTTCCCCGGTTAAAACTAACTTCATGTCCTAGAGGAAAATAGCTACTTACGATTTGACAGCGCTTACCGCTTACGATCGCCATTTTGCTTACAAGCGCTTGCTAGCGCTTTTTTCTGCCAAACGCACCCATTATAAATCATAATTAAACCCTTAAAGTGACAATGGCTGGACTAAATGACTGAGTGACAGAGTGCTGACTGCGTTCGCTGACGTACAACACAAAGGCGTTTTGGCTGTCAGAGAATTTGTGAAAGAAATAGCAGCTTATGTCGTAGCTCATGGACGAATGTTTGCCATAGTTGCCACGCGAGTTGGCAACCGCAGTTTGGGCTGTATGAGTAAGTTTAGGGTCGCTCAGCAAACTATGAAGAGAGATATGTTTGAGGTTTCCCTGCGTGATAAACTTAGTATAAATAAGGGTATCCGAAGGGATCTGAGAGGAATCTGAAGGGGCTATGGGCCGGCCGTATAGCTCGAAGAACCCATAACCGAGGGGGAAGAAAGGTTCTGTGGTGGCAACCTCCTACCGGTAAGTGAAGTGTAGGGCGGTACCCCACTAGATGGACTATCTTGGACAGCGCTGGGTGGCATTCCTTGGGAGAGCCCTATGTTGAGCAGAAGGTTTATAATGGGATGTGATGCTGCTGGTGATGATGATGGTGATGAGAGTAATTTAAGTATTTACGTGAACATAGTAAATAATAAAGTAATGTGACTTTAATATGTATTAACCTCGGGATCTTAAGTTTTAGCTGCGAACGTAAAGATATATTGCATTCGCAATTTTTTTATATATGTAACTAGGCTCAAAGGCAAAGTAAAAGTTCTATGAAACCAAATAAACAAATAATAAAACTTTTTACGTTTATATCGTTAATAAACGAATGTTTTCTTTCTGGTTTAAAATAAAAGCGAATTACTTTTGTTGTAATGCTTATACTCGTATAACATATGACGGCGCCTGTGCCGTTGCAAACCTCTTTATTTTCTGTTTTGAGCGATTTAATTTTTGATAGCGGCTATCAAATGATAATGTAAAACAAGTAAATTATTATTAAAACGAATTATTGGAACTGAAAGTGGATTTCGATAAGTAAAAGTGGAGTGTTTTGTGTATTGTGTCTGCTCAAGTGAACTATTATTGAAGACGATAGAACATCATTTTTTTTTAAGTATAATGTTGCTGTGATACTTTGGGTGAGTGTAGAGAACCGGAGATACCCTTTTTACTGGAAACGAGGCATTCCATCTAAGTCCTCAGTGGCGACAACACATTCTATATTTTGATTGTTAATCGGGAATGGATATAAATGTGCATGGGCCACAGTAGGTATCCGCTTAGCATCAGGTGGACTGTGGGCTTGTTTGTCACCCTTATTATATTTAAAAAAAATGTTGCAGGTTTATTACAAGCATTAACATAACCTCTAATGGCTTAGGTAACAGAAAATTCTTCAACATCGTAAAGCATCAGGATGAAAAAGATTACAATCGTTGGCAAATGTTACTTTCAAACTACCCTCAGTTTATGTAAAATTGGCTTTAGCTTCGACTTTTTGGAAGGTGTCCAACGACAACGATCTAACAAGGCGTTGTTCTCTAACTTAACGTCGCAAGATTCCAGATTTAGGGGATTTGAGTTGTTTAAAGCACATTTAATGAAGTCACATACTAAATTTGTTGACTTCTAGTGCTTACTTTGAGATAACGTTATATATATATATATATATATATATATATATATATATATATATATATATATATATATACATATATATGCCAAAATTATTGTTCATTGCTATTTTTGGTCATGTAGCCCTAGATGGTAAAACGCACTGTCTAGCGTAACATAAGCCTTGCAAAAATTCACTCTTGCTTTGTAGACGTCTTCGGATTGTATTCGGATGGAAAAATAGAGGCCGGCAAATTATTCCACTTCTTTGCTGTACGCGTTACAAAAGAAGAAGCAAACCGTTTGGTTCTAATGCGTGGAATATCGACTGCGCACACTCACCAAAATGCATCCTATAGAATACTGAGAGGCTAGCTACTCTGCTCCTGTGCTCGAGGCTAACAATTTAACAAAAGATTGATTTCAACCAAATTACTCCATGCATGACGGGACATGTGCTTTATGTAAGGTAAGAAGTTGCCCTGGTGTGAAGTACCGGCGCACCCTTGCAAGGATACTTAGTTTCCTTGCGGCTGTTTTGGCTCTGGACTCTATAAACTGTCCGTAATTAAGGTTCGGGGAAAATTCAACTCCTAACAACTGTAGGCGATCAGTGTATTCCAAGGAATTAAATTATTCCGGAAAGAAGGAAACAGGATGAGCCGGCTCCTTTTGGCGGTGAAAAGACACGCTTGTGTTTTGGAGGCGTTGAATCTTACAAGATTGGCATCGTCCCATTCGGAGACTGCCTGCAGTGAGAGATCCGCACGCACAACCATAGCTTCGCTTTCGGACTGAATTTGATCTCGCCTGGCCCGAGCATTCGACTGGTACCTCTCCACAACTGTGCTCTCATCTACACACTCATATATCTATGATATCGGGAATAAGCAGATCATTAATATGCAGCAGGAATAGAGCTGCGGAGAGAACGGGCCTCTGAAGAACTCAGGCGTTGCTATGCTATAGATGGCACTGAGGTGACAAACATTTAACTTAAAGAGTAAGACTGACTAACCTAACCTAATCAATAAAAAAAGAGATTTTTCAAACTGTCTGGACTTGAGGTTTTCTCGATTTATAAAGTCGAGTATAAATAAAACACAAAGACTTTTATCTTCAAAACAAAACGTTGGAGTGTTTGCTCCTAACGCAACTCGCAAATACACCGCGAATCGCTCGAACGAAATATTTACCTTGCGCTTCGCGTGTCGCATCTCTATTGGTTTAAGCGCGATCTGTTTGTTGTGATTTCGACTTCAACCAAAGGTAAACTGTTTTATTGGGTTAAAAATATAAATTTTTCGGTTTAGTATATTTCAATAATCAGTAACGGAACTTTGCCTTTTGTAAACCGCAGGTCGTTCTATCTGATCATAATGATTTGTCGTACAAACCACTGGCGTATATATGTTGCTAATTTATAATTTGTAAACTTCAATGAGCGTGTATATGTTCTAAAATAAAGTGTTTATTTATTTCTTAGTTTCTTGATTTTCTAAGGTATATAGTGACTAATGGGGCATAATGTTCGCTTGTCAGCAGGTCAGCGATGCACTCATTAGGGATCATTACCTTTTTATCATGGAGAAACGCCTACGCATGGCCGCCTCGCGGGCGGGGGTAATGAGGTCGTAGGTCGGACTAGCACCGACTTAAACCCCATGGTGTTCCACCTCCGCCGCATATTGATAGGGCCTCGAGAACGCTTTTGCGCACATCCGCGGCCCCACGCAGCCGCTTCTCGGGGAAAACTTCTCCTCCCCCTTTTCTTTCTCAGCTAAGGCGCAATAGGAACACAAGAAGCAATTTATTATGTTTTTAATTTAGAGTCCAACAATCGATGGATCATCTCCAAGTGGAAGTTCGAAGCTATTCTTATATATATATATATATATATATATATAATATATATATATATATATACTGTTGTACTTCAGAACTTTAATAGCGCGATTTAGGCTTCGATATGTTTTTGGTTGTGGCGTGACGACACCGCCGAGTGACAAATCAGCACCCAGACCATCTTACGGCAAGTGGATGTTGAGGCTGATAAACATCTACATCTATCCTTGACTAAGAATAAAAATGTTTTTACGTTGTCATCCCTTAGGACCGAGATGGAATGCCTCGTTTCCAATAAAAAGGGTGTCCGGTTCTCTATACGAAACACAGCAGCTATTTAAGTACCTATTTTATGCTGGTATTCTGTGAGAACGTGGTTTTTCCCTTGTCGAGCCGACTCATTCGTGCTACAACTATTATATATCTGTAGCAAGGTTCGTATTCGTATAAATAGTTGTTATTTTATTTCGAATTAGGCTGCGATTGGACTGACATGATGTAAAGGGTTCCGTAATAAAAACAAATATTATGATATGGTAAACTCCAAGTTTGAATCTCAGCTAAAGCTAACGTTATTGCTAAACTTGTTATTACTTTTCAAGTCTCTAAATACAGTTTATAATATATATTTGCAAACGCATTATATTAACTGCTATTAAGCCTGTAGCTAAAAGCAACTTGAGCCATCACTGCCTGCAATACCGTATGAATGCGATGGTAATTTCCATACAATAAAGAGGTCAGGTGGCGGCAGACCTAGTGGGGTGTAATTTCCTCATCTCCATCGCGCTCCCCTCCACCCGTTTCCGTTCATTAGATGGCGAGGTATAAAATAATGTACGAAAAATCCTATTTGTATGCTAATAATATTTTTTTTATAAATTTAAAATTGACAAACTAACAGACTTTTTTTCTTATTATTTCTATTTTTTTTTATTATCCTTAGCGCCTACGGAGAGAGAATGCTAAAACGCATTAAGTCCGCGCTTTGTCTCTCTTAATAACTTAATTGTGATAACAATAAAGCATAAATAAATAAATAAATAACATACAGTCCACCTGATGATGACTGGTTACTGCAACCCAAGGACTCCTGTAACCAAATTTAAATAAAGAATGCTACTGATGCTTTATCACTTCTGAGGACTAAGAAGCCTCACAGCCTTTTATACTGGATCTGTATGATGACCTCTGACTGGTTTTAAGACAAGAACACAGCAGTGCACGCACTGCTATTTGGCAACAGAAATAGGTAACAGGTGATAACTACCCAGACGGATTCCCAGACAATAAAGGATACCTACCACCACCATTGAAGTAAAATATATCTACCACCATTGAAGTAAAAAAGACCTACCACCGTTGAAGTAGAAAAGACCTACTACCATTGAAGTAAAATAGATCTACCACCATTGAAGTCAAATAGATCTACCACCATTGAAGTAAAATAGATCTACCACCATTGAAGTAAAATATATCTACCACCATTGAAGTAAAATAGATCTACCACTATTGTAGTAAAATAGATCTACCACCATTGAAGTAAAATAGATCTACCGCCATTGAAGTAAAATAGACCTACCCCCATTGAAGTAAAAAAGACCTACCACCATTGAAGTAAAATAGATCTACCACCATTGAAGTAAAATAGATCTACCACCATTGAAGTAAAATAGATCTACCACTATTGTAGTAAAATAGATCTACCACCATTGAAGTAAAATAGATCTACCACCATTGAAGTAAAAGATCTACCACATTGTAGTAAAATAGATCTACCACCATTGAAGTAAAATAGATCTACCACCATTGAAGTAAAAAAGATCTACCACCATTGTAGTAAAAAAGACCTACCACCATTGAAGTAAAATAGACCTACCACCATTGAAGTCAAATAGATCTACCACCATTGAAGTAAAATATATCTACCACCATTGAAGTAAAATAGATCTACCACTATTGTAGTAAAATAGATCTACCACCATTGAAGTAAAATAGATCTACCGCCATTGAAGTAAAATAGACCTACCACCATTGAAGTAAAAAAGACCTACCACCATTGAAGTAAAATAGATCTACCACCATTGAAGTAACATGTACTACGTACTAGAGATGTTACGGAGGTTCGATTCCGACTCCGTAAGTTCGGAACTTCCGATTGATTTTGCACTTTCGATTCTGATTTCGGTTTCGATAAATTCTATCGGAAGTTTATATTAGAGGTCGATGCGTAGCGGCGGTGGTGGCCGCTATCAGCGCGTACGAACAAGTTTAAACTTGGTGCACGGGGAACCTCCTTGAAATGATTGCTTTGCAAGATCTTCCCTTCAATTTCGTGGAAGGTGTTGGATTCAGATGGCTTATGCAGTTAATAGTGCCGAATTATCAGTTTTTTTTACCGCACGTATTTGTGATAAATAATGTGTGTAATTTCATTTCATTAGACGTGCCATTAAACACATACCTATCTCTTCTGCCTACACCTCCGATTCCGACAAACCAAATTTAAAAACTCAGCTTCCGATATAACAACTTCCGTAATATCCCTACTACGTAGTCATAAAATCGGAGGCTTGGAACTTTACAAAACAATTCGAGCCCATGGGCTTAAACTCAGTCTGTGCCATACACAAGCGATAAAATTAAAAATTTGTACAACCGACTTCAATACGACCGAATCAATGTATTCGAAGTCAAATACGCATTATTAAAGATGACTCAAAAATTACTCGTCTGATCTTGATTAAATTTATATGGGATTACGAGAGAAGCACCAGGTTTCAGGTAAAAAAGGATCATAAAAATCGGTTCACTTCGAGAAAAGTTTAAAAGTCACACATACAAAAAAGAACATACAGTCGAATTGAATAACTCCTCCTTTTTGAAGCCGGTAAAAAGTATTCTGTGTCTCATTCCACGCGCCCAGCACTACCGCACAGATTTTATTCGCAGTGTCTGTTGTAGTACGTAGCTAAATAATGTTAATAGCCATTACTTCAATGCTTACCACCTAGTATTAGGTAGCATTTTATGTTAACTTCGCCGTTGAACTAGCAGCGTATGAGACATATTATCATCTATGGTGAATATCACCGCTATGCGGAAATCTATGGTGAGACCTATGTTTAGCTGTGGACTTTGATAAACTGCACTGATGGTCACAATGATAATGCTGATGTATCACTTGCCACTCTAGTGTTATTATTTTTTATAGAATTAGGATGACAAATGAGCACACAGTTCACCTGATGGTAACTGGATGCTGTGGCCTATAGACATCTAAATTTATCTTCGATTAGCAATCAAAACCCAGATGCGTTATCACCCCTCAATACTAAAAGATGGAATGCTTAGTTTCCAGCAAAAAAGGGTCTTCGAATCTCAACACTCACAACAACACCGCTGCAACAACGCCGAAACACAAAACTATTAAGCTGCTATTTTACGCTGGTATTCTGTGAGAGCGTGGTTCTTCCCCGGTCGAGCCGACTCATTCGTGCTACAACCATAATATAGCTGCAGCGTGGCTCTACCACGTATAAAGAGTATTATACGTGGTATAACACTTTTAATATTATAAAGTAAATGTAAAAATTCACAACGCGACTGGAATAAAACGGTACCTACCGACTTGTTACAAACGGACTCCAATATATTCCTTTTCACCTGCAATTGAAACTAACCACCGACTTGACTACATTACAGTATCACGCAACGTCTTGGCCCAGCTCTAAAATATTCATCCCATTTGTCCGCTTTCGTTTAGCTGAAACCACCTCTATTTTTTTAGAACATAGTGTTTATTTTTCTTTGTAGAGTACATTTACGTACATAACGCAAAGGTCAAGACGATCTGAACTTTTCTCTATTATTTTAGAGTTCCATTTCATTTGTTTTTGTTACGAGCACTACTCGTGTTGTGTGACTGCTAAATTTTGAACGTTCTGACGTTGTACCAGGGTTGTGTTTTGAACAACCGCAACTTTTAAAGTTATTTCCGTGTAGAAAAGCACGATATCTTATTATTACATTTAAAA